>JAXQQM020075318.1:0-25529 GCA_034641835.2 Pinus albicaulis
AGAGGCAGCAGCCGAAATAATCTGACCCAGAGATCTGTATCCCTGTGGCAAAGAAGGACCAGCTGACGATGTGGTAGCCGGCTCAGACTCCGTCGCGCTCGAGCACGTCGGGGATGCGGCGGTATTCATCCACGCCGAGCTTGGTCCGGGCAAGCTGCTGCCGCTTGAGCAGCTCGGTAAATCACGCAAAAGGCGGCGAGGACTAGGAGGAAAAACAGCAGCAACAAACGGTGAACCCGATGTAAGAGAAAGGAAATCAGCTCCTAATCTCAATTCAGACACAGGGTCCGAAAAGGGCCAGTGGAACTCAACTGGCTCTCCAAAGGGTTGCTCGGCGAGGACCGGTCCCCCGTCAGGGAACTCGGAGACAACAGGCTGCTGTGGTTCAACAGAAGGCTCAGAAGCCTCTGAAGAATCGTCCGTGTAAGGACTACCAGTAGACGAAACCGAGGGTTCCGCCACCGTGACAAAAGACTAGAAGAAGAGAGCACACACACACGCGGGCTGAAAACGAGTTAAGACACACGATCAAACAGTCACAAGCAATATCTAAATGGGTGTGTTATCATGGGAGATTGATTTTACCACATTGGAAAATAAACAAATTCTACCGTTTCATATTTTAAGAGTCGAGAAACGATAAAAAGATGACTCTATCTCTTTCAGAGTTGATACAAGCGTGAAAGGACAAACGCTTGACGGTCTTTTCAAGTTTAGGGAGTCAGAAAAGACCAAACGACTGCTCAGGAAAAACTAGGCACAAAGGGTGTACCAAATATCCGTGAACTGCAATATACACCTTGGTTTCAAAAATGAAACAGAAATCGACCAAGGACTTTCCGTGCGTGCAGGTAGTCTCCCCGAATGCTGTGTTCGGTGTATCACGGGTATAGGGCGGCAGACTCGGCTTCCTATGGATAAAGGATTGAAAACCTATAGGGGTCTCCCTTTATATACGCGACGGTACGGGGAGCGCAAGTCCGTACTAGCGCTGTCTAAAGCCAACGGGCGAACGACAGCTGCTAGGTTTAACGACGCCGGAACACGTCTCTAGCCTAGACCTTCTAAATATGTTGCGTTAAGTTCCAATGTTGCCTTAGGTTAATTGAATGAATTTCACAGTTGATCTTCAATTAAGTTTCAATTTCCAGGCCTTATCGTATGTAGTGTCTCCTAAATGCAAGCTATATGCCACGATGCAACATTTCGTTCGATGAAGACTAGTTAAATGAGAGTTGAGAGCTTTTATACAAACGAAATGAACGGAATACAAACAAGAATGTCTCTAATGCAACTAATGCAATTGCACACTTTTCATCAAACACTAATCACTAGCAATATGGAAAAGATCACAATTTGCACTAATTTAACAAAAGCAAAAGAGATTATTTTTTTGATTTTCAATGTTTAATGGCTAATGTGCACTGAAAAAAAAAGGAACAATTTGAGAAATGATATCTAAGAGAGCGAAGCAAACAACATTCACTCAACGAAGCAAGCAACCAAATCTCTAAATCGACCCAAAGTCCCTCAAATCAAAGAAAGACTCGAAAACACCCAATGGACCGTGTGATCTAGGTCCAAAGCAAGGGCAAACGAATTCTGAATGAAAGAATGAACAATCACTCAAAAGACGCAGAAAAACAACCAAAGACTGTTGAGAGAGCGTGGAGAATCAGTCAACAAGTTGACAGGACAATCAAGACACCAAAACTCCCAAGGAGGGCTCGATTCACTATGCCACTAGATGCCCTAGGGCTCAAATCGTGAAATCGATAGACAAAGGCAAACAACCAAAGGATAGCGGTGAATTCCATTCAAACAAGACTCCAAGACACTCAGACAATCAGGAAATCAAAGAAGAAAATCTTGAGTCGACTTTCACAGAGACCATATGAAGAAACTCCAAAAATCCACCAAGTGTAGCATTGTGCTTGTGAAACTGGACTATTGGCGGGAGTGGCAACCACGATTAGGGAGAAACAGCGCGAGTGGCGCGACTGTCGGGTTAAAACCCGCGCCAGTCGAGTTCTTCAATAAAAAATAAAAAACAAGCTATTCTAAAAGTAGACCAATACAAGCTAAGCAAACCAAGAGGCTAAAATAATGAAAGAATCCAACCCAGAAGGTTCATCAAGCAAGGAGAAACAATCAAAGCGAACCAATCATAAATGGGACAAGGAAAACCGGACGGTCCCCAGTGGAGTCGCCAATTTGTTGAGGAGGTAAGTCCCCTCTGCGGACGGAGGCGATCCCTCTTTATCCCAGTGATCTAAACAATAATGTAATGCTATGACGCAAGCTCCTAGTTACGAATGAAAGACTTGGGATAAGAGCCTACCTGAATTCCAACGCTAGATCTGAAGAAGAAGATGTCCCCCGTCCTTCAGCCCTGGCAGATCACAATCCTTCCGCGATCTCCGCGGATGAACACCTGCACACAGAAGAAACGAACAGATACAAGCATAGGAACCAGCATACGTAACTAAACATCGGTCAGAAAAGATATTACTCGCATTAACATGATGAAAAAAGGAGTGGAACTATAATCATAGTCATCTATTAAAATGATAAACGAATAGAAGTTACAACCAAGTTCTGACGTCGCAGCTTCCTTCGAACGGGTCTCCGGTCGTCCACGTCTCGCAAAGCTCGCCAAGGAAAGGGAAACCTCTCCAGAGTCTCGTAACAATGGTCTCCTCGCTTGAATGGGCCTTAAGGGAAAGAAGGGATTCTTTTCAGCACAAAGGCGCTTGGGAATAGGGAGATGCAAAGCTTCAGCACTTCAAGACTAGCTTGCCATGGATCTGAGCAAGCTTTTATAGATGGGGAAGGAGGGAGTTGGGATCCCTATTATTATGGGATTGGCCCTATCAACAAGGAAGGTTCTATAGAAGGTGGCAAAACTACTTCCCTTCCATAGAACTCCCACAACCAAACCTCCCAACTCAAGATAGGCAATGGTTGTGAGTTTGTTTGAACTCAACTTCCGCCATCCATATTTAAAAAACAGTCCCTAAAATGGTGTGCGATTAACACTCTGTAATGAGACGCCAGTAGCGCAACCTCTTCTCAGATTTCACACGATTGGCGGCAGCGATAATTTATCTACCAGCGCCAATGCAAAAACATGTGTTTTTAGGGGTCTGTTCAGGAAATGATAAACAGGAGAAATGTTGTCCTCATGGAAAGGGATGCAATGAAGGTATTTTCAAGGCTTGACATTGCTCACAGGTCACCTAATGGGTCCTCCATTGTGCGGGACGGGGAATGGTAGGGACGGTGACAAATTACTGTGTAACACCCCCAATATCCGCTTTGATTCAGTTTTCAAAGATCTCATGAAATGAGTCCCAAAATCAATTCGTCACTTTGTTCATGCGGGGAGACACACTTGCATCTCAAAGCGGTATCCAAATATGCTCTCGAATTTCAAAAATGAAAATTTCAACCCCGATATCTGCGTCTATTCGTTTTTTATGGATCGTTCGAAATGAGTCCCTAATCAATTCATCACTTTGTGCATGTGGGGCCACGCTTGCATCTCCAAAATGGGTATCCAAATATGCTCTCGAATTTTTAAACCGAAAAGTTTAGCCCTCGATATTCGCATCCGTTCGTTTTTCACAGATCATCCGAAATGAGGTCCGAACTCAATTCGTCACTTTGTGCATCTAGGGCCACACTTGCATCTCCAAAATGGATATCCAAATATGCTCTCGGATATCAAAACCGAAAATTTTAGCCTATGTCTATTCCTTTTTAACGAACTATCTACGTTTAAAATGTTTTTCAGACATTATAAAGCTCTTTTAAAATATTTTAAAAACTTTGTATAATATTTTAAAGGATTTTTATAACATTTCAAAATATTTTAAAATATTTCAAAATATTGTAAAACGCTTATCAAGTTGAGCTTATAAATTTGACATTCAATAATTTTTATAAATGGTTCGAAGATTTTATAAAATATTCTAAATTTTTATTAATATGTTTAAATCAAATATTTAAAGTGTTTAATCTTTTTTAGTAAATGTTTTTAATGAAATCGTAAAAAAAATTGTTTTAAAAACATTATAAAAAAACTTTTTAAACTGTTATAACGTGCTTTTAAACACATTTAATGTATTTAACACTTTATAAAACTCGTTTAAAATATTTTAAAAATTTTGTAAAATGATTTTAAAGATTTTTATAACATTTCAAAATATTGTAAAACACTTCCAAGATATTTTAAAACACTTTTAAAATATTTTGAAATACTTCTAAAATATTTTGAAATACTTCTAAAATATTTTGAAACGCTTCTAAAATATTTTGAAACGCTTTTAAAATTTATTTTAAAATGTTTCAAAACACTTCTAAAACGTTTTAAATTTTTTTTAAAATGTTTCAAAACACTTTTAAAATGTTTTAAAACGTTTTCAGAACCTCTTGAAAAACGTCAAAGCATCAAGATAGTTTTAAAAGTGTTTTAAAATGGTTTAAAAATGTTTAAGCTTTTACAATGTTTAAAAATGTTCAAACAACACTAAAATTCTTTTAAAATATTTAAAAACATTTATTTCATTTTTTAAAAATGTTTATAAATAACATTTAATAAAGAATTAAATAATAAAGTTGACATTATAAACATTCGATAATTTTTATAAATGTTTTAAAAATGGTTTAAACCTTTTATAAAATATTCCAAATTCTTATTAATATGTTTAAATCAAATATTTAAAGCGTTTAATCATTTTTAGTAAATCTTTTTAATAAAATCGTAAAAATAATATTTTTAAAAACATTATAAAACACTTTTTAAAATGCTATAACATGATTTTAAACACGTTAAAAATGTTTTTAAGACATTATGAAACTCTTTTAAAATATTTTTAAAATGTTGTAAAATGTTTTAAAGGATTTTTATAACATTTCAAAATATTGTCAAACACTGTCAAGATATTTCAAGACACTTTTAAGATATTCTGAAACGCTTTTAAAATATTTTGAAATGCTTTTAAGATTTATTTTCAAATGTTTCAAAACACTTCTAAAATGTTTTAAATTTATTTTAAAATGTTTTAAAACACTTTTAAAATGTTTTAAAACATTTTTAAATCCTTTTAAAAAACTTGTAAAGCATTTTAAAACGTTTTAAAATTGTTTTAAAATGGTTTAAAAATGTTTTTAGAAAGCTTTTACAATATTTTAAAAAAGGTTTAAAATGTTTTAAATCGTTTTAAAATCCTTTTCAAAAACTTGTAAAGCATTTTAAAACGTTTTTAAAGTGTATCCAAATATGCTCTCAGATTTCAAAACCGAAAAGTTCAGCCTCGAGACCAAAGTTCATTCATTTTTCACAAATCGTCTAAAATGAATTCTTCAAATCAATTCGCACTTCTTTATCCAGCTGTTAATTTGCATCTCCAAAATAGGTATCCAAATATGCTCTCGGATTTTAAAACCGAAAAGTTTAGACCTTGATATTCACAAGTGGCGTTTGTTTTTCACGATCATCCGAAATGAGGTCCGAACTCAATTGCCACTTTGTGCATCCGTCGCACTTGCATCTCCAAAATGGGTATCCAAATATGCTCTCGGATATCAAAACCGAAAATTTTAGCCCCATCTTCCATATCTGTTCTTTTTTCACGAACCATCCGAAATGAGTCCCGAAATCAATTTGTCACTCTGTGCATGCGGGGCCACGCTTGCATCTCCAAAATGGGTATCCAAATATGCTCTCAGATTTCAAAACCGAAAAGTTCAGCCCCCGATGTCCACGTCTTTTAATTTTTCACGGATCGTCTGAATTGAGTCAACAGTCAACTGCCACTTTTTTTCATCTGGGCAGATCTCCAAAATGGGTATCCAAATATGCTCTCAGATTTCAAACCAAAGCTAGCCTCGAGCATTCAAGGTCCGCTCGCTTTCCACGACCGCATAAAATGAGGCCCAAACTCAATTTGTCACTTGTGCATCCAAGGCCACGCTTTCATCTCCAAAATGGTATCCAAATATGCTCTCATATTTCAAAATCGAAGGTCCTTTAAACTCGTTATCTCATCTATCTCATGCCTATTCAAGTTGGACTATCCTCCAAATGAGTCACAAATCACTCTATCACTATGTATAAAGTGTGGGCCACACTTGCATCTCCAAAATGGTGATCCAAATATGTTTCCGATTTCACAACCGAAAAGTTCACTTCGATATCCACTACCGTTTTTCATTTTTTTTATGGATCGTTCTAATTGAGTCCCTATCAATTCTGTCACTGGGAGTTCATCTGGGGCCACGCTTTCATCTCCAAAATGGGTATCCAAATATGGTCTCAGATTTCAAAACCGAAAATTTTAGCCCCCGATATTCGCGTTTGTTCGTTTTTCACGGATCATCCAAAACGATGCCCAAAATCAATTTGTCACTTTTTGCATCCGAGGCCACGCTTTCATCTCCAAAATGGGTATCCAAATATGCTCTCGTATTTCAAAATCGAAAATTTCAGCCCCCGTTATCTGCGTCTATTCGTTTTTCACGCATCATCCGAAATGATTCGCGAAATCAATTTGTCACTTTGTGCATGAGGGGCCACACTTGCATCTCCAAAATGGGTATCCAAATATGCTCTCGGATTTCAAAACCGAAAAGTTCAACCCCTGATATCCGAGTCCGTTCGTTTTTCACGGATCGTCTGAAATCAGTCCCGAAATAAATTTGTCACTTTGTGCATGCGGGGCCACGCTTTCATCTCCAAAATGGGTATCCAGATATGCTCTCGAATTTAAAAACCAAAAATTTCAACCCCCAATATCCGCATTTGTACATTTTTCAAGGATCATCCAAAATGAATCCCGAAATCAATTCGTCATTCTTTTCCTGTGGGGGCACACTTGCATCTCCAAAATGGGTATCCCAATATACTCTCAGATTTCAAAAACGAAAATTTTAGCCCCCGACATCCGCGTCCGTTCGTTTTTTACGGATCATCCAAAATGAGTCCCTAAATCAATTCGTCACTTTGTGCATGTGAGGCCACGCTTGCATCTTCAAAATGGTTATCCAAATATGCTCTCGGATTTCAAAACTGAAAAGTTTAGCCCCCGATATCCACGTATGTTCGTTTTTCACGGATCATCAGAAATGAGTCCTGAAATCAATTTGTCACTTTGTGCATGTGGGGAAACGCTTGCATCTCCAAAATGTGTATCCAAATATGCTCTCGGATTTCAAAACCGAAAAGTTCTGCCCCCGATATCCACGTCTGTTCATTTTTCACGGATAGTCCGAAATCAGTCCAGAAATAAATTCATCACTTTGTGCATGCGGGGCCACGCTTGCATCTCCAAAATGGGTATCCAAATATGCTCTCGAATTTCAAAACTGAAAAGTTCAACCCCCAATATCCGCTTTCGTTCAGTTTTCAAAGATCGTCCGAAATGAGTCCCAAAATCAATTCGTCACTTTGTTCATGCGGGGCACACTTGCATCTCCAAAAGCGGTATCCAAATATGCTCTCGAATTTCAAAAATGAAAATTTCAACCCCGATATCTGCGTCTATTCGTTTTTTATGGATCGTTTGAAATGAGTCCCTAAATCAATTCATCACTTTGTGCATGTGGGGCCACGCTTGCATCTCCAAAATGGGTATCCAAATATGCTCTCGAATTTTTAAACCGAAAAGTTTAGCCCTCGATATTCGCATCCGTTCGTTTTTCACAGATCATCAGAAATGAGGTCCGAACTCAATTCGTCACTTTGTGCATCTGGGGCCACGCTTGCATCTCCAAAATGGATATCCAAATATGCTCTCGGATATCAAAATCGAAAAGTTTAGCCTGCGTCTATTCCTTTTTAACGAACTATCTACGTTTAAAATTTTTTTCAGACATTATAAAGCTCTTTTAAAATATTTTAAAAACTTTGTAAAATATTTTAAAGGATTTTTATAACATTTCAAAATATTTTAAAATATTTCAAAATATTGTAAAACGCTTATCAAGTTAAGCTTATAAATCTGACGACCTAAGTGGCTTTTGTAACTATAGACTCCCAACGATGAGTGAGAAACCCTACTCGCTGGAGTCTGCAGAAACCCTAACCGACTGATCACGCGCGGCTCTTACCCTCCAGGCTCACGGGCTTGGGTTCAAGGCAATGGCAACAAGCCCGGGGGGGGACGGCCTGACCCCCCCTGCAAACAAAGATACCTCTCGCGCCAATCCTGTCCAAAACAATGATGGCGCCCACAAGCAACAGGAAACGGCAGAACCCTCTGCGACTTCCTCGCAGGCGTAACAGGACAAGGTGGCCCCCTCTTCTTCCACCTGCAAACCTATTGCGCCAGAAAGGCCTAAGATTGATCTGCCCAGTCACCGCATCGATGCACGAATCCAATACATGAGAGATCATGCCCTCATCGGCAAATTCATCAGCTTTTGGCCTACGGAAAAAGCACTACAAGGTTGGATCTCTTCCAAATGGAAGCCTAAAGGACACGTATCACTCCAGCTTGGACCAAAAGGGTTCTTCACGGCGATTTTCATTTGCCTCGAAGACCGCAACAGAGTCATGGATGAAGGGCCATACTTCTTCAACTCGGCCGGACTGTATCTCAGAAACTGGGTGGAAAGATTTAACCCAGATAAGGAAAACTTCAACTGGGCTCCCGTCTGGATACGTCTGTATTCGCTGCCGCTTGAATACTGGGATGAAGACACGTTATAGGAGATAGGAAAGGGCTTAGGGCAGTTTATCAAAATCGCAGAAGAGACAAAGCTCCATCGCTACACTTCTTACGCGCGGATCTGCGTCTATATGCACTTGGACAAAGCCCTTCTTGATGCAGTCAGCATTTATCATGACGATTACGAGTGGATCCAACCTTTGGACTATGAGCATGTCCCATTCAGATGCCGCCGATGCCATGCACATGGACATCTCTTCAGAGACTGCCCACTCAATGTCTCCTCTCAGAACAAAGAAGCTGATACTCAACCTGAAGCAGATGGTTTCACCAAAGTCCCTCCTCGCAGACGGCACAATAAGAAAGCCTCGACGGCGGGTAAGAAATCCTCTCCTTCCTCCAATGTTCCTTCTACCAGCAATAGCTTTGCCATTTTATCCGATACGGTTCCTCCGCCTAATTCAAGCCAAACGCCTCCCATTTCTCAACAAATCCCCCCCATCTCCACCCATCCTTCTGGTCATGCGAACCCTTCATCCCCTCAATTAGAAAAAACCGCCCCTGCAACCTCCGCAAACCCCACTTCCAATCCTTCTATTGAAACTAAGCTCTTAACTTGGCATACAGATACCATGGATCTGGATGATCCTAAGTCTGAATCTCTCAAATCCGGAAAGGAAAATGCTACTCGCGATACTCCTAATCCTATGGACGAAGATTCTGAGAGCCTCGAGCTTGGGGATCTTGATATTATTGGATTGGAGGATGCATGCAAGTGCCAAGAATTTGACAAAATCAAACCCCATCAGATAGATACTCTGGCAAAGGTCCTATCCAGAGCCCAACAACAAGCAAAACTTGGAGTCCAGTCAGGCAGTCATTGGGATAGTCTCAAAGTAGCCAAAGAATCCAAAAAGAGAGGCAGAAAGCCAGATTGGCAGCGCACAATCTCCATTGGGGAAATGCTCGTAAACTATGGAAGATACCCCAAGCTAACGAGGTTCTTCCCACCCCTTCCAAATAGTTCCTCATGAAGCTGATATCATGGAATATCAGAGGGCTAAACAGCCCCGGTAAGCACAAAATGATAAAAAATATGTTACAAAAAGAAAAACCAAACATTCTCTTTCTTCAAGAGACCAAATGTAATAGTGAAGTTTTAGGCTCACTCTTTTCAAAAGTTTGGCCTAACAGCAGTTCTGTAGCAGTAGATGCCTCTGGCTCCTCCGGAGGGCTTGCTATAGCATGGGACACTCAGTCCATAGTTTTATCTGATATGCATGCGGCTCACAACATCATTCAAGCCATCTTTCATCCCATTGGCACGAGTATATACGGGCATCTCTCAAATGTCTATTTCCCGCAGGATCTTACCAACAAGATTGGCCTTTTAAATACAATGGAAATGCTAAATTCTCACAGAACTCATCCTTTATGGATAGCAGCAGGGGATTTCAATATGATAACTAGCATGGAAGAACGAACAGGTGGAAGAACCAGACCGGATCCGGAAAGTGCTCACTTCAAAGACTTCATAAACAACAGCTGGCTGATAGACCTCCCATTCTCTAATGGAACGTTCACCTGGAGTAATAAAAGATCAGGAGCCCAGTATGTTGCCTCAAAGCTAGATCGATTCCTCATCTCTGACAATGCCATAAATCTGGGAGGCGATCTAGAAGCTTTTATTCTTCCACTTACAGGCTCGGACCATTGGCCCATTGCTCTTCTTTGGCACAACTTTGGCCCCCAGCTTAAAAAGCCCTTCAAATTCGAAGCTTTCTGGCTTTCACATCCATCTTTCAAAGAAATGGTCACATCGGCTTGGCACAACTTCCTCCCCCCTCAAGGTTCTCGTATGTACCAATTTCAACAAAAGCTCAAACATCTCAAGGCGCTCATCAAAAACTGGAACATCACAGTCTTTGGCAACATCTTTCAGGAGATCAAAGCCCTCGAAAGACAAATGGAGGAAGTACAGCAAAAAATCATTGAAGAAGGCAGAACAGAGGACACTACTACCCAAGAACAGGGGATCCAGAAGCAACTTGAAGAGAGGCAAAGACAAGAAGAAATTCTGTGGAGACAAAAATCCAGAATCAATTGGTTAAAGGAAGGGGAAAGGAACACACGATTCTTCCATCGATCCACTATTCAGAGGCGCATGCAAAATCGCATTCACCATATCATTAATCAACATGGAGAGCAAGTAGAGCAACACGAGGAAATTGAACGAGTTCTTCGGGATCATTTCAAAGCCACTCTTCAAGAGGACCGCAATATTGATAGACAGCCAGCCATTGATACAGTTTCTCAACTTATTCCTAAACTCATATCAGAAGAGCATAACAAAATGCTTCTGCGCCCTGTCTCCTACCAAGAAGTTGAAACAGCGATGGCAGAAACCAAATATGGGAAGGCGCCAGGGCCTGACGGATTCACTGCAAACTTCTTCCATCACTTCTGGGAGCTCATTAAAATTGAAGTCTGGGAGCTGGTGGAAGAATCAAGACTAACACACTGGCTCCTCCCCTCTTTAAATGCCACTTTCATAGCTCTGGTGCCTAAAGAAGAGCAACCAAGCACTCCTGAAAAGTACCGTCCCATCGCCCTCTGCAATGTGATCTACAAGATCATCTCCAAAGTCATTGCCAACAGGTTAAAGCCCCTTCTGCCGCTCCTCATATCGCCAGAACAAATGGGCTATGTGGAAGGTCGCCAAATTATGGATGGAATCATCATGACTCACGAAGTAATCCATTCCCTCAAAAGCACTAAAAAATCAGGTATGCTTCTCAAAATCGATCTCTCTAAAGCTTTTGATAAACTTTGCTGGCGCTACATTCAGAGCATTCTTAAAGCTTATGGCTTTGATCACATGTGGATTCGATGGATAATGAGTCTCATCACTACCCCTCTCTATTCCATCCTTGTAAATGGATCCCCCTCCACTCCTTTTGTTTCCTCCAGAGGCATCCGGCAGGGTGACCCCCTCTCCCCCTTTATTTTTGTTCTTATGTCTGAGGGCCTCAGCAGACTCATTCAGCATGTTGTCCATGAAGGGCATCTCCGTGGCATCTCCCTTCATGGCTCTCCAGCCACCACTGACCAACAATTTGTTGATGACACTATACTCTTTGGCTTCCCATCAGCTCAGGAAGCTAGGTCTTTCAAGCGCATTCTGCACCTCTTCTCTCTGGCTTCTGGCATGATGGTCAATGTTTCCAAATCTCAACTTTTCTTCTTCAACACCCCTCCTTTAATCCAATCTAGCATTGCCCGTATCCTTGGTTTTACGCTTGCTCGCCTCCCTGCTAAGTACCTGGGTGCCCCTCTCATTGACTCAGCCCTTAAGCATTCAACCTGGAACGCTCTCCTTGATAAACTTGAATCTCGCCTTTCCTCTTGGACTTTCAGAGCTCTAAACCTGGCCAGTAGACTGATCCTCATCAAAGTCGTTCTGCAATCTATGCCTCTCTACCTCTTTTCGGTGCTCGCAGCTCCTAAATGGGTGCTCAATCACATCAAGAACCTGCAACGCCGCTTCCTATGGGGCTCCACCACTCACACTCGGAAATGGGCGCTAGTCAACTGGAACACTGTTTGTACTCCCAAAGAAGCAGGTGGGCTCGGTCTCAGAAATCCCCTACACAGCAATGAAGTCATGGGGGCTAGACTCTGGTGGAATTGGCTTTCGAGCCCTCACACTCCTTGGGCCAAATTATGGGCTGCTAAATATGCCAACAACAGACCGCCGGATGACTTCATTAGACTCAAACCAGCGATGGCAGGGTCTCTCATTTGGAATGCTGCCAAACAACATTATGCTCTTATTCAACAACATAGTTTTTGGGAAGTTCGGAATGGTCAAAATGCCCGATTCTGGGTGGACTCATGGCAACAGAGGCCGAAGCTCATTGATTTACTAAATCTGCCCAATGCTGAGAGATATAATGAGCCTGAAGAATTGAAAGTAGGCCAATGCTGGTTGGCCAACTCCAACAGCGACTACCGGCTGTGGAAACACCCGTCTCTTCTCCATCCTACTACTCCAAGCAGCTTTTGGGAAGATCTCCAAGCAGAACTTCAACATTGCAAAATCCGAATTTCGACCGATCCTGATATCCTCAGATGGGGCTATTCGCCCAAAGGCATATTTACCACTAAAGAAGCCTTCAACTTAATGCACTCGATTCCTCTCCCTAAAGATAAACTCTGGAAATTTGTTTGGGCTAAGGGGACGTGGCCTAAAGTTTCTACTTTTCTTTGGCTCCTTAGTCAAAACAGAATTCTTACTTGGGACAATCTTCTCAAGCATGGTTTCTGTGGTCCCTCACAATGTCCAAACTGTCAGCAGAACAATGAAACCATACAGCACCTCATGTTGACCTGTCAGTTAGCCAACCAGCTCTGGAACAAAATTTGCTTTCGAAGTCAGCAAAGAAAACCTCAAGGGAACATCACCAACATTCTTCGACATTGGCCCAAACGCCCTTACAATAGCTCCATTCTTAACTCTCTATGGCAAATCATTCCTGGTCTCTTATTTTGGTCGCTCTGGAAAGAAAGAAATAAAAGAGTCTTCAAGCACCAAACTACTCCATTAGACATCATCTGGCGCAATCTCCATAGCAATCTCCAAGAGTCTCTCTCTCTTCAATCTTGGCAAGCAGAGGATCTTCCAAACCTCCCTAATGAGCTCAGTATATGGCAAAACTGGCAATTCACCATTTCCACCGTTCCCAAAATCAACAAGCAGAACCCTCCCGAATCCCTCTCCTGGATTCCTCCTCCTCCAGGAATTCTCAAATTGAACTTTGACGGAGCTTCTAAAGGGAATCCCGGTCCTGCGGGATTTGGTGGTATCTTCAGAGACTCCCAAGGCGACATCAAGGCTATCTATTATGGATCCATCGGATGGGACACCAACAACTCTGCTGAGCTGGAAGGTCTTTGGCAAGGGCTCAACTTAGCTCGTATCTACAACCTCTTGCCCATCATTGTGGAAGGTGATTCTCAAATTCTGATCAGCATGGTAAATCAGTTGCTCCAAGGCACCAGCATGGCCAAGGTTGTTACCAGCTGGCGTCTAGCTTCCAGAATTGACAAGATCAGCAATTGGATACAGAACAATCAGGCAATCTCCTTTACCCATACCAAGCGCGATGGCAACAAGGTTGCGGATTTCCTTGCTAATCTAGGAGTTGATTGTCTGGACACCCTCAAGCACGGCACTCTCCAGATCATCAATGACAGAAACTCAATTCAGAACTGCATCAGTTTGGTGCAAATGGATCAGCTATCTCCGGATGCGGATGTTTAGTTGCGCGCAGAGGCCATTAGGCCCGGTTCTGATCCCAAAGCATTTCACTTGGGGTGGCCACATGGCCCCCCATGGTGCCTTAAATGTTGTTTTCATTACCCATCTGCGATGGGCATTTAAACCTGTTCGCCGCCACCTCCTGTGTCTTGGTCAGTGCACACGCTATCACATGGCGCATTCCCGGTCGAATTCTCCAGATTGCTTCGTCGATGGCCACCGTCCTCTGTCGCCTTTGAGCTCGCTCTGCCCGGGAGGCTCTGCTACAGGTGGAGAGAGAACAGCTACAGGTCGACGGTGCGCGTTGTATTGCTGCTTGGAAACCGTTCCAGGCTTCCACCACACTCACAGTAACTTCTGTCCGATTCATTTCAATTCTCAAGCTCCTCCTGTTTTTGTTGATCATCTTACTCCTATAATTGCAGCTCCCTCCAGAGTTTGGGTGGATTCTTCTGAGAATTTCATCATGCCCAGACTTAGGCAGCGAATGTCTTGCAGGAGGGGAGCTTCTCGGGGCAGATCCATGGGCGAGCGCCCTCCCCACAGCCCCAATGTCGACCTCCCTTTGGAGCCTTCTGCAAGGCGTCCTGCTCAGAACTTTTCAGACCCTCCTGGTCCTCTCCGTGACTTCCATGCTACGGCGCCTCCTCTTTCTGCCCCTCCGCCCCTTGCTCCCCCTGTTCCTCCTTTGTCCCCACCCCAGCCTCACGTCGCCGCCTCCACTCCTTCTCCGGGCAGTAGATTCCTCAGACAATCCACGCAACATACTGAGTTGCGCTTCGACTTTGCGTTTGACCGCCCTATCACTGTCTTCTTAACAGTTACGCTGAGCGAAGAACTCCCCTTCCCTCCTGCCTCGCACCCTAGTCACTTGCTGACTCCTTCTGCTCCCGCCTTTGTTCCTCCTCCTGGCCCTGAACCTGCTCCATTCATTCCCTTTTTCGGTGCTCCTACTGTTCCCGTCCCTTCTTCCTCGAGACTTTTTAATTTGCAGATGGACGCAGACCTGTTAGGCGAAGAAGAGAACAAGATTGATGAAGGGGACCTGGACAACCAGTATGGCTGCAGAATTGTAGAGGAGCATACTGCTTCAGATTAACTGCTCACTCACTTCCATGACAAGTTTCCAATATGAACTCTGCTTAAAACTTTTTGCAAGGTTTAGTGTTTCAATGACTATAAATAGCAGATATATCTGCATGCATATTTTGTATCTTTCTAGCTTTCTTATGCTCAGTATAGTTAACTCTTCGCCGGTTTCCCAGTTACTGGGCGGTGTAATTACTTACAATCGAACTGGTTTCCCGTTTATGGGCAGTTCCATATCTAGACTGATAGTGGCAATCAAGCCCGGTCTCAGGCTTCTTCAGCTGAGCCGTGGCAGTTTTGTAATTTTATGTTCATAATAGAAATAGCGCAATTTAGCAAAAAAAAAAAAAACTTATAAATCTGACATTCAATAATTTTTATAAATGGTTCGAAGATTTTATAAAATATTCTAAATTTTTATTAATATGTTTAAATCAAATATTTAAAGTGTTTAATCATTTTTAGTAAATGTTTTTAATGAAATCGTAAAAAAAATTGTTTTAAAAACATTATAAAAAACTTTTTAAACTATTATAGCGTGCTTTTAAACACATTTAAATGTATTTAACACATTATAAAACTCGTTTAAAATATTTTAAAAATTTTGTAAAATGTTTTTAAGTATTTTTATAACATTTCAAAATATTGTAAAACACTTCCAAGATATTTTAAAACAATTTTAAAATATTTTGAAACACTTCTAAAATATTTTGAAACGCTTCTAAAATATTTTGAAACGCTTTTAAAATTTATTTTAAAATGTTTCAAAACACTTCTAAAACATTTTAAATTTATTTTAAAATGTTTCAAAACACTTTTAAAATGTTTTAAAACGTTTTCAGAACCTCTTGAAGAACCCGTAAAGCATTTTAAAATGTTTTAAAATGGTTTAAAACTGTTTTTAGAAAGATTTTACAATGTTTTAAAAATATTTCAAAACACTTTTAAAATTCTTTTAAAATATTTAAAAACGTTTATTTCATTTTTAAAAATGTTTATAAATAACATTTAATAAAAGTTAAACTAATAAAGTTGACATTATAAACATTCAATAATTTTTATAAAGGTTTTATAAATGGTTTAAAGCTTTTATAAAATATTCTAAATTCTTATTAATATGCTTAAATCAAATATTTAAAGCGTTTAATCATTTTTGATAAAATCGCAAAAAAACGTTTTTAAAAACATTATAAAACACTTTTTTAAATGTTATAACGTGCTTTTAAACACATTTAAAATGTTTTTAAGACATTATAAAACTCGTTTAAAATATTTTTATAAATTTGTAAAATGTTTTAAATGATTTTTATAACATTTCAAAATATTTCAAAATCATTCAAAAATTTCAAAATGTTGTAAAAAACGCTTCCAAGATATTTTAAAACACTTGTAAAATATTTTGAAACGCTTTTAAAATGTTTTAAATTTATTTTTAAATGTTTCAAAACACTTCTAAAATATTTTAAATTTATATTAAAAGTGTTTTAAAATAAACACATTTAATAAAATCGTAAAAAAAAAGTTTTTAGAAACATTATACAACACTTTTTAAAATGTTATAATGTGCTTTTAAAATGTTTTGAAGACATCATAAAACTCTTTTAAAATATTTTTATAAATTTCAAAATATTGTCAAACTCTTAAGATATTTTTGAACACTTTTAAATATTTTGAAACCCTTTTAAAATGTTTTAAATTTATTTTAAAATGTTTCAAAACACTTTTAAAATGCTTCAAAACACTTTTAAAATGTTTTAAATTTATTTTAAAATGTTTCAAAACACTTTTAAAATGTTTTAAAACATATTTAAATCTTTTTTAAAAACTTGTAAAACATTTTAAAATGTTTTAAAAGTGTTTTAAAATGGTTTTTAAATGTTTTCAGAATGCTTTTACAATGTTAGAAAAACATTTCAAAAAACATTTAAAATATTTGAAAGCATTTATTTAGGTTTTAAAAACGTTTTTAAATAAAATTTAATAAAAGTTAAGCTTATAAAGCTAACATTATAAACATGCAATAATTTTTATAAATGTTTCATAAATGATTTAAATCTGTTATAAAATATTCTAAATTCTTCTCAATATGTTTAAATCAAATATTTAAAGCGTTTAATCTTTTTATTAAATGTTTTTAATAAAATCGTAAAAAAAGAAACGTTTTTAAAAATATTATAAAACCCTTTTAAAATGTTATAATGTGCTTTTAAACACGTTTAAAATGTTTCTAACACATCATAAAACTCTTTTCAAATATTTTTAAAAAAAATTGTAAAATATTTTAGAGGATTTTTATAACATTTCAAAATATTTCAAAATATTTCATAAAGTTAAGCTTATAAAGCTGACATTCAATAATTTTTATAAATGTTTTAAAAATGGTTTAAACCTTTTATTAAATATTCCAAATTCTTATTAATATGTTTAAATCAAATATTTAAAGCGTTTAATCATTTTTAGTAAATCTTTTTAATAAAATCGTAAAAATTAATATTTTTAAAAACATTATAAAAACACTTTTTAAAATGCTATAACATGATTTTAAACACGTTAAAAATGTTTTTAAGACATTATGAAACTCTTTTAAAATATTTTTAAAAAGTTGTAAAATGTTTTAAAGGATTTTTATAACATTTCAAAATATTGTAAAACACTATCAAGATATTTCAAGACACTTTAAAGATATTCTGAAACGCTTTTAAAATATTTTGAAATGCTTTTAAGATTTATTTTCAAATGTTTCAAAACACTTCTAAAATGTTTTAAATTTATTTTAAAATGTTTCAAAACACTTTTAAAATGTTTTAAAATGTTTTTAAATCCTTTTAAAAAACTTGTAAAGCATTTTAAAACGTTTTAAAAGTGTTTTAAAACGGTTTTAAAATGTTTTTAGAAAGCTTTTACAATATTTTAAAAAAGGTTTAAAATGTTTTAAAACGTTTTAAAATCCTTTTCAAAAACTTGTAAAGCATTTTAAAACGTTTTAAAAGTGTATCCAAATATGCTCTCAGATTTCAAAACCGAAAAGTTCAGCCTCTGATATCTGTGTTCATTCATTTTTCACAAATCGTCTGAAATGAATCCCGAAATCAATTCGTCACTTTGTGCATCCAGGGCCACACTTGCATCTCCAAAATAGCTATCCAAATATGCTCTCGGATTTTAAAACCGAAAAGTTTAGACCTCGATATTCGCGTGCGTTTGTTTTTCACGGATCATACGAAATGAGGTCCGAACTCAATTCGTCACTTTGTGCATCTGGGGCCGCACTTGCATCTCCAAAATGGGTATGAAAATATGCTCTCGGATATCAAGACCGAAAAGTTTAGCCCCATATTCCATGTCTGTTCTTTTTTCACGAACCATCCGAAATGAGTCCCGAAATCAATTTGTCACTTTGTGCATGTGGGGCCACGCTTGCATCTCCAAAATGGGTATCCAAATATGCTCTCAGATTTCAAAACCGAAAAGTTCAGCCCCCGATGTCCACGTCCTTTAATTTTTCACGGATCGTCTGAATTGAGTCCCGAAGTCAATTCGTCACTTTGTTCATCTGGGGCCACGCTTGCATCTCCAAAATGGGTATCCAAATATCCTCTCAGATTTCAAAACCGAAAAGTTTAGCCCCCGATATTCGCGTTTGTTCGTTTTTCACAGATCATCCAAAATGATGCCCAAAATCAATTTGTCACTTTGTGCATCTGAGGCCACACTTTCATCTCCAAAATGGGTATCCAAATATGCTCTCATATTTCAAAATCGAAAATTTCAGCCCTCGTTATCTGCGTCTATTCGTTTTTCACGGATCATCAGAAATGGGTCGCGAAATCAATTTGTCACTTTGTGCATGAGGGGCCACACTTGCATCTCCAAAATGGGTATCCAAATATGCTCTCGGATTTCATAGAAAAGGTTAGCCGATATTCGCGTTTGTTAGTAAATCGAAAATTTCAACCCTCGTTATTTGCGTCTATTCGTTTTTCACGGATCATCCGAAATGAGTCGCGAAATCAATTTGTCACTTTGTGCATGAGGGGCCACACTTGCATCTCCAAAATGGGTATCCAAATATGCTCTCGGATTTCAAAACCAAAAAGTTCAACCCCTGATATCCGCGTCCGTTCGTTTTTCACGGATCGTCTGAAATCAGTCCCAAAATAAATTTGTCACTTTGTGCATGCGGGGCCACGCTTTCATCTCCAAAATGGGTATCCAGATATGCTCTCGAATTTAAAAACCGAAAATTTCAACCCCCAATATCCGCATTTGTACATTTTTCAAGGTTCATCCAAAATGAATCCCGAAATCAATTCGTCATTCTTTTCCTGCGGGGGCACACTTGCATCTCCAAAATGGGTATCCAAATATACTCTCAGATTTCAAAAATGAAAATTTTAGCCCCCGACATCCGCGTCCGTTCCTTTTTTACGGATCATCCAAAATGAGTCCCTAAATCAATTCGTCACTTTGTGCATGTGAGGCCACGCTTGCATCTCCAAAATGGTTATCCAAATATGCTCTCGGATTTCAAAACTGAAAAGTTTAGCCCCCGATATCCACGTATGTTCGTTTTTCACGGATCATTCGAAATGAGTCATGAAATCAATTTGTCACTTTGTGCATGTGGGGAAACGCTTGCATCTCCAAAATGTGTATCCAAATATGCTCTCGGATTTCAAAACCGAAAAGTTCTGCCCCCGATATCCACGTCTGTTCATTTTTCACGAATAGTCCGAAATCAGTCCCGAAATAAATTCATCACTTTGTGCATGCGGGGCCACGCTTGCATCTCCAAAATGGGTATCCAAATATGCTCTCAAATTTCAAAACTGAAAAGTTCAACCCCCAATATCCGCTTTCGTTCAGTTTTCAAAGATCGTCCGAAATGAGTCCCAAAATCAATTCGTCACTTTGTTCATGCGGGGGCACACTTGCATCTCCAAAAGCGGTATCCAAATATGCTCTCGAATTTCAAAAATGAAAATTTCAACCCCGATATCTGCGTCTAGTCGTTTTTTATGGATCGTTCGAAATGAGTCCCTAAATCAATTCATCACTTTGTGCATGTGGGGCCACGCTTGCATCTCCAAAATGGGTATCCAAATATGCTCTCGAATTTTTAAACAGAAAAGTTTAGCCCTCGATATTCGCATCCGTTCGTTTTTCACAGATCATCCGAAATGAGGTCCGAACTCAATTCGTCACTTTGTGCATCTGGGGCCACGCTTGCATCTCCAAAATGGATATCCAAATATGCTCTCAGATATCAAAACCGAAACGTTTAGCCTGCGTCTATTCCTTTTTAACGAACTATCTACATTTAAAATGTTTTTCAGACATTATAAAGCTCTTTTAAAATATTTTAAAAACTTTGTAAAATATTTTAAAGGATTTTTATAACATTTCAAAATATTTTAAAATATTTCAAAATATTGTAAAACGCTTATCAAGTTAAGCTTATAAATCTGGCATTAAATAATTTTTATAAATGGTTCGAAGATTTTATAAAATATTCTAAATTTTTATTAATATGTTTAAATCAAATATTTAAAGTGTTTAATCATTTTTAGTAACCGTTTTTAATGAAATCGTAAAAAAAATTGTTTTAAAAACATTATAAAAAACTTTTTGAACTGTTATAGCGTGCTTTTAAACACATTTAAATGTATTTAACACATTATAAAACTCGTTTAAAATATTTTAAAATTTTATCATTTGGGATTTTAACATTTCCAAAATATTGTAAAACACTTCCAAGATATTTTAAATGATTTTAAAATATTTTGAAACACTAAAATATTTTGAAAGCGACTACAAATGAAACGCTTTTAAAATTTATTTTAAAATGTTTCAAAACACTTCTAAAATGTTTTAAATTTATTTTAAAATGTTTCAAAACACTTTTAAAATGTTTTAAAACGTTTTGAGAACCTCTTGAAGAACTTGTAAAGCATTTTAAAATGTTTTAAAAGTGTTTTAAAATGGTTTTAAAATGTTTTTAGAAAGCTTTTACAATGTTTTAAAAACATTTCAAAACACTTTTAAAATTCTTTTAAAATATTTAAAAGCATTTATTTCATTTTTAAAAATGTTTATAAATAACATTTAATAAAAGTTAAGCTAATAAAGTTGACATTATAAACATTTAATAATTTTTATAAAGGTTTTATAAATGGTTTAAAGCTTTTATAAAATATCCTAAATTCTTATTAATATGCTTAAATCAAATATTTAAAGCGTTTAATCATTTTTGATAAAATCACAAAAAAAGACGTTTTTAAAAACATTATAAAACACTTTTTAAAATGTTATGACGTGCTTTTAAACACATTTAAAATGTTTTTAAGACATTATAAAACTCGTTTAAAATATTTTTATAAATTTTTAAAATGTTTTAAATGATTTTTATAACATTTCAAAATATTTCAAAATCATTCAAAAAATTTCAAAATGTTGTAAAAAATGCTTCCAAGATATTTTAAAACACTTGCAAAATATTTTGAAACGCTTTTAAAATGTTTTAAATTTATTTTTAAATGTTTCAAAACACTTCTAAAATATTTTAAATTTATATTAAAAGTGTTTTAAAATAAACACATTTAATAAAATCGTAAAAAAAAGTTTTTAGAAACATTATACAACACTTTTAAAAATGTTATAATGTGCTTTTAAAATGTTTTGAAGACATCATAAAACTCTTTTAAAATATTTTTAAAAATTTGTAAAATGTTTTAAAATATTGTGAAACTCTTAAGATATTTTTGAACACTTTTAAAATGCTTCAAAACACTTTTAAAATGTTTTAAATTCATTTTAAAATATTTCAAAACACTTTTAAAATGTTTTAAAACATATTTAAATCCCTTTTAAAAACTTGTAAAACATTTTAAAACGTTTTAAAAGTGTTTTAAAATGGTTTTTAAATGTTTTCAGAATGCTTTTACAATGTTAGAAAAACATTTCAAAACACATTTAAAATATTTGAAAACATTTATTTAGGTTTTAAAAACGTTTTTAAATAAAATTTAATAAAAGTTAAGCTTATAAAGCTAACATTATAAACATGCAATAATTTTTATAAATGTTTCATAAATGGTTTAAATATGTTATAAAATATTCTAAATTCTTCTCAATATGTTTAAATCAAATATTTAAAGCGTTTAATCCTTTTATTAAATGTTTTTAATAAAATCGTAAAAAAAGAAACGTTTTTTAAAATATTATAAAACCCTTTTTAAAATGTTATAATGTGCTTTTAAACACGTTTAAAATGTTTCTAGCACATCATAAAACTCTTTTCAAATATTTTTAAAGAATTTGTAAAATATTTTAGAGGATTTTTATAACATTTCAAAATATTTCATAAAGTTAAGCTTATAAAGCTGACATTCAATAATTTTTATAAATGCTTTAAAAATGGTTTAAACCTTTTATAAAATATTCCAAATTCTTATTAATATGTTTAAATCAAATATTTAAAGCGTTTAATCATTTTTAGTAAATCTTTTAAATAAAATCGTAAAAAATAATATTTTTAAAAACATTATAAAACACTTTTTAAAATGCTATAACATGATTTTAAACACGTTAAAAATGTTTTTAAGACATTATGAAACTCTTTTAAAATATTTTTAAAAAGTTGTAAAATGTTTTAAAGTATTTTTATAACATTTCAAAATATTGTAAAACACTATCAAGATATTTCAAGACACTTTTAAGATATTCTGAAACGCTTTTAAAATATTTTGAAATGCTTTTAAGATTTATTTTAAAATGTTTCAAAACACTTCTAAAATGTTTTAAATTTATTTTAAAATGTTTCAAAACACTTTTAAAATGTTTTAAAGCGTTTTTAAATCCTTTTAAAAAACTTGTAAAGCATTTTAAAACGTTTTAAAAGTGTTTTAAAATGGTTTTAAAATGTTTTTAGAAAGCTTTTACAATATTTTAAAAAAGGTTTAAAATGTTTTTAAACGTTTTTAAATCCTTTTCAAAAACTTGTAAAGCATTTTAAAACGTTTTAAAAGTGTATCCAAATATGCTCTCAGATTTCAAAACCGAAAAGTTCAGCCCCCGATATCTGTGTTCATTCATTTTTCACAAATCGTCTGAAATGAATCCCAAAATCAATTCGTCACTTTGTGCATCTAGGGCCACACTTGCATCTCCAAAATAGTTATCCAAATATGCTCTCGGATTTTAAAACCGAAAATTTTAGCCCTCGATATTCGCGTCCATTTGTTTTTCACGAACCATCCGAAATGAGGTGCGAACTCAATTCATCACTTTGTGCATGTGGGGCCACGCTTGCATATCCAAAATGGGTATCCAAATATGCTCTCGAATTTTTAAACCGAAAAGTTTAGCCCTCGATATTCGCATCCGTTCGTTTTTCACGGATCATCCGAAATAGTCCAGAAAGCAATTTGTCACTTTTGTGTGCATGGGGCCACGCTTGCATCTCCAAAATGGGTATCCAAATATGCTCTCAGTTGAAACGAAAAGTTCGGCAGTGTCCCCGTCTTTTATTTTCACGGATCGTCTGAATTGAGTCGAAGTCGGTCGTCACTTTGCATACGGGGCACGCTTGCATCTCCAAAATGGGTATCCAAATATGCTCTCGGATTTCAAACCGAAAACCGAAGAGTTTAGCCCCAGATATTCGCGTGGTTCGTTTCTAGGATGCCTCGTCCTAAATGAGGTCCAAGGCTTCGGAAGCCCACTTTGTGCATCAGAGGCCACGCTTTCATCTCCCGAAATGGGTATCCAAATATGCTCTCATATTTCAAAATCGAAAATTTCAGCCCCCGTTATCTGCGTCTATTCGTTTTTCACGGATCATTCGAAATGAGTCGCGAAATCGATTTGTCACTATGTGCATGCGGGGCCACACTTACATCTCCAAAATGGGTATCCAAATATGCTCTCAAATTTCACAACCGAAAAGTTCAGCCCCCGATATCCACGTCTTTTCATTTTTCACGGATCGTCTGAATTGAGTCTCGAAGTCAATTCGTCACTTTGTTCATCTGGAGCCACGCTTGCATCTCCAAAATGGGTATCCAAATATGCTCTCAGATTTCCAAAGCCCAGAAAAGTTTAGCCCCCGATATTTGCGTTTGTTCGTTTTTCACGGATCATCCAAAATGATGCCCAAAATCAATTTGTCACTTTGTGCATCTGAGGCCACGCTTTCATCTCCAAAATGGGTATCCAAATATGCTCTCATATTTCAAAATCAAAAATTTCAGCCCTCGTTATCTGCGTTTATTCGTTCTTCACGGATCATCCGAAATGAGTCGCGAAATCAATTTGTCACTTTGTGCATGAGGGGCCACACTTGCATCTCCAAAATGGGTATCCAAATATGCTCTCGGATTTCAAAACCAAGAAGTTCAACCCCTGATATCCGCGTCCGTTCGTTTTTCACGGATCGTCTGAAATCAGTCCCGAAATAAATTTGTCACTTTGTGCATGCGGGGCCACGCTTTCATCTCCAAAATGGGTATCCAGATATGCTCTCGAATTTAAAAACAAAAAATTTCAACCCCCAATATCCGCATTTGTACATTTTTCAAGGATCATCCAAAATGAATCCCGAAATCAATTCGTCATTCTTTTCCTGCGGGGGCACACTTGCATCTCCAAAATGGGTATCCAAATATACTCTCGGATTTCAAAAATGAAAATTTTAGCCCCCGACATCCGCGTCCGTTCGTTTTTTACGGATCATCCAAAATGAGTCCCTAAATCAATTCGTCACTTTGTGCATGTGAGGCCACGCTTGCATCTCCAAAATGGTTATCCAAATATGCTCTCGGATTTCAAAACTGAAAAGTTTAGCCCCCAATATCCACGTATGTTCGTTTTTCACGGATCATCCGAAATGAGTCCTGAAATCAATTTGTCACTTTGTGCATGTGGGAAAACGCTTGCATCTCCAAAATGTGTGTCCAAATATGCTCTCGGATTTCAAAACCGAAAAGTTCTGCCCCCGATATCCACGTCTGTTCATTTTTCACGGATAGTCCGAAATCAGTCCCGAAATAAATTCATCACTTTGTGCATACGGGGCCACGCTTGCATCTCCAAAATGGGTATCCAAATATGCTCTCGAATTTCAAAACTGAAAAGTTCAACCCCCAATATCCGCTTTCGTTCAGTTTTCAAAGATCGTCCGAAAGGAGTCCCAAAATCAATTCGTCACTTTGTTCATGCGAGGGCACACTTGCATCTCCAAAAGCGGTATCCAAATATGCTCTCGAATTTCAAAAATGAAAATTTCAACCCCGATATCTGCGTCTATTCGTTTTTTATGGATCGTTCGAAATGAGTCCCTAAATCAATTCATCACTTTGTGCATGTGGGGCCATGCTTGCATCTCCAAAATGGGTATCCAAATATGCTTTCGAATTTTTAAACCGAAAATTTTAGCCCTCGATATTCGC
>MU968374.1:5063-338825 GCA_034641835.2 Pinus albicaulis
GGTTAACACCCAAATGATGTAACTGAATGAAGTACAAGGATTATTTAACATACGAAATGGCACTAATGTCAGACCCTAGCCAATCAAGATAGTCATAATAACTTGGCGTTCGTAGGGACAGAGTTTGTCTCCAAGATCAAAATTGGTCCAAATTACCACCAGACCAAGCCCTATGTAGGCTAAATATCGATGGTGAGAAATCACCAGAGGGAGTCACTAATGTTGGAAGAATAATGTGATAAACCTAGTCACTTTTGTGCCAAATAGAATAAAAATTAGTCCCTAGCATGGTATATGTTCTTAAATTGCTACCCAGAAATGCTTCAATTCAACTCATATTTTTATTAGTAGGAATGATGGAGATGTATTTTGAAGGATGGTCTGGCTTTAATATCTTCTCTAGGTTGTTATTTTATTTTTGGTCAGGTGTTAGAAACATCTCCACGATAACATGGGGAAGCACCAAACATAAAGGAACATTGGGTTGTTGTCAGATTGAGGAGTTTCTATGCCCATACAAATCCATTTGGACTTGAATTTTGTATTTTCCTCCCAGTTCACTTCATGGGCCCCTGGTGAACACAATGGAGTGCACTCTGCTGTGTGGTTTGAACCCGAAGTCATCATATGCACTCCCCCTTATTGGTAGATCATTTTTTCTTGGTGCCTCATGTCGATGGCCAAAATCCTCTTAAGGGTGCCACTAACGTTGGTGCCAGCCAACCGCATAGTCCTAGTAAACTCTTCTATGCCTATAGCATAGGCTGGTCTCCAAGATCGAAATTGGTCCCAACTTACCACCAGACTTCGGTGCCTCCCAGTGTGTGTTGAATGTTGACGGTGAGAAATCACCAAGAGGAACCACCATGTTGGAAGCTAGCAATGGGCATAAACCTGGTCACTTTTGTGTCAAATAAGAATAAAAATATTAGTCCCTAGCATCGTATATGTTATTATTGCACTAGTACAAGCCTAATCGTACCTCATATTTTTATTAGTATAACGATGAGATAATTTTAAGGAGAGTCCTAGTTTTAAATCTCTGAAGAATGCCCTATGATTTCCCTCTATGTGTGATATTTTCTAAACTAGCTCCTTAAATTCTAATGAGTAGAAACACTAAAGGATATATGTAATTCCTGGGAATCTTGTTAAAGCTTTAAGTGAGAATGTTAGCAGCTAGCTATAATTTCTTGTTTTGTATCAATAGTGAATTGAAGGAATTTGGACGCTGGGAAATTGGACTTCACCTGTTGATTTTGGAAATGCACCACTCAAGTACACAAGATGTTATGGACTCTGTAAGTTTTTTGTAAAATTCCAAAGTAAGAAGTTGGACTAAGCTAAGCAAGAATAAAGATGATAAGAGGAAGGAAAATTCAACTGGGTTTTGGCATATGTAGAAATGGAGAAATCCTGTCTGGAATATGAGCGGTGTATCATTTTGTATTTGTCACAAGAAGGAAAATTCAACTAGGTTCTGGCACATGTAGAAATGAAGAAATCCTGTCTAGAATATGAGCAGTGTATCTTGTCTTGTTTTCATGATTAACCTCCATATTATCATCTAGAGGATCAATGGAAGAAGGAAGGAGTCAAAGAATAGATGCAAGGTAACAAGGTTGTTTTGGATATTTGTGTAATAAAGAAGGGAAAATGGGCACTTAAAAGGCAGCCTTGTGCTCTCAAGGAAATGAACTGTTAAGAGCAGATAAATAATCCATGTTGGAAAGAGAAAATAAACAATAAGGACATAGTTAAATCTTTGCTCCATCAATCATACTACAATAGCTAAAATTCTAAGGATGGTTGGACAAAATTCTCATTGTAGCATCTGCTTTCCATTGAGAAGCAAGGACTGCAAGAAGATTCGTGTACAATAATTTCTTATAATTTGCGAATGCCATTGCTGAAACTGTATCTGACTTTCATGTGTGTCAGGGAAGAGTTCGGAAATTTGCTTCCTTATGCAATTAGAGAGGAAAATGCTAAGGCTTGCTAAAATCAGCGATATGCCCACTGCACAGTGGGAAACTAGATAGAGACAATTACTATTTAACTTTAAAGAACTTATGCTTGACTAGCTGAAAAGTATTAAATTTTTTTTCTCATGACCTTGAGTACAAAGTCTCATAATCAACTGGATGAAAAATCAAGTCTATCTTTCAAATTTTTGAACCATGACTATATAACTGATATTACAACAATAAATGAAATAATTCCAGTCTATAGAAAGGTAGCACAGTAGCAACATACTTGAATTTTTGGGGTGCTTAAAACAATCTCGTCCTGAAGATAGGATTCCAGGTTGTTTGCAGTTTATAATTGGCAAAGTTGGCTTTAATTTTGGAACTTTGTCGACTCTTCTACAGGTATCATTTTGCACCAATTCTTCGCCAGGTATTTTTCTTGGACTCACTAAAGGAGTTTCATTTTATGCATCCTTTGTATGATTAAACCTTCAATAGAACATTGGTTTGCCATACAAACTTTCTTAGAGAGAAACTGGCAGCTCGGAGCAGGTTACAAGACCTCCTTCTATAATGGACAGAGGTGACCCCAGAATGTGGCAATAGTTTTCCACTTCAGCCATTGTAAAAGAAAACAAAGAGCTTCTCTCTGTAACTTCTAAGGCCTACTTGGATGGCCTATTTTGGCCAAAACAGCAAAAAATTACCTCTACGTTGTTATCTTGTGAAGGATAACGTTTCCCTCCATTAGTAACTTTTTCTATAGTCCCTGCTTCTTGATCCATTAGTTTTAACTTATCCATACACTAAAGAGCATTAAAGATTGTATTCTATTGCACAAAGATGATCTGAAAGGGAAAACCTGTTAAAGCATAGTATTTCAGTTGACGTATCAAATTCTCGGTTGCATACAAACAAAAACTGCTTGTTCCATACAAATAGAAACCACTTGAAGATATCTATGAACCACCTGAACATCAAAAATGTTCAGTCTCGTAATTCTTAATTAAATCTGTAAATAATGTGACATTAGCCTTCTTGGCTTAGTGAAAGCCCTAATGTTCTATCCTATTTGACAGTCTTAAAAATCTCACAAAAACCTGTAAAGATTTTGGCATTCTGTACGCCCAGCCTCTAAAAGCCCTAACTTTCTATATTCCTCTGTGTAATTTGAATAGAATACCATAAAATACTATAATAATCAATGTCCATTCTCCAAAAACTTTGAAATGTGCAAAACAAAAAGAGAAATCATTCAATCAAACTACTCGAAATGTATCAGAATCCCCATCCTTTAACTCAATGAATTTATTCGCAAACTCTGTCGTTTTTTTAAACAATTTTTTTTGCACAAACTCCTCTAGTCCATTTATAGAGAGCCTTAGCTTATGAAATATTGTCTCTAAGCCAAAATAGGGTTAAATTTTTCCATTGAAAGCTTAGAATAATTGAACTGAAAGAACCAAAGAACCATTGTAGATACTTTAATCAACTTGTTTTTCTCTAATTCTGCTGCTTAAAACAGTGTTTTGAACAAGACCTATTTTGACAAATTTAGTTTAGAGAATACAATGGCTTATTTAATGAATTTTATCCAAGACAGAGCATACAAGATTCATGATAGCCACAAGAAAAATGATGATATTTTGAAATTTAAGCATTCTCTTGCAGAAAAATACCTTTCTGAACTCGTTTTGACGGTGAAGAAATGCAAATGATCAGTTGGAAGTCATGCATAATGATCTGTTGGAATTCGTGCATGAAGGGATCGGGGGGCTCGGGGACTTATCCCAGAGCGATTGCAAACCAGGATTGTACAAAAGCGAGCTCCTGAGCTCGTTTCAGGCCAGGGAGAGGGATAATGCATAAGTGAGCTCCTGAGCTCGGTGTGAGCTCGTTTCAAGCTAGGGAGAGGGATAATGCAATAGAGGAAAAATATAGAGGCATTAAATGTAAAGGCGCCATATATTTTTATTTGAGTTAAATGATTTCAAAGAATTTGGAATAGTTTAATATTTTTTTTTAATTTGGAAAAATAAATGCAACAAGAGGGCAAAGGAATGAAACTAAGTGATTGGGTGGGATAATTATAATCGCTTGTGTTCTTTTTTTGAGTGACATTGAATCGATATATAAATTAATTATAAATTAAGTAATTATTCATTATTAAAGTGGGATCTTATATAAATTATTTATTTATTAAAGTTAATTTTTAGTTTTTAATAATATATTTGTGTTAAAGAAAATTATTTAAATTAATGTTGTATCAAGATTTTTGTTAATTTTTCTATATTATATTCTAATTTACTTTAAATTTGTTTTAAATATGTTTTTACTTTCATATATGGAGGTTATTTATTTGCATATTTAAAGTTTTGTTGTAATTTTTTTCCTAAAAAAATGACTATTGTGATTGTGATGGTGAGAAAGTATTCTATAAATAGCATTAAGGATTATTTAGAATAAATAGGAGATTCTTTCTCATTATCTAAGACTAATCTTTGAGAGAATGGATATACATTCCCTAATTATCACACAAAAAATAGGTTAATCTTGCATTTATTGCTTTCTCTCCATGGAGGTACGCTAAACAAAGGGAATACCTCCTCTTATGTGAATTTGATTCTCTCCACCTCTTAAAGGATTTTCAAACATTAATAATTAAATTTTCATTGCTTTAAAGATGTATTCTTGTTGAATATACCAAAAACATAGTAAGATTCTTTCATTGTGGACAAAATCAAGTACATGTCTGAGGGAAGTATTCCTCTATGGATGGTTAACAAGTTCATTAATAACTACAAGAAAATGCTTCAATCTATTTATTTAATGATCTTTAGTCATCATCTAAAGAGTTCAAGAATCAAATAAATTCCAACCTAAGTTCTAAGTATATGGTAATCTTGTACTTAGAGGTTCTATTATTGTAAAAATTAACAACAATGGAAGTTGTGGCAAGGTATTGGAGGAGGGACTGTCATTTTGGGGCAGAGCTAGCCTCTTTTTAAATGATAGTTTCCAAAATTGAATCCATCTTCAATGTATGTATGTTGTCTAGCTTTGAGTTTGGTTTCCCTTTCATCCTAGAGATTAGAGAAATACATGCAATGTATTATGACTTTCTTAGTCGTTTAAGTTAGTCATTTTTAGTTCGGTCACTTAAAATTTCTCAAATTTAGTATTAATTTAGCAGGTGAACTTTTACAACTTGTAATTGTAATATCATTAGATGAGGTGATCCTCTAACTCAATGTTGTGTATATGGAAAAGCTAGAAGATGTTATTGAGAAGAGGAATATCATGATGTCATTGTTTTCAACTAGACACTAATGTAAACCCACTTTGAAACCACCATGGGGGATCTGAAGGGAAACATCTAGTGCTCTTGTGTGTATGAGGGTTCAAAATTAAGGCCCCCTCTTATTTGCATGAAGTGTTCCTAGTACAAATCCATCTTAGAGTCAATGCCATGAAAATATGAAGTCCAAGTACTAAATTTATTGTTTATAAATAACCTCTTTAACAAATTGACACAAACGTATAATGATGTCATTTACATTGGAGGTGTATGTCACCTGAATTGTGTTACAACTTTAATCGCTCCCCAAAAAAAAGGTGTCATGCTCCCTTGTGATGGTGCATCAACCCTAATGGAGAAAAATCTCTTGATGTAAAAGGAATTTAAACATGATGTAACTTTAATAGCTCCCTACATTCACCCCTTGGCTCACCACTCATGGCAAATGTAAGGCTATTTCAAGAATTGATGTGGATAATATCATTTTAGTTTCTCTTATGTATAGTATTATACATTGACACAATTGTTGTTTTTTAGCAAACAAAATATTTATATCAAGGGTTAGCTCCTTGTTCATTAGGGTTTAATAGGTTGTGTCATTATGAGTGATTTATTCATTGTCAACTCCTTATGTGGGAGAACACTACAAGCTCCATGTCAACATGAAGAGTAGATATTGTGAGCAACTCTTATCGAGGTTTTTCAAATTATCCAGTTGTTCTACATTTGGTATACATGTTATAAGCACATTACCCACAAACGCACACCCTCAATACCACTACCCATTTCTCTAAAAATCAAATGGTTCCAATATTCTTAGTTAGAGGTGAAGGATTCTCCTAAGAGGTTATTTTGTTGGTTTGAGGTGTTGTGTTTTTCCTTAGATACTAAGTGGTTAAGGGCTTCAAGAGTTAAGATTTAAGGTTCAAGGGCTTGGGGGGAAAGGGATTTAGGGGTTAAGGGCTTAATAATTAAGGGATTTAGGTGTTAGGAGCTAAGGGGTTAGTTTTTAAGGTGTTTAGGGGTTATGGACTAAGGTTTAAGGGTCACGGGTTAAGAGAATAAGGGGTTAGTGCTTAGGGGGTTCATGGATTCTAGGTTATGAGTTAATAGCTTAAGGTTTAATGTGTCAAGGGGTCGGTGGCTTATGAGGTATGAGTGTAGGGGTTAAGGGAGTATGGCTTCAGGGTTAAGGGATAGGGAATTTAATGGTTATGGGTTAATGACTTATTGGTTGTGATAATGAGACCCCTAATGCAATTATCACCACTATGAGGGGTTCCCCTTTCAATTTCTCTTGTCACCTTCCCTCTAGGCCCCCTAGCCCCTATGACATTAGGTCTTAATCCCCTTTCTCATTCTCTAATGTCTATATTATAGATCTTAGTAAACCATTCTTGGACATCCCACTTCTACCCATCCATGCTAAATGTGTGTCCCCCAGTCCTGTTCAATACTCCACAAAATACTCCTCCCACCTTTTCGATCATATCATTCAACTTATCCTAACATTATGGGTGAAATTGGTGTTTATGTTGTAAAGTGAACAGAGAAAAAATATTACTTGTTTTTTCTATTGAGAAGATGTAGAAATTAATTTTCATGATTGGAATGTGCATGCATCAATCTAGATTGGCTTGTTTTTCTAGCTTAGACATGAATAATCATTTGGTCATACTCCATCCTATCGATGGAGTCTGATACCACAAAGGTATCGATGGGAAATTTGAGAGATTATTTTGAAAGCTTGTATGTTGTGCTATTTATCTCCTTCAAAATGTGTCTGAAAGATAGCTAGTCCAAAGAGTTGGGGGAATCTATGATATCTTATAGGATGGGGTGTAGGTAGATGTTTTCTATCATGAATTATTGACCAAATTGATCATGATATTCGAATCCCCAATGATCTATAGGGATTTGACTCTTTTGATGGATGCAATTTCCAGAAGGGTACAAAGAGCAGTGGAATCAACTCAGTTGTTGGAGCCTTAACTTTGGGTATGTCTTACTTTCTCGCTATAAGACTGGGAGAGGAAGAGTACCACACCCACTTTGCAGCTAGGTGGGATAACTTGTGAAACACCATCAAATAAGTCACAAGGGCATCCAAGAGGGAGTGGAGGAATTACCAAAATCCATTATTTTGTGGTTTAGGATGAATCTTGTCTTCGAAACACTATTTTTTATCAATTTAATTGTGATATTTGTTAGAATTTATCATGAACAAAATGTGTTTTTGTTCCAATCCCGCAAGATATTACTGATTAGAATGCATGAGACACCTTTAGAATAATCTTCCATGATGTTGAGCAACTAAGTTTTGAAATTTTCTTCCAAGCTTAGATAGGACAACGAGACTGTCATGTTCAATTTTGCAAGGGTGGTGGTGATGACCTACATTGTGTTGGGACAAGAGATAAATAAGTGTGAAGAAATATCATCATATGAATTGCATAAAGGATAGATGTTAGGGTGATTCGTAAACTATCATGGATATTTCTCGTGAACAAAATGTGTTGTTGTTCCAATCCCACCAGATATTGTTGATTAGAATGCATGGGAAACCTTTTTAATAAATCTTCCATGATGTTGTGTAACTAAGTTTTGAAATTTTCAACCAAGCTTAGATAGGACCATGAGCCTATCATGTTCAATTTTGCAAGGGTGGTACTGGTGATGACCTACACTGTGTTGGGACAAGAGATAAATAAATGTGAAGAAATATCATCATATGACTTGCATAAAGGATAGATTTTGGGGTGATTCATAAACTATCATGGATATTTTTCGTGAACAAAATGTGTTGTTGTTCCAATCCCACCAGATATTGCTGATTAGAATGCATGGGAAACTTTTTTAATAAATCTTCCATGATGTTGTGTAACTAAGTTTTGAAATTTTCTTCCAAGCTTATATAGGACCACGAGCCTATCATGTTCAAATTTTCAAGGGTGGTGGTGATGACCTGCACCGTGTTGGGACAAGAGATAAATAAGGGGTGATTCTTAAAATATCATGGATATTTCTCGTGAACAAAATTTTTTGTTTTTCCAATCCCACTAGGTATTGTTGATTAGAATGCATGGGAAACCTTTATAATAATATTCCATCATGTTGTGTAACTAAGTTTTGAAAATTTCTTCCAAGCTTAGATAGGACCATGAGCCTATCATGTTCAATTTTGCAAGGGTGGTGGTGATGACCTGCACTGTGTTTGGACAACTAGAGATGAATAAGTGTGAAGAAATATCATCATATGACTTGCATAAAGGATAGATGTTGGGGTGATTCATAAACTATCATGGATATTCCACTAGACAGTTCATCATAACAGACTAGATAGAACTATACTTAAAAATGAACGAATAAGAGTTTGTGACAGGAAATGTCAGTGAGTTTCGGATGTGCTAAGGAGGGAGTGACCAATAACCCAAGATTCTCCCCCAACTTGTCAAACTTCCCCTTTGTTAGGAGCTTTGTCAAACTATTAACCATATGCAACTTTGTCAGAATGTGGTCCAACACTACCAACTCCCTAATGAACTTGGAATCTTAGGAAATTGTATTGAATATCAATGTTTTTGAAATGGTCATGACACATTGGATTTTCATAGAGCTTTATGTAACTTTGATTCTCACAAGAGACAATATTGGGCTTCAACAACTAATTGGTTGACTCTACAATCAAGTTGCAAATCTAGATAGCTTCATAAATAAGTATATGAAACTTCCATATACTTTGCTTCAGTGGAACTGAGTGAAATTGTTGCTTGCTTCTTGTTGATTCGATGAAAATGATTTATAAAATGATAATAATGATGTTTAAAATGAGCCTTATTATGGTCTAATTATACACATTGATTGTTCACGAGGTGTAGGGGTATGTTTATAACATCACTGCCCTTGAAAGCTTTGTCTTGAAAGCACAGTAATTATAATTTTCTTTATTTAAGCATATTTTTGTGGTGGAATGAAGTTTATTAGATATCTATTTATACTTTCTAGAGGTTTGACTTTGTTTGTCCTTTGAGTGTTGGTGAGGTTTCTTTGTATTTTTTGCATCATAGTCTAAAGTCTTTTCACCTGATTGTTTAACATGATAGCTTTATGCTTATTGGCAATATATTTGAAATACCTGCATGATCAAGAAACTATTATGGTTAATTAAATTACTAATTAGGTACTACAGAAAGAGGATGATGCTGAGAGGGCTTGCCTGGGTGACTCTGGGAGCAACCCGGAGGTGGTCAAACAAAGCTCTTCTAAGTTACAAATCTGAAGAGAAAAAACTGGTGATATATATGTGGTTGCTCAACCTGGTTTGTATGGAAAATCTTGGCAGAGAGTGTTTACCTTTTCGTGTCTTCATGAAAGTAGGTTGTCTGGTCACATAATAAGATCACTACATGTAGGTGATGGTTCTGTAGTAATTTCTTAGCCTTATCTTCAAAATGGCTAACAGAGAGGATCAGGTTTGAATACAGGATATAATTTGATGAATTTAGAGATTTAGAGTTAAAGAAAAAATTGTGGTGATGTTTCGATGGGTGCTAATTTGTAGGGTTTTCCATTTTTATAATTTTACTTTGTTGTGCTTTCTACCATGCTACCTAGTTGCTTTCCTGTTGCCCTAGAATTTTAACTTTTTCGATGTTTATCTCTCTATTGTTTCTTGCCCCATTTGAAATGCCATCCTAATTTGGTAGGTGTTTTATTCAATATAGTGTGAATATTTTTCCATCACACAGCTTCTGTGGCATTTGTCTACGCAAATAGCTTGTAAGGTCCATTCTTCAGGGTATTTGATGAAATAAAATGATAATCGACGATCACCAACTAATGGTACCTGCAAATATTTACTCTAACAATTCTATAGTTTTCCTGTACCAACAATTATACAACATTTTAACCTCATGAAATAGTCTCCTCTATTCTCTTAGCTGATGCTATAAGCACTTATTGTTGTATTCAAAGCTTTTACTCTCTAGTCCCATTGAGCTATTTCAGTTATTTGTGGACATTGATCTATTTTCATTTCATTTCTTCAATTTTTTCTGAATGTTATATGTTACCTTTGGCCAGTGCCTTATTTATTACCTATGCTTTTTCTGCATAAGCATTCCAGCCAGCCAGAGCAGCAGGGGTAGAAGGAGCCACTCAGTCCAGCCAAAGCCCACCAGGGGCGGCGCAGAGGTAGCAAGAGCCACGCAGGGCTGACGCAGGCCCAGTCAGGGCAGCAAAGGGGCAATGTAAGCCCTTTAGGTGTGACATAGGCCCTTACTAAGCAGCGCAGAGGCCGAAACATGCCAGTCAGACTGATGTAGAGGGATTCAGAGCAGCGTATTACTGCCATTTTTATTTCTTTGTTGGGTGAACCACTTTTGGTGCCCAAGATTGTTGCACTTAGATTATGCATAATAATGAAAACCCTCCAGAGCTAGCTTCACTGGTTTACCCGCATTGGGTTTTTTTCAGGGACAGTTGTCCAGAAAATCTGTGTGTCACTTTATCTATGAGCATGTTATTCAATATTTGATATGTATGTGTAGGTTGCTAGTTGTATTTACTATTTACTTCACTAATTTATTGAATATTTCAGAAATTAACTTGTAACTTGATTCAAGTAGGATAAGTAAATCAAGATACTGCAGTAGGGTTTCTTAGATTAAGAAATTTTCACATTCCCTAGGTCTAGCCCCATTAGGTCACCTAGGGCAACAATTTCCTAGGAATCTAGCTAGAGGAAAACTTCTATATCCTAGAGGCAGTTGCGTTGTTGGGTGCCCTCACTCTTCTCATAACTTGGGCCAATTCTGACGGTGGAATCTCTAGATACCTCAAGCCCTAGCTCTAGGATCAAGTTTTTCCTAGGTGTTCCCAAGGATAGAACCTAGTAGGATCAATTTGACCTATCGAAGTAAAAACTCGTGTCTGGTCCTTTCCCCTCACCTTGTCCAGGATAGGAACATCATTGGTTGCTAAATTCCATCCCTGAACCTGGGTTGGGTCCACTTGGCCCCATGTGGTCCCATTTGGTGTCAAAGGAATTTCATCAAGGACCATTTGGGAATCCAAGTTCCTAAAGGATTTTAGGGATTTAGAACTTCCTTCATAAGTCTTTTTCTTCTCCCTCAACCCTTCAATCCCCCTCCTCTCTCCTTAGAAGATAAATTCCCTTGCTTAAAAGGAAAGAAATTCCCACTCTTTGTTTTATCTTAGGGAAATGGTTTTGAGGGTCACTTCCCACCTATTCATTGACCTATACTCTACAAGTGACTTCCTAAGCTATGGGACTCCACCCATCTGTGAAAGTCTGTGAAGATCAAGGAGCCTTAGCTGTGGTGACAATGGGGTAAGCCTCCATCGTTTCCCTTGTCCTAGCAGTTGCCCTCTTAGGAACCCCTTTTAGGTCCACTACTAGTTTGAGTGGTAACAACTTGTTCACAATTCCATTTGTGAATAACTCTTTGGTATGCCCACTTTTTCCATACTACAGCTCCAAGATGAGAAGTCCAGGGCTATGGAGGCTACCCTTCTTCTCTCTGAATCAATCCTCTACAATATAGTGAACTAGGGCTAGTTGGTTGGCCCACTTGACTGTTACTTTAGTCCTTCAAAGTCTGCACATCCTTAGGCCCTATACACCTACCCTTCTACCATTTTTTTTGTCCTTCACCAGAACAAGAGTCAGGGCTCTTCTTTGACAATAACCTAACAACCCTCCAACTATACTTGGACTACCATCAATCTACCCAACCACAGTCAATTCTTTTTACTGATCTAGGGCCCACAATATTGTCTTCATCTAGGGCTCTTCAAATTTTCCACCTAACAATGGTTGAGTCCTCTCAAGATCACTATTCTTGTGTATCGACAATTTGATCTAATTTGTTGTTCAATCTATGAAAAAATATGAACGACTCCTCTTATCATACTTCTAACAATATATAGATGACTGAACTAGGGTTACAAATTAGCCACTAACAGTCCATTTACTAATTTTTCATAGGTTTCTTCAGATCTTTGTCTAAAACTATATGGAAAGTACACCAAAATCAACTTCTCTGCATGTCAATCCATTCTTCATGTGGCACATTTCTTCTGCATGCTCAATCTTCTGCTCAGGTTCCACTCTCCTTTGGATCTGATGTCTCCACACATACTGAATCTGAAAACCATCTTCCAGATCTGCGGTCTTTATTGCAGAAATAAACCTCACTCTAAGTGTCACAACCCGTCTTCTTCTACGCAAATTTGTCACAGTCTTAAGGGCATATATTATGAACTAAACATGCTAGGAAACTGTCCTAACTAGGGCATTATACTTATGTACTTCTAATTATTGTAGAACAAACCCTATTCACACATAGAAAAAACACAACTTTTGCCTCCATAAGAGACTCTACCTAGCTCATATGGATCCATAGATTCTGGGCATTTCTTTGACTGGATCTTGACATGAACTTCAGATCTCAATGTCAACCCTCAAACTAGGGTTAACTCAATCAATATTACGCCTATGTCAACTTCTGTTATGGCTCTAAATTACAGTGCAAGCCCTCCTCCATTTATGTTGGTATTTATCATAGACCTTGCGGCCTACTAACCACCACAAGGCAAGATGGTATCAACCCTCTCTTCTATTTCGTGTAGAAAATCTAACCAACGGGATTCAATCTGATCTTGTAATGTACTAGAACAAGATACTGAATCCTTCCTACAATTTGTGGAAACAAAACACGATCGCAAAATCACATATAAGTAAGAGAAACAAGTTATCAAACGCACAACACAAGATGTATCTAGGGAAGCAACTGCTCAAAACCCTCTATCTCTATTTTGTATTAATTCAAGGAATCATGAAACAATACAATGCTTAATCTCTCTTGAGATTCTCTAGCACTCTGCCAATTGTCTCCTGCTGATCTAGGCAAAATCGGTCTAATACTTAGCCAATTATCATCCTTCCTTCAGCCTGCCTTGCTCACGCAATTCTTATGGAATTATCTCCATATTAATTAGGAAAATCAACCTTCCTTGATTGCGCAATCCATCATGGCATCCCAATGACTTTATAATTGCAAATGGAAAATTTTCTATAAATACAACCGATAGTTATGTTCCTTTGAACTGTGTTACAATAAGGATGAAGGGTTTTTTTATTATTTAAAAATAAGATAAAACCCTAAGCAACCAAAACCCTAACCCGAGGAGATGTAACACCAAGAGTTTATGGGCCCCATTGGGGTTAGTTGGGCAGTCAACTTCTTGGGGTCGTAACTTGATCACATTATATTCGTTTGATGCACATGGTACCTCGTTAGAAATATCTCTCCAAGGACTACAACTGCTAATGCGATTTCTATGAAATCATGAAACCTTTCATGCCCAAAAAACATCGTTTGGGGCCTCAAAACGACTTCGGAAGTTTAGGACCCGAAAAATTGACAAAAATAGTAAATTGTGCTATAATTAAGGAAACTGAAAAACTGAAAGAGACAATGGCGAGGGCCCAAGTGGAATAGGTGGGTGGCCACCAATATCCACCTCGAACACCTTAAATCGAATTTCTTGAGCTAACTCAATCATCATGACTTAGTTAACTGACACAGGTTGTTATGAGACGAAATTACAATTTATTGTCCAATTTATTTAAGGAAAAAACAAATTACACACCTCACATTCTTCACTCCTGGTACATCAAAATTCCTCACCAGTGTGGGTGCATTTTTTTTGTCCTTTCTAGTTGCCAATTTCACTGTTTCTTGTTGCAAATTTCAACACTCCCTCTCAACAAGAAAGGAATTCAATCTATCCCCATCCGACACCTTTGGAATGTTCTGCATGCTACACTTCTCTAGTGTTGTTTACACCTACAAATCCTGAAACTGAATAGCCTCCAAACAATTGAATCATTATAATGCATATGTCATTAGAGTCTTCTGACTGCTACTAGCTACTGCACCTGTCTAGTACTGGATTCTCTACACTGCTGCTAACATCTGCATCCGTGCCCTTTGAATTTTTGCTAACTCTGATTTGTGCTCCAATATTTGACATCTATCACTCTGATTTCTGTCTTGCTGACATCTAACTACATCAATCTAACTGATCCTTCCTACTACTGTTGTACTGTGGGCTCCTCGTAGCCAGGTTCGATCCATGAGACACGCCATCTCAATGGACCTTTCCCAAATTTCTTATCTTGGGATTATGTCTACACATCACCCCACCATACACCTCGAGGTATGGTTGCTCCCTCTTCCCATCTGGCTCGAAATTTCCCCCTCATGGAGGTCTCTGCTTGAGTGGATGCTTCCACTCGGTCTCCTCTCTGCTTCTCATGAGGATGCATGTTGAGAGGTAATTTATGCTCCCTCTAAACCACCAAGTCTCTAACTTCTGCCTTTCTCCTAAAATCTTTGCATGCATCTGGTACCTCAAGTACATATAGGTTCTTAACTCGCACATTGTCTCGACGTTACAAAAAGTTTCTAAAAAAGAGTTGATTTTAAATCGATGATATCTCCCTCATTCGAGCTCCGATTCAACCAATTTTTTTTTACATTTGGGTAGATTTTTGCAAGTAATCCAAATATTATATATTTTTTTGACAATTTTACACCAATATATTCAAATATTCTCTACAAACTCACCACCCAAAAAATTCCTGCTCTGATACCATGTAGAAAATCTAACCAACGAGATTTAATTTGATCTTTTAATCTACTAAAACAAGATATTGAATCCTTCCTACAATTTGTGAAAACAAAACACGATCGCACAATCACATATAAGTAAGAGAAATAAATTACCAATTGCACAACAACATGATGTATTTGGGGAAAGAAACTGCTCAAAACCCCTCTATCTCTATTGTGTATTAAGTCAAGGAATCATGAAACAATACATTAATGCTTAATCTCTCATGAGATTCTCTAGCACTTTGTCAATTGTCTCCCGTTTATCTAGGCAAACTCAGTCTAGTACTTAGCCAATTCTCATCCTTACTTCAGCCTGCCTTGCTCATGCAATTCCTAGGGAATTAAATCCTTATTAATTAGGAAAATCGGTCTTCCTTGATTGCGCAATCCATCATGGCATACCAATGACTTTATAATTGCACATGGGAAATTTTCTCTGAATACAAATGATATTTATGTTCCCTTTAACCTCTGTCTCAGCTGGGTATTCCTCGAAACTGACATGCATGCAACTATTAATAGCGAATTTTCAGTTATATGATTGATCACTCATTGTGAATTAAATCTAATTTAATTCACTGGACCTCTCACTAGCTCATCAATCAGTTAGAACTAGTTAAACTAATTTTAACTCATTTAATTGAGTTAATTACACTTGCACCCCACTAATGCATCAACTTCAAATGGACCCCAAAAATATTAGAATCCCTCTAGATGCCTCATATTAGACCCTCAAGTACTTGAATTTCTTGAGCTAACTTGGTCATCATGACTTAATTAACTGACACAAGTTGTTATGAGATTGTTACACAACAATTTGCCATTGTCCCTGCAATTGCCCATCCCGCACATTGGAGGGCTTATTCCGTGACCTGTGAGTAGTGACATGATCTGAAAACACTTTCATGGCATTCCCCTAGACATGGAATTTCATTCATCTGAAGACAACTCCTTGTGAAAAACCCTGAAAATAGCCTTGTTATCCTTGGCGTGACTGCTCAGTGTCATACCCGCGCCAATGGGGGAAATCATCCAAAGAGGGCGCGCCAACTGGCGCACTGTCTCAGTGTTGTACCTGTGCCAGGCTTAATAAGGAGTGTTTTTAAAAAATAAATGGTGGAATATTGACTCCAACAAACTCCTGAACTGGACTCTAAATCGAGTTGTGACGTTTAACTCCGGTTCTCCATGTAGAGGAAGTAGTTTTCCACCTCTCATGGAAGCTTCCTTGAGGATAGGGCCAATCCCATGATTGTAGGGATCCCAACTCCCCTTCCACCATCTATATAAGCTTGCCATTTCCCTTTACAAGCTAGTATCCAAGAGCCTTCATAGCCTAAAGAATGCTGCAATAGTCCTCATAGTGCCAAATCAGTAGCAAGGAGATTGACGATCGAAGAGAGAGGCTTGTCCGCATTCCTAACAAGCTTTACCGAGACGTATTCCGCTGACGACCTGTCGAAGGAAGATTCAGCGTCAGAGCCAGGTTGTATTTTCCTTTGTATGAATTAATGATAAGAAACTTTGGTTATGGTTCCACTCATATTGTTCATTATGATCATGAGTTGTGTCTTCTCTGACTGATACATAATTGCATATATCGGGTTTTACGCTTGTGTTTGTCGTGTTTCTTGTGTGTGCAGGTGTTCGATCGTGGCAAGCGAGAGGATTGTGATCTGCTGGAGAAAGGAAACGGGAGCACCATCTTCCCTACAAACGACAGTGTTGGACTTGAGGTAGGCCTTCATCGCAAGTTGGTTTATTGCAATTAGGAACTTGCACCTTAGCGTGATACGATTGTTGCTACACCCGATCTGGGCTAGTAGGGATCGCCTCTGTCCGTAGAGGGGATTTACCTCTACAACAAATTGGCGACTCCGCTGGGGAGTTAGCTTGTTGTTTGTTTTATAAACTATAGACGGAGATTGAAGTCAGCCAGATAGCCTTCGAAACGCTCTTGCTCTGCATTAGCAAAAGTAGATAAAAGTTGCTTCAGTCAATCTCCGGTCTAGTTTATGAACTAAACACTTAGAGTATTGTCTTGTCTTTCGGTTGATTCTTGACTTTGCTTGCTTGATCAGCTCTTTTGGCTGGCTCTTTTCGTGAGTTTGGCTTTTGGTTTTAGATTCAACATCACTGATTTGTTCCTTGGATTGCTCTTTTTTGTTTTTCCATAGTAAACTTGACTGGCGTGCTTATTAGCCTCACAGTCACACCAATTGGTGCTAGTTTCCAGTTTACCCCCTACGCCAATCCTGTTATGGCGCTAGTTTCCTCCTGACAGTCGCGCCAATCCTGAAGGTGCTAGGGTTTGCTCTGATCTGAGCTTTTTGAGCTTGATCTGTGATTTTGGTTTCATTTCTTCGACTTCCTCAGTGTTCTGAAGCCTTGTTTGACTGACTGTGCCCTTCATCCTTTGGTTGTTTGCCCATTTCTATCAATTTTACATTCTAGCCCTAGGGCATCTAGGTACTATTGTGCGTCGAGCCTCCCTTGGGAGTTTGTGGTTTCTATCTGTTCAGTCAACTTTTTGATTGCTTCTCTGCATTCATTTGGTGGTTTTCTATCGTTTTATTGTGTTATTTGAGTGATTGGCTTCTTCTTCGTTCGAATTCCACCTTGTCTCGTTTTGGGCCTAGATGACATGGTTCATTTGAGTCTTTGGGTTTCTTTTGGTTTTGAGAGATTGTTTTGTCAATTTGAGGTTTGATTGTGTGCTTGCATTGAGTGAAATTTGATTGTCTTTTGCTTTCGCTTCTCAAATTGCTTGTTTCATCAGTTTTCATTTTGTTTAGTGCACTTTGCTCTTAAACATTGAAAAAAAAAAAAAAAATCTTTTTGCTTTGATCAGTTAATGAAAATTGAATCTTTTCTGTGTCATTAGTGATTTGTAACTTTGAAAGAAAAGCTTTTAGTTTCCATTAGCTACATTAGATACATTACTGGTTGTTGTCTGGTCATTTTGTTATTGTGTGAAAATCTCTTAACTCTCTCGTAATTAGCTTTCATTGAATGAAATGATATACTATGGCATGTAGTGTGCATTTAGGAGATTTTGAGACATATCACTCGCTAGGGCCTGAAAACTGAAACATAATTGAAGATAAACATTAAAATTTATTCAATTTACACTAAGGCAACATTGAAACATTAACGAAATATTTAGAGTTCTAGGCTAGAGACGTGTTCTGGCGTCTTTAAACCTAGTAGCTATCATTCGCCTCTTGGCTTTATACAACACTAGTACGGACTTGTGCTCCCTGTATCGTCACGTATATAAAGGGAGACCCCATTAGGTTTCTATCCTTTATCCATAGGAAGCCGAGTCTGCCGCCCTATACCCGTGATACACCGGACACAACATTCAGGGAGATTGCTTGCATGTATGTTAAGTCCTTGGTTGATTTCTCTTTCATTTTGAAACCAAGGTGTATATTGCAGTTCACGGTTATTTGGTACACCCTTTGCCTAGCATTCCTGAGCAGTCATTTTGATCTTATCTGACTCCTTAAATTTGAAAAGATCACCAAGCGCTTGTCCTTTCACGCTTGTTTCAAAACTGAAAGAGATAGAGTCATCTTTCATTCGTTTCTTGACTCTTAAAACATGAAATGGTGAAGTTTCTAAGTTTCAATGTCGTAAAATAAATCACCCGCGATCACACGCCCTGTTAGATTTTTCTTGTTGGCTGTTTGATTGTGTGCCTTGATTATTTTTCAACCCGTGTGTTGTGTTTGACATTTTCCTTTTGTCATTATTGTCACAGTGGCGAAACCCTCAGTTTCGTCTACTGGTAGTCTATATACGAACGATTCATCAGAATCCTCGCAATCCTCTGATGTACATCAGTAGCCCATCGTTTTCGAGTTTCCCGACTGGGGACCAATCTTGTCTGAGATTCCCTTTGGAGGACCAGTTGAGTTCAATTGGCCCTTATCCGACCCTTGGTCTGGATTTTGAGAAAGGGAAAATTTCCCTCCTCTTACATCGGGTTCACCTTTTCTAGCTACTATTATTCCTCCTAGTCCTCACCGTCTATTACGAGATCTAGCGACAGGTTCAGATATGGGTGCCTCCAGCCATTATCCTAGTGAGGAAATTCCCACGTCTGGTGAAGATTACCAGTTGTTCCCAGAAGACAACCCCAAATTATCTGTTATGTCTTCACCCGGTCCTTCACTACTAGCAGGGTATAGATCTTTGAGTCAGATTATGACCGCCATCGCCTCTATGGGGATATCAACTCCTTCTACGAGGCTGGTTATTCCTTCGTTGGGTATGTCTCCTAGGACACCCATCACGTCATCCCCTCAGGTCACTTCTATACCCATTAGGCCCACTGTTTGTGTGGCTACATCTACACCTACTGTTACCACTCAGTTTGTAAGGACCACATCGCTTCCTGAAGATGTCTATATAGCATCTGTTATGCTGGAGAACATCTCTCCTGAGGAGTATCGATTGTCCTTACAACAATCGAACCCCGAGGTCGGAAAATCCTCTCAAGATCGCAACCGCCCATATTTTTCGCATTATGCACAAGACGGTATGCCTGTGTATGTTTTTCCATATCAGTACGATGAGTACGGGTATCCTTTACGTTTACCTGCTCCAGAGGCTCACCTTCATGCTCAAGGTTTTCTGTCTAACCAAGCTGGGCAGCCTTATAACCCGCAAGGACAACCTTTTCAAGGTCAAACTTCGGGCCAGCCTGGCTATCCTTATGACTCGCAAGGACAGCCGTTACAGGGCTACCGTTCGGGCCAGCAATGGCCATTATACGGTCCACAAGGACAGTATTACAACCCTTCAGGTCAACCTATGCAGCCTCTTCCTGGAGTCCAACCTGGGCAACCTCAAGGACTCACAGGTCAACTGGGGTACCAACCAGGGTTGGTATATGGTCTTGGGCGGCAAGTCTAACCTTCCCAACCCATGCAACCTCAGTATCCTCTTGGTCCAAATGTTTCACATTAGCCAGGATCATCTTATGGTCCTGCAGTAGGTCAAACTGGTTACCAGCCACCACCTGGCTCCATTCCACCACCAGGCCAACCGGTTCATCCAAAACAACCTGGTGCTCCACAACAGCTAGGTCAACTTGTGCAACCGGCGCAACCTGTTCACCCAGGGAAACCTGTTCAACCAGGTCAGCCCGTTCAGCCAGGTCAGCCTGTCCAACCAGGCTAGCCTACACATTTTGTCAACCCTGCTCAACATCTTATTTATTCGATGCCGCAACCGAATCAACCGGTGCACCCTAATTATCGCGCTCAGCAAGGTCCCGCCTATCAGTAGCCCGCTCAACCTCAAGGTGGTTACTACCCTCATGGTCAATCTCGACCGACTTATAATCTGCCCCAATGTTCCCATTATTACACTCAACAACCCGGCTACACCTATACTCAATAGCCGAATCCATAGACTGCTCAAATGGGACTGACATATAATCAAGGTTCATACCCTGGTTATCAACCCCCGTACACTGGTTACCAGCAACCGAATCAGACTGGTTATATGCCCTATACCCCCTACGGTCAAAATCCTTCGGGACAGAACCCATGGGGGCAAGGATACACTCAACCAGCATGGAGTATAGGTACAGGTCCTTATCGAGGGCCTGGCATGCCGTTCAATCTGCAATTGTCGTTCTTGGCTACCTTGGAGTTACCGGACGTTTCTAAATTAACCAATGATCTGATTCTTCATAATCCTTATTGGCCTCCAGTTTCGATCAAGGTACCTGGTGACTGCCCTAAGTTTGAAGGTAAAGTTGGTGAAGACCCCCAAGCTCATGTAATGACCTACCATTTGTTGTGTTCGTCTAATTCTTGGGTTGATGATTCAATTCATCTACATCTCTTCCAGTGCACTCTTACCGGTGCTGGCGCTAAGTGGTATATTGAACTACCCCGTGGCATCTTTCAAGATTTCAATACTTTAGCAATGGCTTTTCTGACCCACTTTCAGTTACCGGTTCGCTATGAAGTCGAGATGCATCTCCTGAATTCCTTGAAGCAGGATAAAGCCACCCACATATCCGATCATATTCATGAGTGGCGACGTCGTCGTAGGCTGATCAAGTTTGATATACCTGATCAACTACTAACTCACTGGTTCACCACATCCTTCGTTAACAAAATCGCTCAAGATATTGCTATGGGGGCATGTGTGATTGAGGAACAGGCCAATGCGCATGCCCAGTATCTTGATCTGGTATACTCTCAGTCCGGCACGCTTTATGATATTTTGACTGATGCTCCATGCCCAGGAACCTCTAAAGCTCCACCTACCCCAGCGGTGGATGGTGTTATTGGTTTCGTGTCTCAAAATTCTCGAAAATCTTCAAATGGGAAGCAGAAGTCCAATTCTTCCAATAATTTTGCTCTTCCCGCCCCTCCAGATTCTGGCAAGACTGCGGAGGTCAACGCCATTCAGGCTAATCCTACGGAAAAAGCCTCCAAAAGAAATAAGAAGGGCAAAGGAAAATCCAAACCCGACGCCCCAAAACCAGAGTCTGCTAAACCTTGTACTGAGGATGGTTCTCAACGTAAACTGAAGTACCCCTGCCTTATTTGTGAAGGAGATCATTATACCAAGGATTGTCCCTGATGATCTAAAATTAGTCAACTTCTCAAAGGCTCCAAAGGGACTCCGATAGTTCTCAAAGAACCGTTCCCATCTCAGCAGAACCAGATGGTTGAACAGCCATCACCATCTACACCATTTGGGTCCCAGGTCTTTATGATGAATGGTGCTACACCTGTCTCAATTGCTACGCGTTTGAAGGATTACGTTGGATTGTGTCAGGAAGCTGGGAAGGAAGTTGTGGATGGCCCACCTCCTCCTCCTATCTTCGGTCCTTTGGAAATTGAGAAGCCTACTGCTGAACCTATTGTGAGGCCACCTTCTAAAGGTGTTCTACGAAGGTCTTCCTACAATCCAAATGCCCGTGCCGCTCAGCACTACAGTATTTTTGAGAATTTGGCTCAGGCGCCTTCTGCTATGTTCGCATTGGAAGTCCTTCAAATTTTCCCTTCGCAACGGAAAGCTCTGTTGTCTGCGATTGGTGGAATTGATCCCACTAATTCTAGCATTCTCACCTTCAACCTAGAAAACTTTACCCCCCGACTTCCGCATCAAATTTCTCTTGTGATACAAGTTGGGATCAACGGTCTTAACATTCATAGGGCCGTTGTGGATGAAGGTGCTTCTACCTGTGTCATGTCATCCGCCTACTGGAAGGCCATTGGCTCTCCAGCGCTTTCATCATCTCCCAATGCCTTAGAGGCATTTGATGGTCGGGAATCCAAACCCATGGGTGTTCTCGAGAGTTTGCCGATTACGTTACAGGGGAAGACAGTCAACGTAGAAGTAGAAGTGGTTGACGCCAAGCTTAACTACAACCTGCATCTCGGCTGCAGTTGGACTCACGCAACGTTATGCGTGCCATCTACCCTCTTCCAACTTCTTAAGTTCCCTCATGAGGGAAAAATTGTTATTGTGGATCAGTTGTCTTTCTTCACCTCCACCTCTGAGAACAACGTTCCTTACGTGGATCAGATCCCCAATCCCCCTGACAGTGTAGGACCTGGTATCTTCAAAGACCCCGTCCTCATGGGTATTTTTCCCGCACCACCACCGCACACCGTTAAAGTTAATATGATCTCTAGGTCTGACGACCCATGGATCATCCCTTCACCTGAACAGGTGACTGATTTTGGAGAATCGATGCCCTTAACTCTAGTAGAGATTAATTACTGCGAAATCGTCGCCGCATCCGATCCTCCTCCCTCTCAACATGATCCCACGAGCATGGCTTTAGATATCTATTCTCAATCCCCCTGGCTCGACGAGGCCGACTCGGCTGATCCTCTTAAAGAGACTTTTCCTTCTGAAGAAGCCATTGTTGAAACAATGTCTCTTGAGGAGCTGCCTTGGACATCATCGTTCCTCTTCATGCCTAGCCTGGGGGCAATGTCTGATTGTCTAGAGTGTGATATATCTGATCATCTCTCTCCTGAGTCTCCTTTTTTGAGCTCACCAGAGCATAGTTCCTCTTCTTGTGCCAAGCTCCTAAAACAATGAAACAAGTTGCTACGAGGACAGTTCTTTTAAGTGTGTCAACCTTGTTAAAATAATGAAACACGAGCATGTTCAATTCAAGTTTTGTTAGATTTAGTTCAAATCTCTTATGTTTTCAACCTTCACTCCATTTCCTATGGATTGAAGCTTGGGGGGCATGTACCTCAAATTGAGACACCATGTTGGGGGCATGCCCGTCTTCCTCAAGCATAGTTTGTGTTTTAAGCTTGCATAAAAATAAAAATCATTTCCAAGCATAGTTTGCATGTGTGCTTTTAAGCTTGTATAAAAATAAAATGTGTGATTAGATACATTTTGTGAACTCTTTCATTGGGTCGTTTTTTATGCAACTGATACATTAGATAATATTATATTAGACATTTTCATAGCATATAAAAAAACATCATCACATGTAAAAATATCCATCCAGAAATAGATATATAGATATATGTGTCGAATAGTTTGCAGTACATCACATAAAGTCAAAAAATATACATGTTTGTCTGATAATAGCTGGAGACAACATGTCTCTCAAAAAAATATGCATATGAAAGCCCTAAATAAGCTAATCAGCATGGTGCTCGTGGTAGCATGCCACCGCGCGCACCAATCACCTCAGCAGTCTGTGAAGGCGACTAAGCACCCCCACAGTGTGTCGCTGGTAAGTTAATGGGATGTATGCCAGCCATGCATAGTCCGGAATCCCCTGGGCAATGCCCTCCAGGTTCTGGATCAGCTCGCTCCCTTCACCACCCTCAGCTTGAGGGTCATGTACGATATGGGTCCTCCGCGCAATGGGCGACATGCCCGCGGGCCTCTCTGGGCCAACATCTGCATGCACATAAAACTGTTGTTAGAACGGACATGTATTACCAAAAAAAATCATAAATACATAAAAATAAAAAAGAGAATCATACCCAACTCCTCATCCCAGTCCTCCCCCTCCGGGAGCGGAAGATCGGGATCTCCGGTGAAATCGGTCCCAGCATAAGGCCAATCTTCAACGACGATTATTTGACGCCGTAACCACCCAAAGAACTCGGGTCTCCAAGACATCTGTTGACCTCCTCCTGACCTGGGCATTAATGTTGCCCAGCGAGCCATCCTTGGCTCCCTCAGTATTGGCTCGGCAACTATTGCCCCTTGGCCTTGGAAAATGGGTAGTCGTTCCAGGATGAACGACACCAGAATGGAACCGTAGCCAAACTACTTTAGTTTGGCTTGCTTGCATCTTGTTAGCTACCTCTTGATATTGCTTGTCACCGCTGTAGCCCAATTGAACATTGTAGGATTCATACACTCGGAGGCTACTATGAGTTGGGCCTTGGTTGCCTCATGTGGAGCTTGCGATCCTGCAGCTCGTGTAATGGTATGAAGCACTACCCTGAGTGCTAGGTCGCAGACAATGTGGATGTCCACCTTCTCGCTCCCCAATCCTGTTCGTGCCCCTGGGCACACTCTTGCCATTACCATCTCCATTTTCTCTCCGGAAGATCTGCTGCTGGTTATGATTGGCACTAGACCTCTACGCGATAATCCGGTTATAAAGTAAACATCAGAGACCTCAAGAGATAATACTTGGTCCCGAAGTTTTAATACTTCCTCATTCTCATCCCATATGCTGACCAAGTACTACAGCAACTCAAGTTGAGCTCTTAAGCATGGCATAAGGAAGAATTTTTTGAGTCCAAAATTCTTGAGTGCATTCATACAGGCTTCGTTTTCCATAGCCATTTCATCTTCCTCCCCATGTTCCCTCTCCTTCCATTCGATAAACACTGCGCCCGAACATCTGCATTAACATGAGTAAAAATTCCTTGCTAGATCTATGTTGCATTTGAAAATCCACATGGATAGCTCACATGTTGAAAAACTAAAATGGAAAATTGCATTGCGCCATTGGCGCGACCCCTTTGTGAGAAAATGTCCATTGGCGCGGGTCCATGCCCGATACCCGCACCAATGGAGTAAGCCCTAAAATTTTAAAAGGTTCCCCCCAGAGGTCTAATGCATAATAGAAACTTATAAAAATGGATTAAAATGGAGCTTAAGGGAATGCCTTTTACCTGGAACGGACGAGGATCTGAATGATGTCCTGGATCGGTCGCAATCACCACCGCAAGTTTGCACACAAACAGACCACTGTTGCTCTCCAAGTGAGGTAAAAAGTAAAAGTAAATTTGTTTTACTATTTGAAGCCTATTTATAACTTTTTAAGTCAAAAATTAGGTTTTAAATGTCATTTTTCTCAATATTTTAATATATTTTTGTCAAAAAATGGATTTTACACTTGCTTTTCTATGCAGCGACAGGTTTCTTCGCAGCTTCGACGGTGATACGAGTTGTATTTTATACTTTTTTGGACTCGGTAAAAACACGAAAAAGTAATTTTGGAGTCATCTTTCAGATTTTTTCTGACTCTCTAAACATGAAAATATCACCGAATCCCTTGTCGTTTCGATCTCATAAAAGTGGACATGAAACGACATCTACCCAGTATACGTTTACCCCTTTTTCGGGCTGGGATGGATTACTTACGAAAAAGGAATACCCTAGCCTATCGCGACTAGGAGGTTTTCTCAGACATAGTTTTCTACCTTTTCGGATTTGAGGAACTATCTACGAAAAGGGACTGTTGGAGTTTACTTTTCTGCTGTCTTTTCAAACTCTCTAAACATGAAAATACGTCGAGTTCTTCCTTTTGTCAGACTCGTTAAACCCTGATGACATCGGATCCAGTTGTAATGACGATATTTGAGTTTCTCCTTCCTAGGGCTCGTTAAATGTACTAGGATGGATTCTTCCGAAGGACAAACTTATATGACAAGCATATGCTATCCCCTTCAAGCTTGTTTTCAAAAATAATTTGGGTACTCGCCAGAAATGGTGGGGAAAAATGGAACCAGCATCATTGTCGTGTCGATAGTATGTCACTCTTGAACATGGCACTTGTCTGCATTCGTGTCGGGTTGGGGACATCTCATCTCATTTTCCACTTGCCTCCATGGGTTTGGGTGATCCCTTTGACCTCTCATCTGCTCTTTTCCTTGTCATCATAACCTTTGATATTTTGATGTCAAATACTGCCAAATCCACTGTTGTGTCGTCGATATGTTCAAGAGAAGTTGACCTATGCAAAATTTCAACCTTCCTCTGATTCTCATCTGATCTTGATTCATGATAACGACAAGTGTTTCGTAAGAGTATGGATAATCCAGAAAACTCTTCAGTAAACAATAACCACAGGAACTTGAAAACCAAGAAGAAATTATGTTCCTCTGTCTCGCGTTGATGATGTGGGAAACATTATGGCCCACCTTCGATCAAGGTCACTTCCTGTCAACTTCAGCTCATTATCCAGGAAGCCGATCTAGAGACTCCCTTCTGGTACCTTGGAGCCTGCATGCCTTAATGGCAGGTTCTTCGCGTTCGACATGAGGTTTTCATCATTGGCCTTCGATCGAGTGATTCTAAGGGTGTTTGACGCCAGCTCACTGATTCACATGCCATAGATTGTACCTATAGTACCTTGAGGACCATTGTCATTATTAGTGGTACCTCTCGCATCTGTTAACAACTTTCATCATTGGCTGGTAATCAGGCGATGTTCTTGCATGTTTGACTTCAGCTCACTTATTTGCATGCTTGAACTTGTACTTTTTTCAGGTCAAGATGGAGTGCAAGACCTTGGATTTTGTCTGTTAGGATCTAGGCTGCGAATTTGTGGATTATTATGATTGGTTACATGACTCACTAATTGGATGGCTACGACCATACCTAAATCTCTTTTATTGATCCTTATCGGATGGCTGCGTCCATGCCTTGGATCTGGATTCTTGTATACTCTGTTATGGATGGCTGCGCCCATACCACATATATATCATGTATTTGAGATATCAGTTGTACTTATCTACGCAGGTTTTCCGACGACGGTGTTTTCAGTTGGACACATTCTCGTAAAGCATTTCACCCCTCTCTCTCTTTTGGGCCTCATGCTTTAGGGGGCATCTGTTACATAGCAATTTGTCACCGTCCCTACAATTCCCCATCCTGCACATTGGAGGGCTTATTCTGTGACCTATGAGCAGTGACATGATCTGAAAACACTTTCATGGCATTCCCCTAGACATGGACTTTCATTCCTCTGAAGACAAATCCTTGTGAAAAAACCATAAAAATAACCTTTTTATCCTTGGCGTGACTACTCAGTGTCATACCCACGCCAATGGGGGAAATCCTACAAAGAGGGCGCGCCAACTGGCTCACTGTCTCAGTGTTGTACCCGCGCCAGGCTTAATAAGGAGTGTTTTTTAAAAATAAATGGCGAAATATTGACTCCAACAAACTCCTGAACTAGACTCTAAATCGAGTTGGGACGTTTGGCTTTGGTTCTCCATGTAGAGGAAGTAGTTTTCCACCTCTCATGGAAGCTTCCTTGAGGATAGGGAAAATCCCATGATTGTAGGGATCCCAACTCCCCTTCCACCATCTATATAAGCTTGCCATTTCCCTTTGCAAGCTAGTCTCCAAGAGCCTTCATAGCCTAAAGAATGATGCAATAGTCCTCATAGTGCCAAATCAGTAGCAAGGAGATTGACGATCGAAGAGAGAGGCTTGTCCCCATTCCCGACAAGCTTTACTGAGATGTATTCTGCTGACGACCTACCGAAGGAAGATTCAACATCAGAGCTAGGTTGTATTTTCCTTTGTATGAATTAATGATAAGCGACTTTGGTTATGGTTCCACTCATATTGTTCATTATTATCATGAGTTGTGCATTAGGGGAATTTTGAGGTCTAAAATGGGCCTCCTAAGAAAAATGTACAACAAAAATAAACTGTATAACAACCAATAGGATTCACGCTAATGATGTCAACCATGGGGGATGATTTACCATTTTTTAAATAAAAGGGTAAAAATATTAAAAAATAATAAAATGATAAAACTACTTTTTCAACTCGTATTTTCAACTTATCTCCCAAAATTTTTACTCAAATTTCGAGTGGGAGTACTCGTTGGATGCAAAATTTAATTCCTCATCCAAGGAGTACCCATGTTGCATACTTTTGATGAACCTTGCTACATGAAAAATGAGGAATACATAAAAAAACGTGATTACAATCACATTTTTTATGTATTTCTCATTTTTCGTGTGATAGGACCCATCAAAAGTATGCAACATGGGTACTCCTTGGATGAGGAATTAAATTTCACATCCAGTGAGTACTCCCACTTGAAGTTTGAGTAAAAAATTTGGGAGATAAGTTGAAAATATGAGTTGAGATAGTAGTTTTTTCATTTTTCCCTCTAAAATTTGATGATGTCATCAAATATTATTTGATTTTTTCCACTATTATTTTATAATTTCCTTAGGAGGCCCATTTTGGACCTCAAAATTCCCCTAATGGTCTTCTCTGACTGATACATAATTGCATATATCGAGTTTTACGCTTGTGTTTGTCGTGTTTCTTGTGTGTGCAGGTGTTCGATCGCGGTGAGCAAGAGGATTGTGATCTTCTAGAGCAAGGAAATGGGAGCGTCATCTTCCCTACAAACGATAGCATTGGACTTGAGGTAGGCCTTCATCAAAAGTTGGTTTATTTCAATTAGGAACTTGCACCTTAGCGTGATACGATTGTTGCTAGACCCGATCTGGGCTAGTAGGGATCGCCTCTGTCTGCAGAGGGGATTTACCTCTACAATAGAGATTAAATTACAATTTATTGTCCAATTTACTTAAGGGAAAAATAAATTAGATGCCCCACATTCCTCACTCTTGGTGCATCAAAATTCCTCACCAGTATGGGTGCATTTTTTTTTGTCCTTTCTAGTTTCCAATCTCACTGTTTCTTGTTGCAAACTTCAACATTTCATAATTTGATGCAGCCTTCACACAAAGACACCATTAAAATCACATGCCTAGATTCTCATGAGAAACCTCTCTTAAGCTCAATCTGCTAGAAGATAACCAACAATATGCCATCCTACTTCCTAGCACAAACCAACCATTAAGGTATGCAACATTATTTTGAACCCTCACATGATGATCTTGCTCTTGGAGGATGATCATGACCTCCCTTTAGCAAGTACCCTTACTTGGCCCTCGTACTCAACCTACTATATGACTACATCTCTCTTCACCCCCTTGATGTGCCAGATAGTGGGAATACATGTCAAACATGTTAAGATGTGCCAAGTGATAAGGCATGCCAAGATGTGCAAGGGTGTGTCAATGCGTGTCAGGGTTTGTCAAGACAACAAAAGGGAGAAAAAAGTTAAACTACAAGGAAATGAACACATAAGAGGTTTAATAAGTCATCAATTTACCTTTTCCAAGAGGGGCATGCTAGGCACACCAAAACTAGGGGGCAATAGGTGCCAAGTGCAAAGTCTTAGTGCATTCTAAGTGCCAAGTATTCCTTTGTTGCTTCTCATCTACTTTCCAACAATTGATCATCACAAATAAATTTAATTTTAAACCATGCCAAATCATACCAAGGCATCTCAACGTATTCCAATCATGCTAAGACTTTCCAAGTGTCAATATGTGTCACAGACTAGTGTTATGCATGTTATGAAGTGGAAGGGAATTTTGAAGTGTTCTAAGGTGTGCTAGAGAGTGATAATGTTGCATGTTGACGAGTGTTAAGGATTACTAGGAAAAAACATTAAGGGAGCACTAGGTAAAAATTCATGGAAGTTAATGAATATGAGGAACTTGTGCCAGAGACTAGTGTTAATGAGTGTTAGTTGTCATGCCAAGGAGGGAGTGAAAAGGTATTCTAAGCATTGGTAAGACATGCTAGGGAATATCAAGGCATGTCAAGAATTCCCAAAGTGTGCTTGGGAGTTCCAAGGTGTGCTAATTATATCATGTGAAAATTAATAGTGCCAAGATATGTCAATACATGCTAGGTGCTAAGGATGTGGCACAGGGTGCCAGCGTATGTCAATATGTGTCAAGGAAACAAAAGGAAGAACCAATAAGAGGGTTAATAAGTCAAGACTTTATCTTTTTGAAAAGGGGCATGCTAGGCACACTAATAATAGGTCCCAATACATGCCAATTGGCATTGTGTGCCAAGTGCTAATGTATGTCAATGCATTAACCAAGGTGTTCTAGGGCATGCTAAGGACTATATGCAGCATGCCAACACATGCTAGGAGAGTTCCATGTTGTGCTAGCGCACGCCATCATTTTCTTGGGTGTCGGTGTCATCACAAGATGTTCTAAGTACAATGATGTTCCAAGACATGTGGGGTGCTAAGAAATGTTAACGTGTGCCAAATCATTAATTTAAGGTGTGCCAGATTGTTGAGGATTGTTAGGTCTTTCTCATTAATAGAATTGTCAAAGCTTGATTATGTATTAAATAATATACTTCCTACATACAATAGTGGAACTTTATCTAAAGGGAATTTTCTAGATAATAAACTTAATATATATGAATCATGTGTTGACTCATAGGAAATATCTATTCGACTAGTCATTACTTGAGGGAAATGATACACACTAATTACTTCAAAAAAAATTGATTGACCCTAACCACTATGGCCTTGGACATATTATAAAAAATACTCCACAATAATGGTATTAAATCGTTATCTTTTGAAAAAAAAAATAATAACAGGCACATAGTGTCATCAAAAACACATTGGAATGATCAATGATGACGGGCCTTTTTGATCGTCACCAAAAGTAACAAAAAGAGCATTGGTGAGGGTCATTAAAAGTTCGTCACTAGAAGTGTCACCAAAGAGAGAATTAGTGATGGGCCTTTAATGACCCTCACAAAAAGTGTCATTGAAAATGTCTTTGGTGACGTACCATAAAGGACCATCACTATATACACTTACAGTGACGGTATTTTAATGATCAATGATGACAGACACTTTTTGACTGTCACCAAAAGTAAAAAAAAGAGCATTGGTGAGGGTCATTAAAATTTCGTCACTAGAAGTGTCACCAAAGAGAGAATTAGTGATGGGCCTTTAATGACCCTCACCAAAAGTGTCATTGAAAATGTCTTTGGTGATGGACCATAAAGGACCATCACTATATACACTTATAGTGACGGTTTTTTAAGGACCGTCACCATATGTGACATTGGTGATGGACCTTAAAGGTCCGTCACAAGCATGACCCTCACCAATGTGTTTTTTTCTTGTAGTGTATCAACACTTCATTCTTCCCTACCCTCTGTGACCTCATCACCCAACACTTAACCTAATTTTATTACCTCTCTTCCCAATCCCAAAATAGCATGAGATTTTATGTCTCTTTGCACTACAAACATCATCCCAACATTCCATGTGATACAATGCATATCTTGACCTATAATCTATCCTTTCTCCTTACACTACGATGCATCCTTCCATCATTCCATGTGCTACGACATGAAGCCTGACCTCAAAATCCCCTCTTCCGTCGCATATTGGTGCAATATCCCTCTTCATCCTACCGTTCTCCCCAGTGTAACGACGTTCTAAAGACTTGTAGTTACTATACCTTAAAATTTTTCCACCAACCACCTTTCCATCAAGTTGTGGTGCATTCCCCTTTAGTTTCCCATCCTTCTTCCCTACACAATAGTGCTACCCACATGCCCAATACTACTACCCTCGATCACATTGTTATATTTTTTTATCATAGTGAACCTTCCCTACACATATCATCTGTATAGACTGCAAGATCTCCCTACACAATAGCGCACTAACCCCTTATACACAAAGCTTCCACTTTACATTGCACAATTGAATTTTTTTAATATTCTAACCTTGTATATCACCATGAACGTTTTTGAAACATCATGTACGGTAGATTTGGATTATATCAACATTTCCTCATCAATAAGATACATGGCCCCATGTAAGAGAAGAAAAAGAAAAAATATTGTTGAAGGTATGGAAGAAGGAGCAGAAGAGAGTTCCATGATTTCATCACATGTATGCAAAGATATAACATCTTGCATCAGTAAATCCATACCAATGACTTGGTTTAGAATATATCAGTGCTTTTCTCGTAAAAGGGTTCCTGGAGATAAGGAAATTAATGTAGTATACCAAAATATGAAGAGTTCTTGATTGCATAAAGTAGCATTGTGTTCTTCTATCCTCCCATGTGCAGAAACCATTGAATGCATAATGAAATACATTAACACAAAATACATGACCATCCTATACAATAATGGCATATAGATAGTAGTGTATATATATCCTTGCATCATCTAATATTAAAAGTACCTAATTACCAAGTGGCACTTATAGTAAGGTGATTTGAAGGTTTTTCCTTAGCTAGCAAGGATATCATGAATAATTGGAGGCAAGACCCAAGAAAATTTCAGCACAAAACTAATGGGATATACAAGACCAAGCTATTGAGAAATACATATTAGATGGTAGTGGTCATGTGATTTTAGTTGTATGGAAATCTAGATGTAGAGACATTCGAAGAGACCTAGGTACCATTGATAAACACGTGTACTCAAGAGGGAATCAAATTCAATTGGGTATAAATTCTAATAGCTTTCATCAAGACAAGGGTAAAACAAGCTCAAAATTCACTTGCAAGAAAATAGTTTGAATTCTACATGGCATCATATATGCTATATTCCATATGCTCAAGTTTCCAGTTTGGGTTATTAGGATGGAGATGTAATTTGGCTCTGAGAATGGCATAAGTACATATGTATTTCCTAAACTCATGGGATACTAATTACAAGGCAATGTACCAAAAAATAACTAAAGGATTCATCTCATCCTTGCATCACATTCTCCTCAATACTAACTCACCCTATATTTTCGAACAAGCAAGGGAAGCATTGCATGATATTGTTGACTGGTTTATATCGTCAAATGCTACCTACATCAGAGTATTCATAGTCTACAAGCCTCCTCACTAGCTTCCTCTATTCATCACTAAAAAGGAAACGTATAGGAAGTAGCATATCAAGTAACGACAAGGATGGGAGGCATGCTAGTACGTGAAAAGAAGGCACCATGGACCATCTTCCCAGTTTATGTGGCCACATATTGTGTTATAAGTTATAAAGAAGAAAAAGCAGAGGCCAATGATTTATAACGCTTCAATTTTGGCGATCTTAGCTTCCACAGGTATGATTCTAAAGGCATTGTTGTGGCTCATTATAATCATTCAAATTTCAAATGGCCATAAAAACCTAACATTGATGATGAAGAAGAAAATATCAAGAAATTTTACAATGTTACATTGGTTTTGGATTCAGAAAGGAAGGGAGTTGGTAGTTCTCAACCAACAAATGGTGTCAAACCTACAAACAGGGAATCATCCAAAGGAAAATATGCTTGGGACAAGAAATATTCCCAAAATAGAGAAAGGGATAAAGACGAAACAAAGAAAGAGAGAGAAAAAAATATGAAAGCAAAACAACAAGCCACGATGGAGGAGAAGAAAAAGAAGAAACACGAAGAAAGAAGAAAAAAAGCAAAGGAAAAGTAGAACAAAAAAGAAGAATAAAAGAAAAGGGAGGAGGAAGAAAGAGAAATAGAAGCAAAAATACTAGCAAAAGAGGCAATTGATAAACAAGTACAAGAAGAAATCAGATAAAATCAACAAGCCGAGAAGGAAGCTCAAGTCATAGTGACCAACATGGATGTTGAACCCACTACCCAAATTTTTGTTCCACTCACTAGAGGACACCTGCCACTCGGAGATATGGGAATCTCAACCAATGAAGAGAATCAATTTCTAGATCTTGCAAGTTTCAGGTTCTCTCGTGCCTCAAATAGAATTGTTCAAGATAGGCGCAGGTGCTTAGCCCGAGAATTGGAAAAGTCAATATTAATGACTATTGAATGAGATATAGTTTTAGATACTATGAAAAATCCTACAACAATCGCTTCAATAGGATCAATCTTCTTCTTTGCTACAAAAATAAATATTGACCATTTGCTAAACAAGGTCAAAGAACTGGAGAAGAATCTGACCAATTCAGTATAATAGAATGAGAGGATTCATAATCATAATCAAAATTTATCATCCTCAAGTTCCCATGAATATGACTTTTGAGCAGCTACACTAGAGGAGAATAGAGTACTACAATATATCATGAAACAACTAAACAAAGATATGATCACACTTCAAAAATTAGCCTCCTCACTCATGTTCATTCGAAATGAACTCAAAGAAAAAAGGCATGCTATTAAGGGAAGCTTCAACTTCTATAGACATAATGTACGAGTGGGATACAAAGTACCCTAATGCCCCAACTAATTTACCAAGGAAAGATGAGATTCCCAAGGAAAGAGCTAAGGAAGAAATAGGTTAATCATCCAAGCCCATGAAAAATTGGGAAAATATGTAGTCAGGATACTAAGAAATTATTGGAAATGTCATTACATGATAGAAATTCTTATCAGGTCTCACAAAATAGTCCCCATCAGAGCACATGGGGAAGTAAGGCTAGAGTAGGATATCCAACAAGAAATTCAAGAAATGATAGATTCCCACAGTTTTTTAATCACTCAGAAGGATTTCAAGCCCACCAAGGAAGCCGTTGTGGAGCACATGGTGGAACCAACAAAGTTGCATACAATTCTCACCATTATATTCCAATGAGTAGAAGAAAACATGAAAATAATAGTTCTTGGTTCTTTCAAATATGAGATCACCTATAAGAGTTCGAAATCGATAAATTATTATCCATAGATGTTGATTACAAAACTTGGAATATTTACCTGACTCAAGAATTACAAGTTCAAATCGTACCTTTGGCTATTTTGAACTAGTTACATGAAAGATGTTTATTTTATTATTTTGAATTTTTATATAATTATGTAAATAAAGTAAAATATAATTAAAATTGTAGAACTTAGATGTAAGAGAAGTTGAAAAACAATGAAAGAAGTTGAAATGTCATGAGGGTATACGAAAAGTAATGGGAGGTGAAAGGTCACCTCACTTTGTATAAATATACCCTCATGGCTAGTTAGAAAGGAATTTTATTTTTAGACTCAGAGAAATTTCAAGGGGAAAGCTTGTACATTTCTCTTGACGATCAAGTGAACATTTTTAATTCCCACTATTGGGTATCTTGGATATTTGTGTAATTGTGAATGGGATATTTTAGCACCAATATTGAGAACCTATTTTGGGTTGAGGCAATCATTTATTTCACATCTTGTTGGACATTGTAAGACAATTTTTGTGGTTGTTTAATAATGTGTGATTTTTGTTCATTTGTTGAAAATTAATGAACTATTTCACTAGTTAGAAACTTATATCTTACTTGAAATTGTTTGTTGATTTATATATGTTTTCATGTTGGTTATTAATTGGGAACTAATTTACAATTGGTAACTAGTATACTTCCTTATGCATGTATCTTAATTAAATTTTTCTATCACTCTTTCTTTGCGATTCATGTCCAATTTCTAATCTACTATAATATTATTTGTATGTCTTGCTTAATGTATTTCCATAATTTTTTCTAACTTGCATTTCATTGAACGTCTTATTTGGAATTCCTTTCTTCTTGCTCACTCTATCCAAAACATAATTCTCCCTTAAACATGATATGGTAGTTGGGCCAACATCTCTTATGGGAATCTTAACCCAAAAAATGTGAAGTCTAATTGGGACTTTATACTGGGGAGATCCCCCAACCATTGGTGGTGCATTTCACCCTGTCAACAAATTTGAAAGTAAAAATTGGAAGTTTAAAAAGTTGATTTGAGGTCAAAGTCAATATTTAAGTGTTCAAGTCAAAATTAAAGGTGAATGATCGTGTTACCTAAACCATTTATCATTGTTGTATTTTAAAGATGGGTGCATGATCAGTTGTATTTGACACCCTGAGTTTATTCTTTGGCAAGCAAGTGTGAATCAATAGAAAAAATTAAAATGGGAAAAGGTTGAAAAAGACTACAAACTTCCAATCATGAAATTGAACTGCTACAAAAATACCTTGATGACACTTTGCAAGAGATATATAGATTAAAAAAAAAAAAAAAAAGCCATGATAAGAAAATTTTCAAAGCTAAGATCAAGAGATAATGAACTTTATCATGAATTTGTCAATTTCACTACACAACACATTAGCACAATAGAGGAAAGTTTGGCATCACTAAATAAATGGGTAGATGGTATTTTCAAAAGTCAAGATCAAAATTAAGACAAATTAATTGAATCATTGCAGAAAGAATTAGTGGAAAAATAAAATATGTTGTTTGCACTCAAAAGTGAAGTGAAATAGTTAAATCAATAAAAATCAAAGTGTGATGCAGTTAGTGATACTAGTGACCTCGTTAAAATTAAAAATTCTACCGTTTCTTACCATATCATTGTTAATGATGTACATATGTTTCTTTATTGTTCTAAGGATCCAAATAATGATTCTCATAGAGATCAATATGGTGAATTGGGATATTTTGATAAGAAAAAGTTATAGCGAAAATTCCACGATGACCTGTTTGGAGCAGCGAAACCCTAGAATCCCAAAGCTCTGATACCAAATGTTGTGTAACCAGCTCCAAAAATAGAAGAAAAGAGATATCAACGCCTTAGAAATAAGCCACTTCGAGGGGGAAACCTCCAATACATTACATAAATGAACAATTCTTTGATGATTCAATTTACAAAACCTCCTTTCTATATATAGGAGTCCATGGGGCCATAATGTAATCCTAGTGGGCCACAATGTAATCCTAGCCGACCTAACAATAATAATTTAGGGGCACAATAATAACAGAATGGGGGTTACAAGGGTACAATAATAACAATAAAGGGGTTACACTAACAACAATAAGGTACTATACTAGTAATATAGGGACCTAACAGAATTGGTGCTAAAATCTTAAATAAAATGGGTTATTATGGAAAAGGTTTAGGAAAAATAAGTCAAGGTATTCATAAGCCTATAAAAATAAGTGTAAGAAAAAAAAATGAAGGCCTAGGTTATAAAGGACAAATGAGCAATGCAACTAACAAATTTGTAAAAGGATAAACAATGACAACAGGTAAGCCATATACAAATAACAGTACAACAAATCAAATGAATAGGGAAGAACATAATTGTGGTAATTTGTGCGAGGAAAGGAAATGTATGAGATAAATGTTGGAATCCACATCCCTAAAATTTTCATAATCTTACAAATCATGATGATCACAAGTGTTGGAATAAAGAAATATCAAATCCTCATATATAGGTACAATGTGGTTGGTTAAATGTTAATGGACGATAGAAATTTAGATTTATGTTGAAAATATTTTAGAGGGTCAAATGTTCAATTGTAAAAAAAATATTCCATGCAAATTTCATGAGTTATTTGGTTCCCCAAAGGTTAGTCTTCACTAAGGAAAGAGTTGTTGTTTTATTGAGTCATTCCTTAAGTATTTCTTGGTTCATGATACACCAAAAACCACCTTGTCATAAGAGATGGAGGTTTGTGATAAGCTAAAACCATTTGATGTAACGACTGGTTCATGGTAAGTCGAACCACTTTGAGGTTAAGGGAGAGTTAAGAAAACCCTGAGTACAAGGTAATGTAATGGTTGAAGGGTAATCCATGTAATGTATAAATTTTAATGCAGTTATGTATTGCCTGGATTCTCCTGATCTAACAATTATATGCCATAGTTAAGTACATAATTGCTTCTACAAAAATTCTTGTGAAAATTTAAAACAAGATCTCCAATTGCAAAGACATGAAGAAATATCATTCAACATAACACATATTTTTTTACTGGGAAAGCATAAAGATAAAAAACCCCACTATCATATATTATGTATCATGAAACAATCTCATACAAAACTCTAATCCAAGAACTCTCAGTACAATATACAATTGTCTCACATTGTCTTGCAGAAATTGACAAATTCCTTAGAAAAATTTCTGCCTCACAACAGCCTCCCTCCAATGTGCAATCCAAGTTGATTACAAAGACCAATTTGATGCAATCATGCCCTCCTTGAATGCGCAATCATCATGAGCATATCCAATGTGTATTTGGCTTGCAAGAGTGCAATCCAATATAGTACAACTGATAGTCAACTGTCCCTTTCACCTACCTCTCAACTGGGTCTCCACTGGATCTGACATGCATGTAGTTAACAGTAGTAAATCTTCAGTTGCATGTGATATCACTCCATGTGAATTAATTTAATATTTAATTCACTAATCTCTCACTAGTGTATCTTCAGTTACAACTAGCACAACTGAGTTTAACTTACTTAACTGAGTTAAACTAATTTACAACTCACATAACTACACATCCAACTCTGTTACAACTTCGAATCACTCAGTTACAACTAAGTCCACTTGCATGTCCCACCAACCAACCTTTGAACTCTAAATTCCTTTAGCTAACTAGTTTGCCACTTCAGTTAACTGATTCCAAGTGCTCCATGAGAATAGATTAATATTTATTGTCCAACTATTATTAACGGATAATAATAGTAGACATGCATCTATAAATAGACATGCGACATATAAATAGAACTCGCACATACATATAAAATTAGAAAATCATCTATAAATAGAATTTGTTCACCATTTATAAATAGACTTCTGCTATAAATAGAATTTTCTCATCCATTCTAAAAATAGACTTCCACCTAAAAATAGCTTGAGGCTCCATCCTAGTGTAGGTGCTTAATTTTCACTAGGATCATCATCTTGTTGAATCTCAACACTCCCTCTCAACAAGAAAGGGATTATCCTTCACCCCAATCCTATCTCTATGGTATTCGAATTTGCTCCTGGTAAGCGCCTTCGTCAGAATATCTGCATCCTGATCTTCCGTAGGAATGTATTGAAGCAACATGATTTTCTGCTGCACACAATCTCTAGTATGATGATACCAGATGTCTGTATGCTTAGATCTATCATGAAACATAGGATTAATCGAGAGTTTAATGCAACTCTGATTATCACAATGAATCACTATCGGATCTAAATGAGAACCAAACAAACCAACGAGGATCTTTGTCATCTAGATAGACTCACATACATCTTGACTTGCTGCCATGTATTCTGCTTCCGCTGAACTGAGTGCCACAGATCTTTGTTTCCTACTGTACCAATAAACAACTGTATATCTGATACTAAAGATACCTCTTGATGTGCTCTTTCTGTTCGTTGGGCTGCCCGCCCAATCTGCATCTGTGAAGCCATATAACTTCAACTCATCCATTTGTCTGTACGACAAGCCATACTCAGATGTGCCCCATAGGTATCTCAGGACATGCTTGCTCGCCTTCCAAAATAGCTTGGTAGGCCTAACCATTGCTTCACTAAGTTGTTTCACTGCATAGCATATGTCTAGTCTTGTATTCACTAAATACATTAGCGAACCCACTAATTGTCGATAGATAGTAGCATCCACTACCTCTCGAGATGCAGCATCCTCTTTCCTCCAGTTTCCTGGAAGAGGAGTATCCATGGGTTTGCAACCCTCCACGTGAAACTTACCCAGTATCTCCCTTGCATGCTTTCCTTGAGACACAAAAATTTCACCAACTCGCTGCCATATTTCCAATCCAAGGAAATAATGAAGGACACCCATATCCTTCATCTTGAACTCCTTTGCAAGGTCCTCCTTGCATGAGTGTATCAACTACTCATCACCAGTCAGTATTAAATCATCAACATAAAGAACAATGATTAAAAGCTTACCCTCCACCACAATTTAGTATAGGTTTGCATCTTCCTCACTCTTGGTGAAGCCAAGTCTGGTGAAATCGCTGTCTATCCAAGTGTACCAAGCATGAGGTGCTTGCTTCAACCCATATAGCGCTTTTTTGAGTCTGCACACATGTGACTCGTTGTTGAAGATTTCAAATCCTTCAGGCTGCTCAATGTACACTTCTTCCTCAATCATCCCATTGAGAAACACAGTCTTCACATCCATCTGATGAATGTGCCAACCCATCTGCATTGAGAGAGAAAGGATGGTCCTTATGGAAAAATACCGTGTGATAGATGCAAAGGTTTCTTCATAATCAATCCCCTCGATCTATGAGAAGCCCCAGGCCACAAATCTAGATTTTTATTTCTCAACACTCCCATCAGCAACTTTCTTTACCTTGTAGATCCATCTTGAACCTACCACTCATTTATCAACCGGCCTTGGAATAATTTCCCAAGCACTGTTTCTGATAATGGAGTCATACTCCTCCACCATTACATCTACCCATGTGGTCTCTTGCACTGTTTCATGAAAGGAAGATGGCTCAGTCACAACACATTTTCCATGAGATCCATGTATCCAATAAATCGGTCAGGAGTCTGTCTTTGTCTGTGCTGTGAAGTAGGGACTCCCACATTCTACGCAACATCAAGTCTCAGCCTCTCAGCTTCTATGGTACGCTTTATGCATGTTCAGATGTTTGGCTCTGCATGAGTGGACTCCTCCACTACATGAACCTCCTCCTGTGGCTGATCCACATATAGAGACTCAACTTTGGGAACCAACAGTTCCTCCTCCGCATGCAAGTCCAGATCCCTCTCAAGCGACAACCACATGGCTTTCCCCTCATCGAATTTTATATCCCATCGCATAACAATAATCTTATTATTAGGCAAATATACATGATAATTATGGGGTGTTTCTATGTACCCCACAAATATCCCAACTTCGATAGTCGGCTCCAGCTTCTTCCTGGCGTTCTTGGCCACATGCACATAAACATATGAGGCAAAAATATTAAAGTGAGAAACATCTGGTTTCTTACCCGTGAAAGCTTCTTCAGGTGTACTCATGCCAAGTAATCTATGAGGACAACAGTTTTTCACATAAACTGCAGAGTTGCATGCTTCTGCCCACAAATGCATTGGTAGGCCCTGATCATGCAACATTGCTCGTGCTGCACCCACAATCATTTTATTCTTCCTCTCCGAAACCCCATTTTTTTGTGGTTTATGAGGCGCTATGAGTTCTCTTCGAAATCCTTCTTTTCTGCAGAAGTCTTTGAATTTGTTCGAGATGTATTCTCCACCATTATAGCTCCTTAGAGCCTTCACTTACTTCCCTAACTCTTTCTCCACCAATGCATTAAACTCATAGAACTTTGAGAATATTTTATCCTTCTTCTGCATGAAGAAGATCCAAAATTTATGAGAAAAGTCATCAACAAAAATAACATAATAACTGTTTTTTTTTCTATTGAAGCAACCGAGAATGGTCCACACACGTCTGTGTGAACTCTCTCCAGGATCACCGAAGCACGGTTCTCCTTTTCATGAAAGGTGGACGCTACATACTTCCCCATGGTGCAACCATTTCACTAATATAACTAAGCAAGTGTTCCCATTGGAAGTCCAGTAGATATTTGTTGGATGACTTTCAAGGCTCCATGATGAAGATGGCCTAATCGACTGTGCCATAATTTGCCCTCATCCTGGCTTACCAATTTTTCTGGGTTTCCCATCATGGCAGTGCATCCATCTACCTCTATCTTGTAGAGATTATTAACTCAAATCCCTATCCTCTTGGCTTGACCCGTTGTTTTATGTCACAGGAAAGCTTTTCCATCGTTGAAAACAACGTCATAACCTCTGTCCTCCAACATAACGACTGAGATCAAGTTTTTCTTCAGACCTTGAACATGCATAACATATTTCAATTGAAATGGTTTACCTAAATCCATCTCAAAGGTAATGGTACCATTTCTAGTCGCACTGTATCGTCCATCATCGCCCATATCTACATGCATTTGGAGATATTTTTCCTCCAAGACACTGAAAAGCTCCTTATCTCCCGTCATGTGGAAGAAAACACCACTATCAAGATACCACACTGATCCCAATGCACTTGACACCATGCATGTGATCAAATAGAAATCAAGTTCAAATTGCGAGGCAAGGGCCTCACCAGCTGCAGCTCCAACAACCTTCTTATTCTTCTTCTTCTGTGGGCAGTTAGTGGCGAGATGCCCATGTTCATGATAGTGAAAACACTTCACCTTGGAGAAATCTAGCTTCTTGCCTTTAGACTCAGATTTTGAATGGAATTTCTTCCCCTTCCCTTTCCTTGCCTTGGCATACAAATCACAATCCTCTTCATCATCATGGTTTGATGAAGAGCCATCTCTGGTGTTCCGCATGAACTTCTCCTGCACTAGATCTGACAACAGTCGTTCCCAATCCGACAGTTTTTCCCGTCCATTGACAGAGTCTTCATAACTGTGCCAACTCTTAGGAATTCCCAAGAGAGACAAGCTCACCGAATAATCATCAGCAATAGTGACTCCCACACTCCCGAGTTCATCCTGACATTGGAAAAAATTTGTGAGATACTTTGGAATATTGTTGTCCTTTTCCATCTTGATCTTTCTGATTTTATCCTTCAGCACCAATTTCCTATGGTCGTTGCTGCTTTGGAAAATATCTGTCAAAGCCTTCCACATAGCATATGAATTGGCTTTCCCATGAAGGCTTGAGACAATTTGGTCTCATACACCTTCCAATAGAATCCTTCTTGCCTTCGCTACTTTCTTTTGTCATGCATCAAGTAATGCAACATCCGTCGAAGTGGGCTTAGGAACATCACTGTTGATGAATTCCTTCAAGCCATTATCTTCAAGCACCACCTCTATCCTGTCCTTCCAGGAAATGTAGTTCGAGCTTCCCTCAAGTGCATACTCTAGCCACAAGCCATTGAAATCCATTTCGATGTTTACTCAATTGTCGCACCAAGAAATTCTTGTAGCAAATTCGAATTGTTTCCACCAACAAACTCAACTCCTCCTTCAAAATTGCAATCTTTTGTGCTCTGGTACCATGTAAAAATTTTAATACAATTATATATTTCCTGGATTATCCTGATCTAAAAATTATATGCCACTGTTAAATACAGAATCGATTCTACAAAAATTCTTGCAGAAATTTAAAACATGATTGCCAATTACAAACACATGAAGAAAGATCATTCACACATAACATAGATGTTTTTACTGGGAAATCATAAAGCTAAAAACCCCACTATCATATATTATTTATATATCATGGATCATGAAACAATCTCATAAAAAATTCTAATCCAAGAGCTCTCAGTACAATATATAATCGTCTCACATTGTCTTGCAAAAATTGGCAAATGCCTTAGTCAAATTTATGCCTCACAACAGCCTGCCTCCACTACACAATCCAAGTTGATTACAAAGACCAATTCAATGCAATCATTCCCTCCTTGACTGCACAATCCTCATGAGCATATCCAATGTTTTTTTGGCTTGCAAGAGTGAAATCCAATATAGTACAACTGATAGTCAACTGTCCCTTTCACCTACCTCTCAACTGGGTCTCCACTGGATCTGACATGCATGTAGTTAATAGTAGTAAGTGTTCAATTGCATGTGATATCACTCCATGTGAATTAATTTAATATTTAATTCACTAATCTCTCACTAGTGTATATTCAGTTACAACTAGCACAACTGAGTTTAACTTACTTAACTGAGTTAAAATAATTTACAACTCACATAACTACACATCCAACTCTGTTACAACTTTGAATCACTCAGTTACAACTAAGTCCACATGCATGTCCCACCAACCAACCTTTTGTTGGGAAAAATACTGAGGGGGGGGTGAATCAGTATTTAGATCTGACTGATAACTTTTTAGTTTTTCTTTCTCAAAAACCCATACGCTACTTTACTGAACCCAACTCACGTATACACACGGATATCCTTAACAAAACTTGCGTATTACCAGAGATCTCATTATGCAGATACTTCTTTACTTAGATCATTGCATCATTCATTCATTAGATGTTTAGTAAGTAGTAAAAATGTGCAGTAAGAACAAAATAAATAATCACACATAAGCATCACACATGAACACCAGGGTTTAAGGTGGAAACCCAATTCGGGAGAAAACCACCGCTGTCGTCGTCTCAGTCTTCAATATTTATTATAAAGAAAACTTATTACAACATTGTATTGGTGCAGACTCATACCAGCACGTAGGCACCCACCTGTAGAAGGCTACAACCTTCTCTCGTTTACCAGCCTCTCCTGGAAGGGAGCTACGACCCCCTGCTCTCGTTTACCAGCCTCTCCTAGAAGGGAGCTACTACCCCCTGCTCTCGTTTACCAGCTACCACTAGAAGGGAGCTACTACCCCCTTACTAAAGGCATCGACCCTTAGCACTACTGCAGACCACGTTTCATCAATTTTCATACTGGATCAAACAGCTTCAACACAACCCTTCACTTAACATCAACAAACATACTTTGCCCAATACTTCAAACAGAACAATGAGACCACTGTAACCAAGATATCAGAAATAACCCAGACTTCAGAATAGATATGCAGATGTAAACTCAACCCTGAACATTCATTGAATCAAATATCATACGCTACTTCTCTTTACTGAAACTGCGTGTATACGCGCTTCCCTACTTACCAACCTGCGTATGCCTCTGTGCCTAACATGGAATGCATATGCTACTTCTATTTACTGAAGATGCGTGTATACGCTCTTATCTTCATATCAACCTGCATATACTTCTGAGAACACTGATTTTTTTTTTTTTTTGGAATGTGATCAAACTCAGATTCATATCTGAAATCAGATTTCTGTTCAGACAATCTATCAACCATGCAGAACTGTTTAGACAGTCATTCTTCCTTCATTGAATCATCAACCAACAAGTTGATCTTTAATCATAATTAGTAGCACAATCAACATTCAAACAACCCAGATTTGTATGAATACCTCCTTGACAGACAACAGTAAAAAAGCATAACAGATCAGACATTTCATTCCACACACTTCATCAAAACCCTAGATTCCATACACGCTTTTACTTCACTGAACTTGCGTATATATGCACTTTCACAGAGACAAACTTGCGTATACTTGAGTGCATTTTATTCTTCAGAAACCCTGACTGCCATACGCGCTTTTCTTTAAGCGGACCCGCGTATATACGTGTTTTTACCAAGACAAACTAGCGTATAGATCTATAAAAGATAAACTTTGAAGAACAATCCAGATCTATAAACTTACCCAGATTTCTTCAATTTCTTCATCAGACTTGCGCCAGGTCTTCATCATTTCTAGATCTAGAGATCTTGAACCTTCATCATATCCATAGGTGCATCATTGATTCAGTTCTATCAATTAAGAACAGAGTTCAACCATGCAGATATACTTCAGAGTGAAGTATTCATTAAAACCCAGACATATGCACACCTTGCACTATTATTCTCTTCTCCTTATATAGGTTTAGCCTTTATCAATACCATGAGTCAAAACCACTCAACCTCCAATGGTATTCCTGGACGAGATCAAATAAATAATCCAGCGCTAAATACTATGGGCCAATACCATGGTTATGTCCCTTGGTTTTATAAATTTAGAGCGCAAATAGGCATACGCTACTTGTCACGTACATTTCCGCGTACATACGCTACTTTGCCTTTACAAACCCGCATATGCTTTGTGACATATCATATTTATCATCTCTCTGGCACTTACTGAAATTTCTTTCTCTGCTACTTCTGAGCTGCTTGTAGATACATCAGATTTACATCATTAATAAACTCATCAAGTCAGTTTCCATCAAGGACAACTTCATCAAGTAGGTTGCCATCAAGGACAACACATTGCATCATATTGCCAACACCTTTGAACTCGACAATGCAAGAATTTAGGGATGGAGATCACATAAAATCAACTGATATGTTTGTGGAGATATTCATGGAGATATTGTGGAGATGGTAATGGAGATGGTTGAACCAATTAGCCAAATTGGAAATTTGTTATGGGCACCTCAATTCTATAATACGAGGCCTCATGTAATATATTGCAGTGTGTGAGATTGTGAGGTAATATTATTGTAACTTAATGCAATGTGATTCTTTGGGTTATTTTGTTGTTCTTGCATGATTTTATATATGCCAAAATGTTTGCTTCTACCACTTTTAATACCAACATTTCGTGTTTTAATGATAGTATATCATGTATGTATACAATGACAAACTAAAATAATTTGTTTCGTCATATTAAGCATGTGTGATTAGTGTGTTGAGTAGTTAACATAGTTTGCCTAACTATTGAAATGTATTCCTTCATGAATATGAAATGTTATGTGAAATGGGAGACATTCATCTATGTTAAATAAGAATATTATGTAGTGCCTATGAATAAGATATACATTTAATTCATGCTTATGAATGCCTCCATGTTGGTTTAATTTGTATAATATAACTGAGAAGCAAAACTAGTATGTGGGTGGGATCCTATGGCTCCATAGGTCATTGAAAGTTAGCTAGCTAGTGGCCTCATTATTGCATAAGTGATGGAGATGAGAAATTTTGGGTCTAAGCCCCTTTTGTACTTTGGATTATTAGAAGATCTTGGGGATATTATTTCCCATCAATATGGAAAAGAACTTGAAAATTTGGACTTTTGGGGCCCTAGCCTTAGCCCCTAGTCACATGCACCGACGAGAGCTAGGACTGGGAACTAAATGTTGAGGGGGGATTATGGGCATAATAAACCTTCCTTGGGGGAATTTTGAGGTCTAAAATGAGCCTCCTAAGAAAATTATAAAATAATAGTGAAAATAATAAAATAATATTAGATTACATCGTCAAATTTTAGAGGGAAAAAATAAAAAATAACGTTTTCAACTCGTATTTTCAACTTATCTCCCTATGGGTTTACTCAAAATTCGAGCGGGAACACTCGTTGGATGTAGAATTTGATTCCTCATCCAAGGTGTACCCATGTTGCATAATTTTGATGGACCCTGCTACATAAAAAAGGATAAATACATGAAAAACGTGATTACAATTGCATTTTTCAAGTATTTATCATATTTCGTGTAGTAGGGTCCATCGAAAGTATACAATGAGTACTCATTGGATGAGGAATTAAATTTTGCATTCAACGAGTACTCCTACTCAAAATGTGAGTAAAAGCTTAGGGAGATAAATTTAAAATACAAGTTGAAAAATAGTTTTATTATTTTATTATTTTTTAATCTTTTTCATTTTTTACCCCAAAAATGGTGAATCGTCCCCCATGGTTGATATCATCATCTTGAATCCTATTGGTTCTTATAAAGTTTATTTTGTTTGTACATTTTTCTTCGGAGGCCCATTTTAGACCTCAAAAGTTCTCTAATATGAGAGGTTTAATAATGCACATTGTGGGGGAATTCCCTGATATAGTACAACGTGAGGGACGAACCATCAAATAATGACCTTGTTCTCATCTACTGGGGTTGTCAACTAACACCCTTGGGATATCGAAGTATTAGAGCATTAGGGCCTTGTCACAATGACGTCATGATTGATGACATGGAAATTCCATGAAGATGACATGTGTCACCCAGAAATATCATTTGACATGCCAACCACACCAATATGATCAACATATGGGACTCTTAAGAATTACCATGTGGTAGTGGATACATTATCACATGACACGTGTCAGGTGGCCACATGTCAGATAATTCAACCTTCACCACATGGTAGGTTGTGATTAGATAGTAGTGGTATGAGGTGGCAAGCCAAACTAGCCACAAGCCTATTGGCTTATCTGTGTTTTGCGAGATGTTTCCTACTATAATGTTCTTTTCGAAACTCTAGTATTCCACATTGATATAATGCTATATCAGCGTATCAGAAAATCCAAGGGGTTTTGTGCCTGTTTCGGCATATCAACGATATCGACCATATTAGCGATAGGGACTATTGGCCTATCAGAAGGACCATGTCATACCGTCTATATCGGTGCAATATATATTTCCATATCATAACCCCAACCCTTTGGTATATCGAAAAGTATTGGAAGATTTGGGAGATGTGTGGGTATAAAACCTTCTATATAGCAGAAGATTGATATGAAAATTGAGCAGTAAATGTGGACTAATGTGAGATTGCCACATGGCCAAAGGGAAACCATGTGTTAGCCATTTAGGTATGTATGGATGATGATGTAGCACTTGAAGGGGAAAACTTCAAATGGGCATAACTTGTGCCCAAAGATCATAATGAGGTAAAATTGATATCGTTGGAAAGGCCTTGTCGAGCAAAAGACAATGGTGGTATCAGAATTTTGATTTGAAGAAATGGAAGAAAGAGGATTTTTAGATAACCCCATCTTCATAATATACCTTGAAAGTTGGGTCAAATTACACCCCATAGCCCTAATATGGCATTAGAGGGCGGGCTGTATTACAAGTCTAATATAGAAGCATAATGACTACAACTAATCTAGATACATAGTAATTAATGCCTCTTAGGAGTGGTAGAGAGGAAACAACTTCAAAACCCCTACTAAAGAAAAAAGGGGATCCGAAGTCCTAAAATGAGCTAGCAAGGGAAAATCTCAAACCAATGGCTTTAAGAGTGGTTAAACCAAGTAGCAAAATCTAAGGAACTAAAATTAAGATTAGGTCACGGAAATATATGTGTAAATCTCAATGATCTGAAAATGTGTTGAATTCAATCACATGAGATCCTACCATGTTTAAGAGTGACGAGGACTTGCTCAACTTAGGCTAAAGTAAACCATCACTGAAGAAGAGGACTATCATGGTACGTAGAACTAACACTTAGAATAAAGAATGTAATGTTAATAAGGAGAAGTTTGTAAGCACGTAAGAATAATAACTTTTGAAGCGCAACATTCAAAGTACGACAACTAAAGTTATATACCTAGAAAAAAGTGCTATATCTAAAACATGTGGGGGCCTATCACAACATGGTTTCAATACTTAAAACTTATATTTCATAATTTCATAAATATCATGTAGGTTTGTGTGTGGACAATGTGATCTTTGTTTATTTTTATTGAATATATAATCATTTAATTATAAAAATAACTAAAAGAAACTTTATTATGAAATTAAAAAATTCTTTGAAAACAAAAGTGTTGAAATGACTAATCGAGAATATATCATTTATCATTTGACAAAACATGAAGGTATATACCATTTTCATATCACTTTAATGAATTTAATTTTAAAGCATTCTTAAATATATGAAGTTATACTCCATGAGTCTCATCTTCATATATTTCCTATTCACCCTTATAAATGCTCACGTGAAAATGGTAGCTTATAATACTCCCGTACACGATTATAGTCTACAGCAAATGTGAATCAATAGTCTATAACACTATTCATTGTTCAACAACATAGGCCATAACATTCTCTTCTTGAAAAGGAATATTTTAATGGTGGGGATGGTCACACAAATTAACTTTGTATTGACGTTTGACCAACATGATTAATTAATTCCGGTCTGCGTTCTTTGGTCAGAGATTCAACGAGTAGTCCCCGGGTTTCTCTAACTTTGGAATTATTGAATATATATATATATATATATATATATATATATATATATATATATATATATATATATATATATAAAGTTGTAATTGAAATATATGGTTATAAAATTGAGAGTAACATAAATTATTATATATTTTATTAAGTATGGCATAATATTATAAATATAAATGATAATACATATAGAAGTTATCTAATGCATAAGGTGTATTGGAAATTTCCTCCTATATTAAGGTTAATTTTGTCAAATACTCAATATTATGGATATACGAAATTTTATGGTTGGTAAGGTATTCACTAAATTTTGTTTTTCTTGATTTTTTTTTTAAATAATAAAGAATTTTCTTTTTATAATTGAAGAAATCACATTTGGAGCAACTCTCAAGTGTACATAGTCCTTTTTAGAATTGGACCACGAGATCTGTAAAGACGAAACCTCCCCACTTAATCATTGGACCACAACCACAAAACTAATAAAGATGTTTTAAATATAAATATAAATTTTGTGGGTTAATAAGTTAAGGTATATTCAATATTATGGTTGATTTCAAAAAATATTATATATAGATATAATTATTTTACTAATATACAATGTTGCATATTCTAATATAATGAAAAAATGGATTGGATAATTAATAATATTAGTGTGAAGTTGAAAGGGATAGAAGTCGAGATGTGGGGTTTTGTAGGTAGGGTTTGTAAGGATTCTTGAATGGAGATTGACCTCATAGACTACACATTGGATCCTCTGGAGGGAACCTAGATCTGGCCTTCCCCTCCCCAAACCCTATACGACACCTCTCTCCCTCCCAACAGACCTTGTGAGCCCTTGATAGTGTAACCCCTCCCAAGTCCTTGTTGTTGGTGCCCTCACTGTCATACTCAGACAAACCTTTGACATCTACAATCGTGGACATGTCTCAAGTTGGTGGCCCACTCTTCAACCTCTCTACCTCTCCCAAGTTCCTTTCCCTTTCCCCACTCTAGGCTACCTTTCTGACTAGTCCCTCCTCCCCTCCTAGCAGACCTTGCAAGCCCTTGATAGTGTAATCCCTCCCAAGTCCTTGTTGATGGTGCCCTCACTGTCATACTCAGACAACCCTATGACATCTACAATCGTGGATAGGTCTGAAGCTGGTGGCCCACTCTCCAAACTCTCTACCTATCCCAAGTCCCTTTCCATTTCCCCACTCTAGGCTACCTTTCTGATTAGTCCCTCCCCCCCTCCCATCTTGTTCCCAACAGTTTGAACTTGCTACCCCAAATCTTGCCATTTTCCACTTGTCGATATTACTCCCCTGTTGCTCCTAGGATGTGCCCCCTGTTAGTTTTCTAAGTATTTTTTTGACTCTAAACTTGCAATATGGTAGTTTCAACCCACAATACTTAGCTTAGGTGGCTATAGCTAGCAGTGAAGCCTCGAAACCTAACAAAAAATGCACCAAGTGCAAGGTCGAGGAACATAGTCTCACCCTGGGAAAGGATATCTAACTCAATGATATCCACAAAATGGAAAAATTAGTGGTGGTGGGAAGATTTGCTAGTAAGTGAATGTCAATGACACTTCTTTGTAGGTGGACATAGTCAAATTTCCTCATGTTGCTTGGCTACTCTCCTCGTTGCTTGATTGTGGCAACATTTTGGATGGGATGAATAGCTAGGTCAATATAGGACATAGAGAAAATCGTTAGGGGACATTGGTCATGGGGTTCACAGGCCATTTTTGCAAAAAAATGGTCAAATAGTTTTGATGCTTGCTCAGAGAAGTTTTCCATTGTGCCAATTTGGGTAAGATTATTGGGTCTATCTCTAATTTTTTGGTCACGTGATGTTTATAAAGAAATAGGGAACACATTGGGGGTTTATTACGATGTTTATTTCTCCTACCAACAAATGAGACATGGGTATGGATTGGTTGTTTGGGGGCCTAAATCTCTCTTCTTGGCTACCAGACTTCATCACCAATATAAACTTAAGATAACTCGCTCATAGGTAAAGTTTGGACTATGAAGTAATTCCCTTAAAATGTGATTGTTTCCATACATATGGTCATTTGAGAAAGGATTTTCCAATGGGGAAATCTCAAAGGAAATGGTTTCACAAGGAAAATATCTTCTGTATATCCCCGCTTCAGGTCTCCTCCCCAGCTCATAATCATATTTTCGCAAAGGAATCAACTTAGGTTGAAAATCCTTTAAGGCCTATGTGAGATATGATAAAGTTTCATGTCCTTTGGACCCTATTTTGAGTCTCTCTGAAGGCATGAAAGGCAGCATTGTTCCTCAACCATCTACTGTAGGGGCTCCCTCTACTCAAAGTATGGAAATTTCGATCTCCCCTCCTCATTTTTTTTTGAATGATTGTTTTCCTTCCTCTAGTTTTCAACACTCTCCCCTTTCTCTTGTATCCTCTGTTCCCCCTCCTACCTTCCTCCCTTCCCTCCTATACCTTTATCTTCCCTATGCCTCTCCCCTTATCTCTTAGCTTACCTACCCCCTCCCTTATATACTCTTCCTCACTAGTTGACCTCTCCCCTTATTTTTTAGTTTACCTACCCCCTCCCTTATCTACTCTTCTCCACTATTTGACCTCTCCCCTTCTTTGTTAGCTTACCTACCCCCTCCCTTATCTACTCTTCTCCACTAGTTGACCTCTCCATTCACAAATCGCCATCTTATCAAACCTTTACCTTCCCCTCTCCCCTACCCTTCAATATTGGCTCCCTCTCTCAACCTTGGATCCCCCCATCCTCTGACTCCTTTGAGGACTTTGTTTCATATCAAAACTTTGGGCTAGGGCCCTTAGAAATTAGGGACCGCAAACCTATTGTTGGGTCTCAATCTAGTCTCCTAAACTGAGCTCATTTAATTGTCAACCAGGATTTGTAAACTGCTGAAGTGAAGTGTACCATATGTACCTAGGTGCTTGTTTCCTAATGCGTTGTATGTGGTGTTTTGTGATGTTTTTGGTCTTTTGGTGATTTTTTTATGTTTACAATGGAAATGTCTAGAAAACTAATGGAAAGGGTTGGTGGTCAAAAACAGAGTTAAGCCTAATGTATGGAATGGTAAATGCAATTGGAAACAATGAAGCAGAATCTGAACTATGACTAAGATAAAAGCAAAAGCTTGATAATGACTTTTTAGGCAAATGACACAAACTAAACTTGAGAAATGATCACTAAATATGCAAATCCTCTAACTAAACAGTTAAACACTAATGATGCAATACTCTGTCCTAAGCTCTTTTATTCTATGATTAATTCCTAGTTCTATTCTGCAATTTAATTGAATGTCACAGAACTTATACTCAAGAAGTTATTGGTTTCTTGTTCAGAATAGTTCTTTTGAGGAAGAGCTCTGTTTATAAAATGATGAGGAAATTACAGAGAGGTTTCAGACCTTATAGTGATGTTGTCTTCTGTTCCTATGGCTATAGATCATTTGTAGTTTTTAGAACAAGAAGATGTTTATGAATAATGAAGGTTGTCTTGTTAATCCTAACAACTAAAGTAATTTATTGTGCAATGGATGACAATTTGAATATGAGATGCAAGTGTAATGAGTTAATCTAAGAATGAACCTAAGATGCCACTAAGCTAGAGCAATGATGAACTATAAGTCATCATCAAACTTGAAATGAAATAACTGATCATGAATTAAATGCAATGAAACTCCGGAGCTTTCCAACTGTACTAACATGCATTATTCTATGAAGTTACACAATCTGTTTGTTCATCATTAGTGATATTTTGGAAGAGTTCCTTCTTTTGGAAGAGGTAGAACAATTCTGACTGTGTACTTGGATGCAATTGAAAGAAAATGAACTGAAAGCAAATGAAAAACTAAGTTATCACATCCATACCCTACTCGTTCTTATGATGTCTTGGGCAAGCGTTTAAGAGCAAGATCAGAGATGATACTTAGTACAAACACACAACTAAATCATTCATTATCACGGTCATGTCTTGAACTTCTTAAGGATGTCTTGGAATAATTTCTTCTTGTGGAAGAGTGATTAGAACAAGTGTAACTGTGATAGTGAATAGCAAAAACTACAACTAATTCCTACAGTACTATAGCTTTTCATCATTCATCATTATAATCTGTTGGAAGAATGTCTTCTTGTGGAAGAACTGGAATGAATATAACTATAGTAGCTGGTTAAAACAACTATACATTCAACTCCTAATCCTACAATACCATAGTCATTCAACATTCATCATTTTAATCTGTTGGAAAAGTGTCTTCTTGTGGAAGAGCTAGAATGGATACGACTACAGTAGCTAGTTAAAATAACCACAAATTCAACTCCTATTTCTACAATACTATAGTCATTCAACATTCATCATTATGGTCTTTTGGAAGAGTATCTTCTGGTGGAAGAGTTAGAATGAGAACGACTACAGTAGCTAACGAAAACAACTATTAATTCAAATGCAAAGTGTAAAGGCAGCTAGAAAAACTTATCTAATTAACGCAAAATAAATCCGTGCAAGAGGCAGGGGCCCTCTACCACTTGACGGCATTCAACTCCAAATTAAATCACGCCTTCAAAATAACTTTGTCTGCTCCATTAACGATGCAAAATTTTGAACATGACACTCTGCGTTTTCAGGAATGTATCACAGAGTTTGAACAAAATCTAGCAGCAAATCTAACATAAAATCTCTAACTAAGCTCTCGGTCTACTTCAAGAGTTTATAAAGCAAATACAAGTAACAATAATTACAACAATTTAGGAATAATGTCTTTCCTTATCTGAATCATATTAGGAGTCTTTGAGGTGGCTACGTGAAGAAGAAAAGACATCTGGACTGAGACAGTCCTAGTAGGAGTCTTCCTTCATAAATGTGTTCCCACGTGCATAACCGTACCCAGAATCCATTTCTTCCTCCATGATGAGCAACAAACCATGTAGACACGACGTGGATCATGCCCATATGTGGTTTTTCTCAAGAGGCCACCTGGAACATACTCAAACATGAAGGCAGCTGCAGAATCGCCGGTTAGCTACGGAATGTCTGCATTCTGCAGCTAGTTCCGGTCAAAATGCTTAACAATGGCAAAAATCACAAAATTCAACAAATCAGCCATGTAAATCATTCTAGAAGTAATTTTAACTATATTTATTGATCAATTGGGTTTAAGATAGAAATGGACAAGGGAAAATGAGGTAAAATGAGGTGAAGGAAAGCACAAATTTGAGGCTCAACACCTATTACCAAGGGATGGAAATCTTATCTCTCTCATGCTCAACACCTGGCATCCTCAAAAATTCATTTAGGGAGATAGCACACCATTATAGGGGCCCTTAGAGATGACACCTATAAGAGGCTTCTAGATGATAATCTCTATTTGAATTATAGGGGCCTATCCAACCCTCAAAAAAATTGGCATCGAAGCAGCTTGTTGATGTTCACAAATACCACATTATTTTTCTACAAGAAATTATGATGGAAGGGGATAAGGTGATATCCCTTCTCAAACCAAAAATTCCACATTGGTATTTTATATCATAAGACACAAATCCCCCTAAAATTATCCCCACATGGACAAATGATCGCATTGGGAAAGTTAAAATTTCCAAGTGCTTGGATCATTTTCTAATTATTGGAGTCATGTCTAATCTAAATCCTAACATGCATTAGTGGGTCTCTGTAGGATGAGACTCAAAACGCCATTTGATCTTCCTAGATTTTTCCCACCCCCCTCCTTAAACTTCCTAGCCATTTCAAATTAAATCTTCATTTATTTGAAGATCCCTCTCTGCTTGACCTCTTATAAATTTATTGGTGATCCTTCTCCCATGGCATCCCTCAATCTCCCCATATCCAATTTCAAAAGAACCTAAGTTCCTATAAATCAATCATTTTACATTAGGTCAAGAAAAAATGTGATAGGGACTCCCAAGCACTAGTGGACATGGGAAAAATCCTTCTCCTTCATATTGGAAAACCCCCCTAAATATGGTTGGTATGATGAGCATCAATATTATCTAAAATCCCTTGAATATAAATGAAGGGAATTCCTTCTATATCAAAAAAAGGAATGACAAATGAATAGTAGATCCCTTTGGCTTCACTCAGGGGATGAGAAATAGAAATAATTTCACAAAATTTAAAACTACAAAAACCCATAAATACTGTCTGGGAGATTAAAAGAGAGGATGGCTCTATTATCTCCTCCTTAACATACATCTCATTAGAAAGGTGAAAATATTTTTAAAGGAACCTTCCACCAGGACAAAAGAGCCACTATTAACTGATATTTTATAAATAGCAAACATTTTCCCTAGGTTTTTCATATAAGAGGATAAATATAACCTAATGGATGAAGTCACAAAGCATGAACTAGATTAAGTTTCACACAATTTCCGGAAATAGAAAAGTGTTGGACGATATGGCCTTCCAATCACATTCTACCTTAAATGCTATGATTTTATCTGGAACTATATGTTGAAAGTGGTGGAACACTCCTGGTATACTAAACAAATTCTCGCCCATTTTAACTCTAATTTTATCGCTTTGATTCCCAAATCAGACCGTTGTGATACCATTGATCTATTCAGACCCATATCATTGTGCAACACCATCTTTAAAATCATATAAAAAACTATAACTTATAGGCTAAAGGATATTCTATTAAGTCCCATCTCTCTTGAACAATTTGTGTTTTTAATAGGTATATATATTCATAAATAAATTAGATTAGCCCAAGAAGTTATCCATTCCATTCACACCATAAGACAATAGCTTGTTTTGTACAAATTTGACCTATCTAAAGCTTTTGATATGGTCAATTAGCTCTATTTCGCCCCCCTCCTCATTCGCCTTGGGTTTTTTCATCCCTTTGTCATCGAGATTTTACATTGTATCTCCTCCATTTTCATAGTTATTATGATCAATGGAGCAGTTAATCCTTTTCTCAATGTCAAATGGGGACCTTGATAAGGATTCCCTCTCTTCCATTTAGTTTTCCTCCTTTTGTAAAAATTACTCAACATACTTATTACTAATACAAGGAACAAGCTTCTTTATGAAGGTTATTCTATCTCTAGCCACTACTCTCTCACCCATCTACTATTCCTAGATGATGTCCTCATATTTTCATGTGGGATATTCGAGCAACTTAGGTTTTTAAGAAACATTATAGACACTTTTGAGATAGCAACAAGAATTCAAATCAATATGGAAAATTACTCCTTACTATTGGGGCATGAGGGAATCGATAAAAAAATAGGTGGAAATTTTCTTGAAAGGCCATGCATAGGATACTACCACTAACCTAAAATATTAAGGTTTCAAGCCCAAGGAAAACAACTATCAAAAATCAGTTTCGCACTGGCTACTGGAAAAGATTGAAAAGAGAATCAAAATTTGGTACAATAAGTGGCTCTCACGAGTTGGAAGACTCAGCCCATGCAAATATGTCCTTGAAGCCATACCACTCTACTAGGTTTCCCTTGCTTGGATTCCATCTAGAATTCTTCACAAAATTAGGAAACATACTTATTGTTATCTCTAATCAGGATATGAGATGGAAAAAACCTTTGTGCTCACAACTTGGATGAAATTATCCACTGCGAAAGCCTAATAGAGGGTGGGGTTCAAAAAATCCTTTGTGGTTCTCAAAGTCCCTTGTTGCAAAAGGTGTTTTCAAACTTACACAAGGGACTAGTCTACGGGTGAAAATTATCAAAAGGAAGCATATTTACCCATTAACACTTACTTATCGGATTCACTTGTTGTGAAAATTGACAAAAAAATGGCTCCATTTTATGGAAAACCATCATCAAGGATTTTCCCCTCAATGGAAAATCACTTTGCTGGAAATTAGGGAATGGGGCACATGTCCGTATAGGATGTATGGTTGTAGTTGTAAAAATACCTAGTCACCTACATCAGAACTTCTTTCACTGCAATGTTGATCTTCTTGTTGTTTCATTCGATTTTGCGCCAAAGTGAGGTTATCCTTTAAGAGTTGGAGAACTTGTTGTTGATGTTCAATGTGATCTTCCACTGCTTGAACCTTATAATTTTCTCTTAAAGATGATGTGATGGATGGTGGATGATATCCGTAAAATGCCATAAATGGGATCATTTTTGCTACAATATGGAAGGAAGTGTTATACCACCATTCATCTAGATGTAACCACTTGAACCATTATGTTTGTTTACCATATACAAAGAAAAAAAGATATCATTCCAAGCATGTGTTCACTTTCTAAATTTTCCTGTCAGATTGAGGATGGTAAGATGATCTATGAGTTAATTGAGTACCTAGACAAGAAAATAATTACGTTCAAAAAATTATAGAAAAAATGGGATCTCTGCCACTTATAATAATATTTGGATTTCTATGTAGCTTTTGAATTTTTTCCGTAAATGAAGTAGCAACTTTACTGGGTTTAGAAGGATGAGATAATGCATAAAAGTGTGCATACTTGGTAACTCTATAAACTACCACCATGATGATACTCTTTCCTTCAGACTTGGGTAAACATTTTATAAAATCCATTGATACCTCCTCCCAATGCTGACTTGGAATGGCTTAAGGTTGCAATAGACACGAGGTCTTAATTGTCTCAAATTTAGTTTTTTGGTAAACTAAACATTATACCAAAAAAATTTTAATATCATATTTAAGGTCATCCCCAAAAAATCCTTCTTGACCTTGTGGTAAGATTTTAAAAATCCTGAGTGCCCTCCTAAGGGGGAGGTGTGAAATTCCAAAATAATATTTTTCTTGATCTTGGAATTCTTACAAAGATATAATAGATATTTGTACCATAATGAATCATTTTTCTAGATAAATGTATCTGATGTACAGGGATATTGCTGCAACTTTTGAATGAGTGTTCACACCTCTTCATCATCCTTCCATTCATCCCTTGCTTTGGTTATCTAATTAGGTTGGATAATAGTAATGGCACAAAGCAATGCTTCCACATCTGCATCCTTCCTTGAGAGTGCATCTGCAACATCATTTTGCTACTCCTAGACTTCCACAACCTACAAGGTTGAAACCACAACAATTGGAAGAAAAAAGAGAAAAAGGGATTTGCTACATTTGTGATAGAAAATACACTAAAGGTCATAAGTGTGCTGAGAAGAAATTATTTTACATAGATTTTGAAGAGGAGGAATAAAATGAACAAGAAACTTCAAAAGAAGAGGATATAAACCAATAACCAACCCTAGAGAAAGAAGAAACGAGTCCGACCATATCGTGTAATGCACTAGCATGAATTACCACTCCTAAAAATTTCAAGATAGAAGGACATATCAAGAAGAAAAAGGTAATAGTATTGATTGATTCTGGTAGTACCCAAAATTTTATTCATTGTAAGGTGGCCAAAGAATTGAATTGCTTCCTATACCCACCACTAGAATATCAAGTGATGGTTGCAAATGGAGGAACTATAAATTGCTCTGGAAAATTCCATAATATCAAGATAACCATGGGGGAATATGTATTGAATAGTCCAATTCTTTCCATTCCAATGAGAGGTGCTGATGTTGTACTAGGAGTACAATGGCTACAATCTTTGGGGATGATAGCTTTTAATTTTCAAGAACTTTTGTTGAAATTTTTTTCAGAAGGAAAGGAAGTCGAATTACGGGGTATTGCAGGGAAGCCAGGAAATATAATAAGCTCTAATGTCATGAAAAAGTTTCTGAAGAAAGAAAAATGAGGTGTAATTCCATAATTATGCTCACTAGAAGTTCCAACATCAAAATCATCTATTTTTGCATATCTCCAAAAATTCTTGGACAATCATTCCACGGTGTTCGAAACTTGCAAAGGACTCCCACCTATTCGTGATCATGATCATTGATCAAGATATCATGTCCAAGTTATGCAAATTGCTCAAAAATGAAAGTCTTCAAAAGTGTTTGCAACCTGAATGAACAGAAAGGCCTCGTCACTATGATTCTGGCACTGTGAACAATTCTCAAAACAGAGGTCGTATGCAAACGTTATTGAGGTTTGAAATTGCCTAGTAAACTTCAAAATTCAGTTGACCAAGTTTGACTTTTATACATTGGAAAAATTTTAAAAAGAATATTCCAAGGAATATTTTGACAATATTCCCCAGAATATTCCACAGGGGCAAATGATAAGTTGACAAGTGGCAATCGTCGGTTGGTTGTTTGGTTGAAAATGTCCGGAGGCAACCACGTGGCCCCAGGCCATGGAGAAGTGGGCTTATTTAAAAATTTTGCAGCTCACAAGGTTTGAACCCCGAACCTGTTCACAAAAAATCCCACAGCATACCACTATACCACACCTATGGTTCTTAACAAGTGTGCAAACCGAGTTTTATTTAAAACATAAATTTGATTCAGATGGTGGTAAAGGGGGCCAACCCCCACTTTAAAGCACTCCATGTGACCAAGAGCCGAAGACCAGGTGCTAACAGGAATGGTAGAATTTATGGTGGCATGCCATATTTGGTGGAATTGGCCAACTTAACTGCAGTTAACTTCAGTCCTCCACATTTAGTGGAATTTTTTGGGGGACATTGGGCAAATCTTGTTTCGGCCATAATTCCCTCATTATTGAACCAAATTGGATGAAATTTTAGTCAATTTTGGGTCTCTTCAACATCCTGAGCACTTTGGGATAGGTTTCAAGTCAAATGGAGGTGATATTCAATATATTTGGCTTCAAGAAAGATGAAGGAGCCATCAGGGCCACCATGAGACAAATTCAGTTTGAGGCCTAACCAGGGGAGTTAGAGTCATTTTCTAGAGATACAATAGTCTAAATTGGATAATTCAGATTTTCTAGATCTGATGAGATGGTTTTCAGAGCCTGTAGAAAACGTTTGAAGGTTGAAAAGCTTCAGTAAAGTTCCAGTGGTCATTAGTGCCAACTTTTGCTAGCAGTAGTGCAGGGCTTAGAAAGAGCTGTTTGAGACCATATGCATTGAACCAGTGGCCATTATTGACTGAAAAAATCATTCTGAATCTATTTACAAAGGTTTCAGCAAGTTTTAAATACTTTCAGAGGTCAAAAACTTAGCAGAGACATTTTCATTAACCCTAGTGCTAGGGGGTGCCGATAGGTGATTGAGGCGAAACCGGTGCAACCAGAGGCTATTTTTGATGAAAAAAAACTATATCTTGACTATTTCAGTAATTTTCGAACCAATGGAATTAGTTTCAGAACATTTTGAGAACTTCTAGAGCTTGAAAAGGTGATGTTAAGTTTTGGGCAGCCCTGGGCAAATCGTGGAGGATAGCCTATTTGGGGAATGCAGTGCTCATTTTGAGAAATTTATCAGTTGATATTTGATGTCTGATGTATATTGGATATAGAAGGAATGGTTTCAATGATAGAAATAGATTTATTAGGGAGTTTTTGCCATTTAGAATCTTAGAGTAACTTAGTGCATCGACAGAAGGAGTCATGTCAACAAGAGCCTATAGCTATTTTTCAGAGTTTGGACAACCAATTGAGGGATATTTAAGGTATTTTCAGTCCTTTGGATCATTTTTTTATTCATTGGAATTAAGTATTTACTTGTAAAAAAAACTTACCATAATCCCAAAGAGCTGAGTCATGATGACAAAGCTCAAAGGAGACGTAGCCCATGAGATTTCGGGTGAGCTCCTAGATTAAAATTGCTGTTGTGTTTGAATGATTATTTGCTGCATTATGTTGTTGTCATACATGTTAAATTACAGCAAGACCAAATCAAGTTAAGACACATAAACAGTAAAAATTCATACACCACTTTCAAGTAAATAATTCCACAAATTTGTCAAGTACAAGCTAGATCATTTTAATTTAAACTGAGTGGTATGTTCTTGAAATACATACAAGTTATCTAGACCACTTTCAGATCAGGTTGGTATTAGAGAACTTGGTTTCTTGATTGACATAGTAGTTTCTTGATTGTATAGCTTGAAAGGGGTCCAAATTAATTATTAAAATGGGATATGAAGGCAAAGGATTAGGAAAGCATGCACAAGGCATGGTTGATCCCATTTCAGTTGAGGAACGACCCAAGAATCTTGGTCTTAGTTATGTGTAATTTAATGGCAAAGAATCCAAATCCTTGAAGGCATGTGATGTTAATTTAAAGAGAACCTTTATTCCAAGTTCTAAGACGCAAATATGTCAAATTTGTTTCAAAGATGATTGCCATTGCTTTAAGCCTTTGTTGCAGCAAGAAGATGGTAGGCATGCATCTTATGGTGAGCATGCAAGTTTAGAAAGTTTTCAAGACAAAAACAGTGATGTTAGTCTGCAAATGAAAGCTGCAGCCTCTACTAGTTCATATTCTCATGAAGACAGCAAGGATGAACATTCAAAGCAGCACAAGAGGCATAAATCTTCTCATGATCAATTTGATTGTGTTTCTGCAATGCATGATAATTTTACATGCTTAAATGGAAGAAATATTTTCTATACATATTGTGGTCGATTTAACCATGTTGCTTCAAGATGTTGGATGAGGAAGAAAGAATACAGGAAGCAGATGAGGCAAAGATAACTTTCAAAGAAGGTGAATGAGTTTTGCATATTTTTCCAAAAGAGGGGACATGTTTTCTCCCATAGTTAGACTTTGCATCCAATTAGTCGTCCAAAGCACATGTAGCAAGAGGAAAAAAATATTGGTGCAAGTGGAACTAAGGATTCCATTATCGATGTGAAAATGGAAGTTTCACATGAGGAAGAGTTTTAGCAGCAAAAGTCGCCATGGAGGTGGCTTGGTAAGAAGTGGATGGACTTCTTGGTATAGTAAGAAATACTCCTTTGTGCATATGCACATTTCGGTTGTATGCATGTATTTTTGTTGAAAATTTTAATGCAAGATTGCATATAAATGCGGTTCAGTTGAAGGAATTTATTTGTTGTTGCAAAAAAATTTCGTGGTGGTGTAACAGATGAGTATGATACTCACTTATATTGCAGCAATATCTTTTAGTTCAGCTCTTATAGTCACCCACATGTTTTTGGGATTATGTACTTGTTGGTACTTGAAAGGAAGAGTTGAAGGTGTACATGTGCATGGAAGTTGTATGTGTAAATAGAAAACTATAAATAGGTTCATTGTACATTGATACATGCACATGTGTTTGTCAAAGATGTATCATGTTGTTTGTCGACTTGTGTCGATTGTATTGCACACTTTTTACATTGATTTTGTGTCAATTGTATAGCCATTTTATGACGACTTGTTGTTGATGTCACATGTTGCACGACTTATGTTTGAGCCACCTTGGACCATTGATCAAGGAAGCAATGTTCATATTCCTTCTACAAATTTCTCGCTAGAAATTTTCTGAGTGAGTGCAAGAAAGGCAACGCTTGACAGGAGGATAACCGCATCAAGGAAGGGAAGTGTGAATTGCTTTCTAGTTGAGGTTCAAAGTCATTAGCCATGCAGGGAAAGTGTTTGGAGGCTGAAGAAAAGAGGGTGCAGTACTCTCATTTGTTGTACAAATCAATTTAATTAGTCCAAGAGAGATTTTGGGGTCCAAAAGCTTCTCATTTGGGAGGTGTGATCAGGAGATTATGTCCAAGTTATGCAAATTGCTCAAAAATGAAAGTGTTAAAAATTGGTTTCAACTTGAATGAATGGAAGGGCCTCATTGCTGGGATTCTGACGTCCTGAACGGTTCTCAAAACAGAGGTCGTATGCAAAAGTTATTAAGGTTTGAAATCGCCAAGTAAACTTCAAAATTCAGTTGACCAAGCTTGACTTTTGTACATTGGAAAAATTTAAAAAAGAATATTCCAGGGGTGAATTATAAGTTGACAATTGGCAATCGTCAGTTGGTTGTTTGGTTGAATTGGGAAATTTTTGGCCAATCATTATGTGTCTCGTGGCATGCCCGGAGGCTGCCACGTGGCCCTAGGCTGTGGAGAAGTGGGATTATTTAAATTTTTTTTAGCTCACAGGGTTTGAAACCTGAACCTATTCACAAAAAATCCCACAACATACCACTATAACACACCTATGGTTCTTAACAAGTGTGCGAACCGAGTTCTATTTAAAAGTTAAATTTTATTCGGATGGTGGTAAAGGGGGCCAAATCCCACTTTAAAGCACTCCATGCGACCAAGAGCCGAAGACCAGGCGCTAACAAGAATGGCGGAATTTATGGTGGTGCACCATATTTGGTGGAATTGGCCAACCTAACTGCAGTTAACTTCAGTCCTCCACATTTAGTGGAGTTTTTTGGGGGACATTGGGCAAATCGTGTTTCGGCCATAACTCCCTCATTATTGAACCAAATTGGATGAAATTTTGGTCAATTTTGGGTCTCTTCTATCTCTTGAGCACTTTGGGATAGGTTTAAGGTCTAATGGAGGTGATATCCTGTTAGGTCCCTATATTACTAGTATAGTCCCTTATTGTTGTTAGTGTAATGCCCTTATTGTTATTATTGTACCCTTACCCATATTGTTATTATTGTGCCCTTAAATTATTATTGTTAGGTCAGCTAGGATTACATTGTGGCCTCACTAGGATTACATTGTGGCCCCACTAGGATTACATTGTGGTCCCATGGAATCCTATATATAGAAAGGAGGTTTTGTAATTTGAATCATCCAATAATTGTTCATTCATGTAATGTATTGGAGGTTTCCCCCTCAAAGTGGCTTATTTATAAGGCATTGATATCTCTTTTCTTCTCTTTTTGGAGCTAGTTTCACAACATTTGGTATCAGAGCTTTGAGATTCTAGGGTTTCGCTGTTCCAAATAGGTCATTGCGGCATTTTAGCTATAACGTTTTTTCTATGAAGGTTTAGAATCTGAAATTTTTAGAGTGCAAAGCCAAAAGCCTGAGGAACATCATCGCAAAAGTTTAGAGCTTGGTTCATAATATTTTCGGAGATATGATTTGTGCAAGTTAGGTCATTTTGCAGGCTCCTGAATTTAACCTAAACAGGTCATCGTGGTATTTTCGTAATAACGTTTTTTATACGAAGGTTCATAAGCTGAAATTTTTAGAGTGCGACGCTGCAATCCTAAGGAACATCATCGCACAATTTCAGATATTGGTTTGCAATATTTTTAGAGATATGGTATGTGGAAGTTAGGGATTTTTGAGGCTTCTGCATTTCATCTCAAAGAGGTGATTGTGGGAAAATCTTCATAGCTCTCTCTATGAGCATTGGATTGGAATTCTGTAACAAGTGGTTGCAAATACACGGACTGTAGTTTTTGTTCTATCAATTTCAGAGCCAAAGGAGAAAATAGTGACACGTGGCAAGTCATACAATTTCTCTCTACTGAACCAGTCCAAAATTGGGTCATTGTGGAAGATTGGACATAAATTTTACTTGAAGAATCCAAATCATATTAGACCTATGGAATTTGAAAGAATATTCAGAGGGCTACTACAGGGCTAAATTTTAGATATTGAGGATTTGCAATTATAGATATAATTCAATTTCAATATCAAGCTCCTCAAAAGCAAGTAAAAGGTGTGTATTTTTTTTTCGAATTGCATAAGTCTTGTTTGAAGAATCAAGTTGAATTGATTCCAAGGGAATATTGTAGAATAGATATCCATATTGGATTCTAAAATGGCCCCTTAAAAGAATTCAACACCCATTAAGCATTTAGAAATCTCTACTATGACTCATGAAGATGAAGAATGGCAACATGACATATCAAAATTACAAGAGCAAGTGCAAAAAATTTCGCTCTCGCAAAGAGCAACAAAAAATGACATGGAAGTTTTGAAGAAAGGCGTGGAAACTAAGATGGATGGTTTGAAGAAAGGTGTGGAATCTAAGATGGATGGTTTGAAGAATGGCATGGAATCTAAGATAGATGGCATGGAAGCTGACATGGAATCTAAGATGGATGACATGGAAGCTAAGATCGATGAGAAAATGGAAAACATGAAGAATGATCTAAAAGCAGACATGGAAGGTTTGACAAAGTTGATACAAGAAATGTTTCCTAATGTTGAAAATATAGTAGAGGAAACTCATGATGAGAGCAAAATAAATGTTAATCGTGATTTCGTAAAATCTAATGTTGGTGGGAAGAACCACCATATTCCGAAAATGGATATGAGGAAGTTTGATGGAAAGGATCCTATAACATGGATACTACAGATGGAGCAATATTTTGATCTCCATAATGTGCAAAACACACAAAAGGTACGCATTGCAACTTTACATTTAGAACAAAATACATTTTTATGGTATCGATGGCTTTTCTCCCGTAAAAAAATTCACTTGGTCAATTTTTACAGAGGAAATGATAGCACATTATGAGGATACCAAGAGAAACACCTTCTTTAGCCAATTGATAAATCTCAAACAAAAGGGTTTAATGGGGAAGCACATTGAGGACTTCCAAAAATTGAATATAAGGGTAACTGAAATTCCAGAGGAACACAAGATTGATATCTTCATAGGTACTTTAAAGGATAACATCCAACATGAAGTTCACGCTTTGGAACCTGATTCATTGGAGAAGGCATTCAGGTTGGCAAGAAAAATTATGTAAAACTATGGCGACAAGGAAGCCTACCACTCACTTCTATAAAGAGGGGAGTGTTGCTACTCCTAGATTTCCACAACCTATAAGGTTGACACCACAACAATTGAAAGAAAAAAGAGAAAAAGGGCTTTGCTACAATTGTGATAGAAAATACACTAAAGGTCATAAGTGTGCTGAGAAGAAGTTATTTTACATAGATTGTGAAGAGGAAGAAGAAAATGAACAAGAAGAGGATATGCACCAGGAACCAACCCAAGAAGAGGAAGGAATGAGTCCGACCATATCGTGTAATGCATTGGTAGGAATTACCACTCCTCAAACTCTCAAGATAGAAGGACATATCAAGGAGAAAAAGGGAATAGTGTTGATTGATTTAGGTAGTACCGATAATTTTATTCATTGTAAGGTAGCCAAGGAATTGAATTGTTTCCTATACCCAGCACCAGAATTTCAAGTGATGGTTGCAAATGGAGGAACTATAAATTGCTCTGGAAAATTCCATAATATCAAGCTAACCATGGGGGAATATGTATTGAATAGTCCATTTATTTCCATTCCTATGGGAGGTGCTGATGTTGTACTATGGGTACAATGGTTACAATCTTTGGGGATGGTAGCTTTTAATTTTCAAGAAATTTTCTTGAAATTTTTTTCAGAAGGAAAAGAAGTCTAATTACAGGGTATTGCAAGGAAACCACGAAAGATAATAAGCTCTAATGTCATGAAAAATCTTCTAAATAACAACGAGGCATAATTGCACAATTATGCTCACTAGAAGTTCCAACATCAAAATCATCTGTTTCTGCAGATCTCCAAAAGGTCTTGGACAATCATTCCAAGGTTTTTGAAACTCCGAAAAGACTCCCACCTATTCGTGATCATGATCATGCTATTCATTTTATTCCAGGAAGTGTTCCTCCAAACATCAGGCCTTATAGATATCCATATGTCCAAAAGAGCGAAATTGAACGTATGATTGTAGAAATGTTAGAGGAGGGTATAATTCAACCTAGTCAAAGTTCTTTCTTTGCTCCTGTAGTATTGGTACACAAGAAGGATGGATCATGGTGCATGTGTCCGGATTATAGGGAGCTCAATAAGCTCACCATTAAAGATAAATTTCCCATTCCCGTGATTGGTGAATTATTGGATGAATTACATGGAGCAATTTATTTTACCAAATTGGATCTTTGTTCAATGTATCAAAAAATTAGAATGAAGACTGAAGATATTCTAAAAACAACATTTCAAACTCATGAGGGTCATTATGAATTTTTGGTCATGCCTTTTGGCCTTACCAATGCACCTTATACATTTCAAGGGTTGATGAATTCCACCCTTCCTTAGAAAATTTGTGCTAGTATTTTTTGATGATATACTAATCTACAAAAGTTATTGGAAGGTTCATGTTCAACATGTTGACAGGGTGCTCAAACTATTGCAGGAGAAACAATTATATGCAAAAACATCCAAATGTTTCTTTGGAGTACAAGAGGTGGAATATCTGGGTCATATTGTATCTCACAAGGGTGTTAAGGTATACCCTAACAAAATTAAAGCCATTAAGGAATGGAAAGTCCCCACAACCATAAAGCAGTTGCGAGGATTTCTCGGGTTAACAAGGTATTATCAAACGTTTGTTAAGAATTATGGGAGAATAGCAGCACCTCTAACAACATTATTGAAGAAAGATGCATTTTCATGGACTCCTGAAGCAACTAAGGCCTTTGAACATCTTAAAGAGGAAATGTGTCTAGCATTAGTCTTAGCTACGCCATAATTCAAAAAAACCTTTGTTGTGGAATGTGATGCCTCAGGAAATGGAATTGGTGTTTTTTTAATGCAAGAAGGAAGACCCATTTCTTTTGAAAGTCATCCAATCAAAGGAAATTATTTACAGAAACCTATTTATGAGAAGGAAATGTTAGCAATACTGCATGCACTAAAGAAATGGAGAAATTACCTAATGGGAAGACACTTCAAGGTAAAAACTGATCATGATAGTCTTAAACACTTTTTGGAACAAATACTATCTTTAGAAGAGCAACAAAAATGGGCCACAAAGATGTTGGGTTATGACTTTGAAATAATATACAAAAAAGGGAAGCTAAATGTTGTTGCAGATGCACTCTCAAGAAAGAATGAAGAGGTGGAAGCATTACTTTGTGCCATTTCTATTATCTAACCAGATTGGATAACTCAAGCAAGAGATGAATGGAAGAAGGATGAAGAAGTGTGGACACTCATTCAAAAGTTGTAGCAAGATCCTAGTACATCTGATACATTTAGTTGGAAAAATGATTCCTTATGGTACAAAGATCGCTTATATCTTTGTAAGAATTCCCAACTAAAACAAAAGATTTTTTTGGAATTGCACACTTCTCCTTTAGGGGGACACTAAGGATTTTTAAATACTTACCACAGGGTGAAGAAATAATTTTTTTGGGATGGCCTTAAATATGATATTCAAAAGTTTGCGGCAGAATGTTTGGTTTTCCAGTAGAATAAAGTTGAGACAATTAAGACCCCGGGTCTTCTACAACCTTTATCCATTCCAAGTCAACGTTGGGAGGAGATTTCAATGGATTTTATCACAGGTTTACCTAAGTTTGTAGGAAAGAGTGTCATCATGGTGGTAGTTGATAGACTTACCAAGTATGCACACTTTTGTGCATTATCTCATCCATTTAAAGCAAGTACAGTTGCTACTACATTTATGGACACAATTCAAAATCTACATGGAAACCCAAGGGTTATTGTGAGCGACATAGATCCCATTTTTACTGGAAATTTTTGGACGGAGTTATTTTCTTGTTTGGGTACTCAATTAGCTCATAGCTCATCTTATCATCCTCAATCTGATGGTCAAACTGAGATCGTAAATAAATGTTTGGAAGGATATATTTGTTGTTTTGTATCTGATAAACAAACACAATGGGTCAAGTGGTTACCTCTTGCTGAATGGTGGTATAACACTTCCTTCCATACTGCAGCAAAAATGACCCAATTTATGGCACTTTATGGATATCATCCACCATCCATCACATCATCTTTAAGGGAAAATTCGAAGGTTCAAGCAGTGGAAGATCACATCGAGCATCAACAAGAAGTTCTCCAACTCTTAAAGGATAACCTGAATTTGGCACAAAATCGAATGAAACAACAGGGAGATCAACATCGCGGCGAGAGAAGTTTTGATGTAGGAGATTCGGTATTTTTACGGCTACAACCATACAAACAAATGTCCCTCAAGCAAGCTAAGAAGGATAATAAATTATCGCCAAAGTACTATGGTCCTTACAAGGTGTTGCAAAATATTGGTACTATGGCATAAAAATTGGAGCTTCCTGCCTCTTCACGAGTGCATCCAATTTTCCATGTTTCATGCTTATAGAAGGTTATAGGTGAAAATATTCCAGTTCAAACAATATTTCCAGAACTTGATGAGGAAGGAAAAATCATATTGGAACCTGAAGTGGTTACAGAAACAAGAACTTGAAAGCTATGGAATCGATCAATTTCAGAGTATCTCATCAAGTGGAAGAACTTACCCACTGAAGATTCTACATGGGAAGATGAGAATTTTATACAGAAGCACCCAGAGCTACTCAAGCGTTGAGGACAACACTTTTTTGAAGGAGAGGGGCATGTTAGGCCCCTATATTACTAGTATAGTCCCTTATTGTTGTTAGTGTAACCCCCTTATTGTTATTATTGTACCCTTGTAACCCCCATATTGTTATTATTGTGACCTTAACTTATTATTGTTAGGTCGGCTAGGATTACATTGTGGCCCCATGGACTCCTATATATAGAAATTAGGTTTTGTAATTTGAATCATCCAAGAATTGTTCATTCATGTAATGTATTGGAGGTTTCCCCCTTGAAGTGGCTTATTTCTAAGGTGTTGATATCTCTTTTCTTCTCTTTTTGGAGCTGGTTTCACAACATATCCAGCAACTTTTGCTTCAGGGAAGATGAAGGAGCCATCAGTAAAAACTCACCATAATAATGTGAAATATTTTGTTAATCTCTATTTAATTTTAAACACCCAACTTACAATGTCACTTGCGGAAGCTATTTCAAACTGATCTTCAATTGAAGTTCCTTATCTTTTCATCAAGGTCTTAAAATCCAAATGTGAAGTTAAAACCCACATATTAAACCACTCAACTCACATGTGAAGTTTATGTTTTTGCTTTTGTGCTTATGTTCAAAAACCATATATCACCACCCAATCTGATCTCTTTACAAGCTCATGGAACATTTGTCTTAAATATAGATGTGCTCTCTACTATTCAACTTACCAACTCATACCAATGGCAATTCATATTTTGACTAAAAATCGAATCCAATCATCACATACCTGCCCGTCCAATCGTGCTCGGACTTTAACAATCCGGAAATTATAGTATTTTGAGAAAACCATAATTTATGAACATGTTCAATGCTTTATGCTCCGTCCTCTGTATCAACGCCATTCCAGTTCAACGTTTTGCACCCAGTTTCAATCAACGTCCGATTCCTTCAGCATTTGATTTCCATCGCCAAGCTTTTGATCCTCATTTCGATTTGGATCCAAATTGAATTTAATAATAAAAATTGACTTCAATTACCCATTGAAACCATCTGACAATTCTGGATCTGCTCCAGTTGCTGGTCAATTCCACCCTTTCTTAACGCCTTCCTCTGCATTAATAATTGGAATCGATGTCATGGATCCAGCGCTGTAACATTCACATCCCCATTCTGAAGCGATTTGCAAAGACAATTCTGAAATGAAAAATGTCCACAGGTTACTGCGCCTTCCCTTCTGTGATATATCTTAGTCGACTTTAAACACAACGTCTTTACACAAATTCCCTCAACGCTGCAACTTTGCCAGATTGTAATTCTTCAGCACTTACAATTCAACGACTTTGTCAGACTCAAGAATAAGTTGACTTGTGTTCCTTCTCTGCAATTTCAAATGTCAATTCACTGTATATATACAAAAATCGAATTATTAAAACTTGTCATCTCCGTATGGATTATTGTGAATTCACCAAACAGATTAATGTTTAACCAACCGTTTGATGTCACCTAGCGTTTCCTCATAGAAATTCTTTAATGCATGTCGAACTCTTTTGCACATGATAATAGTGCCTTCAACATTCAACGATTTTGGATTGGGGTTTATAATAAAACTAACATAAGCTTATGAATCGAATCTCCTCCGATTCCACACAGCGAATCTTACCACAGATTTAAATTGATAACAATGAAATCCACAAGAAACAGAGTCTTACACAAAACCACGGACTAAAATGCGCTGGGATACAATCCTTCTCGTAGAGATTCACGCTTTCTTATAATCAACAATTATGTATTGTGATTCTCACACAAAACCGATGTGGATTCAAACATATCAATCATCTTTTCATAAATGAACACAAATTCAATAAGGGCATAAACTCCAGAAATCAAATTCTGCATTAATACATAGTACTTACATAATAGTTTTCCTCCTTGGCCTAGTTTTCAACCATTGGCCCTTTACAATTTCCTGAAGGCTTCCAAGTATAACCCTTGCTCTCTACCCACACTCTCACTGATCTCAATGCCCTTTGAGGCTTGATAATTTATACAAATTTTAAAATGATCTAATTTAATGCTCAATCCCTTCAACTTCTCAACAAATCCCCAAATATCTCAACACCCCTAAAAGATAGATTTTTATCCCTAAAACCTTGCAACTAAATCTATCTTAGGCTTCCTAATTATCTCTTCGATATCTCTCATCTAATTTCTCTCATGTTTTCCAGTTGTTTGGAAACATTTACAAATTATCACAAATAATTAATTAAAAATATAATTAATCACTCAAAAATAATATTAATATTTACATGAAATTAATAAATTTTCAAAAACAGGAGACCCCTAGGTTTAATAAAAATACAAGGCATTTTTCCGAGCTAATGCTCCTGCATCAGACTCCCAAGGTTGAAAATGATCATGATCTCCTGATCATGCATTTTAAGTCTTGGTCCTTGTCTTCCCAGATCCCATACTTTGTTCTGCAAGTCATCATCTGCTGTCGCTTGCTGCTTTTCCCCAGGTTTCCATATCTTGTTCTGCATCCTGCCTCCAACTATGCTTTCATATTATGCTTTTGTCCTTCCTTTGCTTAAATTCTTCTGCTTTCTTGCTGTTGTTTGCTTCCTCTGAGACACCTTCATCATCAGTATTATGATGCTTTCAATTTCTATGTCCAGCCTTTCCTCTGTCTGGAAATTTCTTTGTCTACTGCTGCTGCTTTCACTTCCTGTTGTTGCCGCTAATGTTGTCTCAGCTGCCACCATAGATGTTATTGCCTCCCAAACTTCCTGTCTCTCTGCAACATTATTTTGCACATCACCTGCAAATTTATCTTCAGAAAATAAATTATCTTTTAATTCTCTTCCTGCAGTAACATATCCATTTATCTTTGTTTGTATACTAGCAAGAAAAATCAATTTTAACAAACTAGTATCTGCTCCTTTCACAACTTCAAGCAAATTTACTTCAGTGCCTGCAAATTCTGGTTCAAATGTCTCCAGCAAACATTTCAGCCATTTCTCCTCAAGCATTTCATCAACATGCTACAAATTAGTTTTAGCATAACCTTCATCTCCCCCTTCGACAATCTTTAGTAATTGTCCATCATTATCTTGATTGATTCTAGCAATCAAATCAAGTTCTTCAAACACTGCAGCCTCATCTTCTATTACTGTAGCAGTTCCAAAATTTTTCCCCTCAGTATTCTCTTGGCTATACAGACAAGCCAACTCTTTCTTGTCACCCATGGTAACAAGCCTCTGCTCATGAGACATGACTGTCTCACCTTCTTTCTGCAATAGTTCTTCTTCTTCCAAGACAATTCCAAGTGATGGACTGTCTTCTGCATCACCTGTAAACACAATCAAATTGTTAGCTTCAAAATCACAAGACCCAATGGTCTCACTTGTTGGTTCAGTCACCAATTTTTCTCTCTGCAGCTCTAAGTCTTCTTCAAGACTCAGAAAATCTTCACTGGCTTTCTCCTCAGCTTTCTCTGGCAACACTTCAATATGCTGCTCTGAGTTCCTTTCCAACTCCTTTGTCAGCATATCAGTACGCTGATTTGCATTCACCATGATATTGTCAGCTAGTCTCTCCTTCTTTCCATCCTCTGCTCCATGACTGTCATTCATGAAAACTTCCTTACCTTGCTTCTTCAACAAATTATCCTGTGTGTAAGTTCTCTGCCTCTCCAATTCTCTTCTTTGAATATCTAGTTTCCTATACAATTCAACAATTTCATTAGGAGTAGAACTTGGAAACTTCACACAATTTTCCATACCTTCACCAGCTCTTGACCAATCATCAGTTGGTACTTCTCTCTCTGCACCAATATTCTGATTAGACTCCTTTGTCTTCATTTCCTCCTGAGATCTTACTATCTCAGCATCGATCTGAACAGACTTCAGATTCAACTCTTCTTGAAAAAAATCTAAAGCTTGCTCATCTCCCTGTGATGTACCTGCAAAAATACACAACTCATTAGTTTTAAAACCACAAGAATTTTCAGTCTTTACTGCTTCCTCCAACACTTTCCTTTGAACAGATCTGCGCGTGGAATATTCAAACTCCATCTCTGGCTCAAGAACTCTAAGTTCTTGCTTCAATAAGGCAATCACACTTTGCCTCAACTTCATATGCAATGGTTTCCAAATCACTCTCTTTTCCTTTAGTGGAAATATCCATCCTCCTTTCTGATTTTCCTGCTCTTGCAGCCATTTTTGTAGTACCTGCAATTGTACCTTCATTACTGCAATTTCTCTTTCTTTGACTTCATCATTCATCTTACCTCTATGGCATTCCTCTGAACCTCTTCTCTGATCCTCCATGATCATCTTCTCCATGATTTTCTCACTCACCATGAGTTTCAATAGCCTCTGCAACAACAAGCTCTCCTGCTGCCCCATACCTCACCAATCCGCTTCACTAGATCTGGTCTTTTGGTAAGTACTGGTTCACTACCTCTGGAACATCTTGAGCACTCTCCTCTACTCTCTCTAGGTTATCTCTTCAACTCACTTTCTCTTTAGGACACTGCAATTGTCCTCCTTATCCAACCTTTAGCTGAATGTTAGGTTCACTGCCATCATCTTCTTTGCAACCATAAACCTTAATCACAAATTTCAAATCAGAAAATTATCTCACCTTTAAGATCCTGCATGATCTTGTCCTCCATTCATTTCTGCAATCTTGTTCACTGCAATTGTGTAACTTTCATATCATATTTAGAATCTGATCTTCCTTTCAGTCTTCCTCACACATTCAAATAAAACACACTTCAGTTCTCAATAGAACTTTCTTGTCCTCATTCAGAAAAATAAACATCTTCAATTTCAACAGAGCCAAGCTCTGATACCAAAAATGATGTAGGGTAACCTCTGCAATACCCAGAATCACACTTTCAATACCATGCATGTAAAAGTGCATCTCAGTAAATGCCCCAATTAAAACTCAAGTATGGAAATTTCACAACTTTTGCGGAAGCTTCTTTGTTACAAAATAAAATAATGGTTATAAAACCAAACAACCATGATTATAGAATCATTGGAATACCCCACCATATGATTTTTTAATTAACTATTGAATTTCAAACAAATTCCAATATAAGCTTCATCACGGAGTTAAAAACTCATCATTTATTTCGCCCACAGCTTACTATTCCCCATCTAGGCAAACTCACCATAATAATGTGAAATCTTTTGTTAATCTCTGTTTAATTTTAAACACCCAACTTACAATGTCACTTGCGGAAGCTATTTCAAACTGATCTTAAATTGAAGTTCCTTATCTTTTCATCAAGGTCTTAAAATCCAAATGTGAAGTTAAAACCCACATATTAAACCACTCAACTCACATGTGAAGTTTATGTTTTTGCTGCTGTGCTTATGTTCAAAAACCATATATCACTACCCAATCTGATCTCTTTACAAGCTCATGGAACATTTTTCTTAAATATAGATGCGCTCTCTACTATTCAACTTACCAACTAATAGCAATGGCAATTCATATTTTGACTAAAAATCGAATCCAATCATCACATACCTGCCCATCCAATCGTGCTCAGAATTTAACAATCCGACAATTATAGTATTTTGATAAAACCATAATTTCTGAAAACGTTCAATGCTTTATGCTCTGGCCTCTGTATCAACGCCATTCCAGTTCAACATTTTGCACCCAGTTTCAATCAACGTCTGGTTCCTTCAGCATTTTATTTCCATCGCCAAGATTTTGATCCTCATTTCGATTTGGATCCAGAATGAATTTAATAATAAAAATCGACTTCAATTACCCATCAAACCCATTTGACAATTCTGGATCTGCCCCATTTGCTGGTCAATTCCGCCCTTTCTTAACGCCTTCCTCTGCATTAATAATTGGAATCGATGTCATGGATCCAGCGCTGTAACATTCGCATCCCCGTTTTGAAGTGATCTGCAAAGACAATTTTGAAACGAAAAACGTCCACAGGTTACTGCGCCTTCCCTCCTGTGATATATCTTAGTCGACTTTAAACACAACGTCTTCACACAAATTCCCTCAACACTGTGACTTTGCCAGATTGTCATTCTTCAGCACTTACAATTCAACGAATTTTCCAGGCTCAAGAATAAGTTGATTTGTGTTCCTTCTCTGCAATTTCAAATGTCAATTCACTGTATATATACAGAAATCGAATTATTAAAACTTGTCATCTCCGTATGGATTATTATGAATTCACCAAACATATTAATGTTTAACCAACCGTTTGATGTCACCTAGCGTTTCCTCATAGAAATTATTTAATGCCTGTCGAACTCTTTTGCGCATGATAATAGCGCCTTCAACATTCAACGATTCTGGATTGGGGTTTATAATAAAACTAACATAGGCTTATAAATTGAATCTCCTCTGATTCCACATAGCGAATCTTATCACAGATTTAAATTGATAACAATGAAATCCACAAGAAACAGAGTCTTACACAAAACCACGGACTAAAATGCACTGGGATACAATCCTTCTAGTAGAGATTCACGCTTTCTTATAATCAACAATTATGTATTGTGATTCTCACACAAAACCGATGTGGATTCAAACATATCAGTCATATTTTCATAAATGAACACAAATTCAATAAGGGCGTAAACTCCAGAAATCAAATTCTGCATTAATACATAGTACTTACATAATAGTTTTCCTCCTTGGCCTGATTTTCAACCATTCGCCCTTTACAATTGCCCTAAGGCCTCCAAGTAGAACCCTTGCTCTCTACCCACACTCTCACTTATCTCAATGCCATTTGAGGCTTGATAATTTATACAAATTTTAAAATGATCTAATTTAATGCTCAATCCCTTCAACTTCTCAAAAAATCCCCAAATATCTCAACACCCCTAAAAGATAGATTTTTATCCCTAAAACCTTGCAACTAAATCTATCTTAGGCTTCCTAATTATCTCTTAGATATCTCTCATCTAATTTCTCTCATGTTTTCCATTTTTTTGGAAACATTTACAAATTCTCACAAATAATTAATTAAAAATATAATTAATCACTCAAAAATAATATTAATATTTACATGAATTATACAAATTCTCAAAAACACGAGACCCCTAGGTTTACTAAAAATACAAGACATTTTTCCGAGCTAATGCTCCTGCATCATTTTGGAACCAATGGAAGTGGGTTCAGAACATTTTGAGAACTTATAGAGCTAAAAAAGCTGATGTGAAGTTCTGGGCAGCCTTGGGCAAACCATGAAGGATAGCCTATTTGGGAAATGCAGTGCTCAATTTGAGAAATTTATCAGTTGATATTTGATGTATGATGTATATTGGATACAACAGGAATTTTTTCAGTGATATGAATAGATTTATGAGGGATTTTTTTCCATTTAGAAGCTTAGAGTAGCTTAGTGCACTGACAAAAGGAGTTGTGTCAACAAGAAGCTAAATCTATTTTTCAAAGTTTGGACAACCAATTGAGGGATATTTATGGTATTTTCAGTCCTTTTGATAATTTTTTTATTCATTGGAATTAAGTATTTACTTGTAAAAAAAACTTACCATAATCCCAAAGAGCCGAGTCATGATGACAAAGCTCAAAGGAGACATAGCCCATGAGATTTCGGGTGAACTCATAGATTAAAATTGTTGTTGTGTTTGAATGATTATTTGCTGCATTATGTTGCTGTCATACATGTTAAATTACAGCAAGAACAAATGAAGTTAATACACATAAACATTAAAAATTCATACACCACTTTCAAGTAAATAATTCCGCAAAATTGTCAAGTACAAGCTCGACAAATTTAATTTAAATTGAGTGGTAGGTTATTGAAATACATACAAGTTATCCAGACCATTTTCAGATAAATCATGCTATTCATTGATTCCAAAAAGTGTTCCTCCAAACATCAGGCCTTACAGATATCCTTATGTCCAAAAGAGTTAAATTGAACGTATGATTGCAAAAATGTTTGAGGTTGGTATAATTCAACCTTGGCAAAGTTCTTTCTCTGCTCTAGTAGTATTGGTGCACAAGAAGGATGGATCATGGCGCATGTGTCTGAATTATAGGGAGATCAATAAGCTCACTATTAAAGATAAATTTCCCATTTCTTTAATTGATGAATTTTTTGATGAATTACATGGAGCAATTTATTTTACCAAGTTGGATCTTCATTCAGGATATCATCAAATTAGAATGGAGACTAAAGATATTCCAAAAAGAATATTTCAAACTCATGAGGGTCATTATTAATTTTTGGTCATGCCTTTTGGACTCACCAATGCACCTTCTACATTTCAAGGGTTGATGAATTCTATTTTCAAACCCTTAGAAAATTTGTGCTAGTATTTTTTGATGATATACTAATCTACAACAGGTCTTGGAAGGATCATGTTCAACATGTTGACAGGGTGCTTAAACTATTGGAGGAGAAAAAATTATATGAAAAAACCTCCAAATGTTTCTTTGGAGTACAAGAGGTGGAATATCTGGGTCATATTGTATCTCATATTGTAGACCCTAACAAAATTAAAGCCATTAAGGAATGGGAATTCCCCACAACCATAAAGCAATTGCGAGGATTTATCAGGTTAACATGGTATTATCACAAGTTTATTAAGAATTATGAAAGAATAGCAGCACCTCTAACAAGATTATTGAATAAAGATGCATTTTCATGGGCTCCTGAAGAAGCTAAGGCCTTTGAACATCTTAAAGAGGAAATGTGCCTAGCACCGGTCTTAGCTACACCAGAATTCACAAAAACATTTATTGTGGAATGTGATGCCTTAGGAAATGTAAATTGGTGTCGTTTTAACGCAAGAATTAAGACCCATTACTTTTGAAAGTCATCCAATCAAAGGAAAGTATTTACAGAAAGCTATTTATGGGAAGGAAATGCTGGCAATACTACATGCACTAAAGAAATGGTGACCTTACCTAATGGGAAGACACTTCAAGGTAAAAAATGATCATGATAGTCTTAAACACTTTTTTGAACAAAGATTATCTTCAAAACTGCAAAAAAAATGGGTCACAAAGATGTTGGGTTATGAATTTGAAATCATCTACAAACAAGGGAAGCTAAATTTTATTGCAGATGCACTCTCAAGAAAGGATGAAGACGTGGAAGCATTTCTTTGTGCCATTTCTATTATCCAATCGGATTAGATAACCGAAGCAAGGGATGAATGGAAGAAGGACAAAGAAATGTGGACAGTCATTCAAAAGTTACAGTAAGATCCTAGTACATCTGATACATTTATTTGGAAAAATGATTCCTTATGGTACAAAGATTGCTTATATATTTGTAAGAATTCCCAACTAAAACAAAATATTCTTTTGGAATTTCACACTTCTCCTCTAGGACGACACTCAGAATTTTTAAAAACTTACCACAAGGTGAAGAAATATATTTTTTGGGATGGCCTTAAATACGATATTCAAAATTTTGTGGCAGAATGTTTGGTTTTCCAGCAAAATAAAGTTGATAGAATTAATACACCAAGACTTCTACAACCTTTATCCATTCCAAGTCAATGTTTGGAGGAGATTTCAATGGATTTTATAACAAGTTTACCTAAGTATGAAGGAAGGAGTGTCATCATGATGGTAGCTAATAGAATTACCAAGTATGCACACTTTTGTTCATTATCTTATCCATTTAAGCAAGTAAAGTTGCTACTGCATTTATGGAAAATATTCAAAAGCTACATGGAAACCCAAATATTATTGTAAGTGATCGAGATCTTATTTTTACTGGAAATTTTTGGATGTAATTATTTTCTTGTCTGGGTACTCAACTAGCTCATAGCTCATCTTATCATCCCCAATCCGATGGTCAAACTGAGACAATGAACACATTTTTGGAAGGATATCTTAGTTGTTTTGTATCTGATAAATAAACACAATGGGTCAAGTGGTTACCTCTAGTTGAATGGTGGTATAACACTTCCTTCCATACTACAAAAAAAATGATCCCATTTATGGCACTTTATGGATATCATCCACTGTCCATCACATCATATTTAAGAGAAAATTCTAAGGTTCAAGCAGTGGAATATCACATCGAGCATCAACAACAAGTTCTCTAAATATTAAAGGATAACCTAAATTTGGCACAAAATCGAATGAAACAACATGCAAATCAATATCGTAGTGAAAGAAGTTTTGATGTAGGAGACTGGGTATTTTTCCGGTTACAACCATACAAAAAAATGTCCCTCAAGCAAGCTAAGAAGGATAATAAATTATTGCCAAAGTACTATGGTCCTTACAAGGTGTTGCAAAATATTGGTACTATGGCATACAAATTGGATCTTCCTGATTCTTCATGAGTGCATCCATTTTTCCATGTTTCATGCTTAAAGAAGGCTATAGGTGACAAAATTCCAATTCAAACAATATTTCCAAAACTTGATGAGGAAGGAAAAATCATATTGGAACTTGAAGCAGTCACAGAAAGAAGAACTCGACAACTACGAAATCAATCAATTTCAGAGTATCTCATCAAGTGGAAAAACTTACCCACTGAAGATTCTACATGTAAGGCTGAGAATTTTATACAGAAGCATCCTGAGCTACTCAAGAATTGAGGACAACACTTTTTTGAAGGAGAGGGGCATGTTAGTTCACTATATTACTAGTGTAGTCCCTTATTGTTGTTCGTGTATCCCCCTTATTGTTATTAGTGTACCCCTGTAATCTCCATATTGTTATTATAGTGTACTTACATTATTATTGTTAGGTCAGCTAGGATTATATTGTGATCCCATGGGCTCCTATATATAGAAGGAGGTTTTGTCATTTGTTTCATCCAAGAATTTTTCATTTATGTAATGTAATGGAGGTTTCCCCCTTGAAGTGCCTTATTTCTAAGGCGTTGATATATCTTTTCTTCTATTTTTTGAGTTTGTTTCATAACACTTCTCCAATGAATCAAGTTCCCAAAGCTGAATCGCATGTTGGATATTATCCTTTAAATTCCATATGAAGACATCAATCCTAAGATCCTCCAGAATATTAGTTACCCTAATATTCAAATTTTGTAAGTCCTCAATGTGCTCCTCCATTGAACCCTGTTGTTTGAGATTTATCAATTGGATAAAGAAGGTGTTGATCTTTGTAACATCATAATGTGCTATCATTTCCTCTATAAAAATTGACAAAGTGAAAAGTGGTTTACGAGAACAAATCAATTTATGCCATATAAAATAATTGGGTTCTAAATATAAAGATGCAATGTGTACCTTTTGTGTGTGTTGCACATTATGGAGATCAAAATATAGTTCCATATTTGGTATCCATGTTACCGGATCCTTGCCATAAAAATTCCTCATATCAAATGTTGGAATGTGGTGGGTCTTAAACCCAAAATTGGAGTCTCTAAAATCATAATTCATATTCCTTTTTCCATCATCGTGATTTTCATGGATTACCTTGTCACCACCAGGCACCATTTCTTGCAACAACTTTGTGAACCCTTCCATCTTGACATTCATCATTGCTTCCATGTCAGATTTTAAACCATTTGTCACATTTTACTTATGCTTTTAAATCATCCATGTCATTTTTTATTTCTACTTTTAAACCATTCATGTCCCCTTTTAAGCCATCCATTTCCCCTTTTAGTTCATCTTTGGTTTCTCTTTGTGAGAGTGAAATTTGTTGCACTATCCTGTAATTTTGATATATCTTGTTGCAATTCTTCATCTTCATGCATCATAGTAGAGCTTTTTGAGGGATTAATGGGTGTATAATTCTTTTTTTTGGGAGGCTTTTATAACCAAATAATGATATCTATGCTTCAATATTCCCTTGGAATCATTTCAATTTTATTTTTGACACAAAAGTATGTAATTAAAAAAAATACACACATTTATCTTGCTTTTATGAGCTCGATATTGAAATGGTTGTATCTATGTAATTTTGGAACTCCAAGGCCTAAAATTATATCCATAGATATCCCTCTTATTCTTCTTTCCAATGCCACAAGTCTTACCAAGATTGAATTTTTCAAGGTAAAGCTATGCCCAATCTCCCACAATGACTTGATTATGGATTGATTAAGTAGAGCCCACTTGTAAGGAATTCCAAGTGTCATTGTTTCAACCTTTGGCCCTGACAATTATATACAAAAATCTAAAGTCTATGCAATTTTACTCATTTTTTACGAAATCCAAATTTGATGCTTGCAGAGAAAGTTATGACGATTTTCCCAAGGTCACCTATTTGCAAATGAATTATGGATCATGAAAAACCCCTAACTTCTTTGGACCATATCTAAAAAATTATAGTGAATCAAGATCTGATTTTTTTATAGGAATTTCATCAATATTTCTTCTCCACGTGATCAAAATTTCAACTTCTTATCCTTCATATAAAAAAAATTATAGTGAAAATACCAATACGACATGTTTGAAGTAGCGAAACCCTAGAATCCAAAACTCTAATACCAAATGCCAAATGTTATACAACCAATTCACAAAACAAAAGAAAGGATAGATCAATGAATTAAAAATTATCCTCTTCAAGGGGGGACCTCATTTACATTACATAAATGAACAATTCTTGGATGATACAAATGATAAGACCTCCTTAGTATATATAGGAGTCTAAGGGGTCACAATATAATCAAATCCTAAATAAAAATAATAATGTAAGGGAAAAAAAATAACAATAGTGGGATTCTATGTGGCACAACATTGACAATAGGGGTCTACACTAAAAATAAAAATAAGGGGGATACACTAGTTTTATAGGGACCTAACATAGGAATTGATATTTGGATAGGTTTTCAACTCAATCATATTATACCTCCCTCATTGGTCCAAAAATTAGATTCATATGGGATTTACACTCTCAACCAAATATCTTATTAAAATTATTTGAGTAGATCTTAGGAATGGGTCCCATTTGATATATTCGATCTTGATGCGAAAGAATGAAATCATTGGAACAAGTATATAAATCCCCTCCAATGATCTCAAGTGGTTATCATTGACTTAGAGAGTACTATTATTGGACCCACAGTTCTCATGGGTATTATTATCCAAAACATGGTTAATTACCCTTATAAATGGAATAAACTTGAGGGGATCTCTCTTTTCTTCTATTTTTTGAGTTTGTTTCATAACACTTCTCCAATGAATCAAGTTCCCAAAGCCAAAATGCATGTTGGATATTATCCTTTAAAGTCCATATGAAGACATCAATCCTTAGATCCTCTAGAATATTAGTTACCCTAATATTCAACTTTTGTAAGTCCTCAATGTGCTCCTCAATTGAACCCTGTTGTTTGAGATTTATCAATTGGATAAAGAAGGCGTTGATCTTTGTAACATCATAATCTGCTATCATTTCCTCTATAAAAATTGACAAAGTGACAAGTGGTTTACGAGAAAAAATCAATTTATGCCATATAAACTAATTGGGTTCTAAATATAAAGATGTAATGTGTACCTTTTGTGTGTGTTTCGCATTATGGAGATCAAAATATAGTTCCATCTATGGTATCCATGTTATTGGATCCTTGCCATAAAACTTCATCATATCAAACGTTGGAATGTGGTGGGTCTTAAACCCAAAATTGGAGTCTCTAAAATCATAATTCATATTCCTTTTTCCATCATCGTGATTTTCATGGATAACCTTGTCACCACCGGAAAGCATTTCTTGCAGCAACTTTGTCAACCCTTGCATCTTGACATTCATCATTGCTTCAACGTCAGATTTTAAACCATTTATGTCTCATTTTACTTTTGCTTTTAAATCATCCATGTCACTTTTTATTTCCACTTTTTAAACTATCCATGTCCCTTTTTAAGCCATCCATTTCCCCTTTTAGTTCATCTTTGGTTTCTCTTTGTGAGAGTGAAATTTGTTACACTGTCCTATAATTTTGATATACCTTGTTGCAATTCTTCATCTTCATGCATCATAGTAGAGTTTTTTGAGGGATTAATGGGTGTAGAATTCTTTTGTTTGGGAGGATTTTATAACCAAATACTGATATCTATGCTTCAATATTCCCTTGAAATCATTTCAATTTGAGTTATCACACAAAAGTTATGCAATTAAAAAAAATACACACATTTATCTTTCTTTTAGGAGCTCGATATTGAAATGGTTGTACCTATGTAATTTTGGAACTCCAAGGCCTGAAATTATATCCAATGGTATCCCTCTTATTCTTCTTTCCAATGCCACAAGTCTTACCAAGATTGAATTTTTCAAGGTAAAGCTATGCCCAATCTCCCACAATGACTTGATTATGGATTGATTAAGTAGAGCCAACTTGTAAGGAATTCCAAGTGTCATTGTTTCAACCTTTGACCCTGACAATTATACACAAAAATCTAAAGTCCGTGCAATTTTACTCATTTTTTACAAAATTCAAATTTGATGTTTGCAGAGAAAGTTATGACGATTTTCCCAAGGTCACCTATTTGCGAATGAATTATGGAGCATGAAAAACCCCTAACTTCTTTGGACCATATCTCAAAAATGATAGAGAATCAAGATATGAATTTTTTATAGGAATTTCATCAATATTTCTTCTTTACGTGGTTGAAATTTCAACTTCTTATCCTTCATATAAAAACAATTATAGTGAAAATATGAAGATGACATATTTGAAGTAGAGAAACCCTAGAATCCAAAGCTCTAATACCAAATGTTATACAACCAATTCAAAAAACAAAATAAAGGATAGATCAATGAATTAAAAATTATCCTCTTCAAGGGGGAACCTCCTTTACATTACATAATGAATAATTCTTGGATGATACAAATGATAAGATCTCCTTAGTATATATAGGAGTCTAAGGGGTCACAATATAATCAAAGCCTACATAAAAATAATAATGTAAGGGCACAAAAATAACAATAGTGGGATTCTATGTGGCACAACAATGACAATAGGGGTCTACACTAAAAATAAAAATAAGGGGGATACACTAGTTCTATAAGGACCTAACATAGGATTTGAACCTTGGATAGGTTTTCAACTCAATCATACTATACCTCCCTCATTGGTCCAAAAATTAGATTCATATGGGATTTACACTCTCAACCAAATATCTTATTAAAATTATTTGAGTAGATATCAGGAATGGGTCCCATTTGATATATTCGATCTTGATGCGAAAGAATGACATCATTGGAACAAGTATATAAATCCCCTCCAATGATCTCAAGTGGTTCTCATTGACTTAGAAAGTCTTATGATATGGACCCACAGTTCTCATGGGTATTATTCTCCAAAACATGGTTACTTATCCTTATAAATGGAATAAACTCGAGGGGATCCTCTTTAGTGGATAAAAAATATCTACGGGTTACATTGTCCTGCTAAGGCAAAAATCTTTATGTGGCTTCTTATCACAAACAAATCCCATACCTGGGATAACCTCCAAAATAAATCCTTTCATGGGTAGAGAATTTATCCCATATATTTCATGGATTTGTAAATTATTTTTAAACTATTATGGATATTCCATTGTACAGTTCATCATGACTTATAGGATAAATTACAGTTGAAATTTCAAATTCTAGACTATGAGGGTTTATTTCTCTTTAGATTTTTGGATATGTAAATTATTTTTTATTGTGTATGAATGAAAATTATAATTGTGTATAAAATATACAATGGAGAAATAGAAACTCACAAACCATGATTGACACAATGTATAACTTGAGAAACCCTTTCTAGAGAAAACCCAGTTGGAAGGTGAGGTCACATTGTTCTCTTTCTCTTAATAGAAAATCGTCGTGAGTAAAAATAAGTAAGATTTGTGGATCATGGGTTAATACATTGTACAAATACTCTATGTGTTCTCTCTCTTAATACCTCTCAACTACTCTACTCATCTAAGGAACAAGTGCACTAAAAAATAATGGAACCCCTTTTACTCCTTGTGGCCAAGTTATAACACAACCCAAAAGCCTAGTGGTGGTTAGATTTGACTCTCTTAACTCTTAACTAGATTTACAATATGGTCCCTTATAAAGTCTTTGTCTTCATTATCATGTTTCTAGCCCCTTTTCCTTGACTAATGGGGGCTAATGTGGCATCCTCTAAAATTATGATGGTGAAAAATGGAAAGTCAACTTCCAAGTGGCATAACTTTTGCATATGAACTCTGATTGAGGATATTCTTTGGAAATGTCTTTGTGTCTAGAATATAAAGAAATGTGTGGTACTAAAGTGTAAAAAATTTACCTCCAAAAAGTGTCATTTGATGCCTCAAAATGCTCTCAAAGGGTTTCACACCCCAATTTTCCAAACTAGGTCACACCGGTAAACTAGTCCTGTAAGCTTATTCCTCCATTTATTCCACTTTAAAAGCATCGAAATGGATGAAAAAAATACAATGATCCAATCCTGATCAGGAAACTATAATCCATATGTTTATTACTTTCCCTTCCATACTTTTGGTATGGAGAGATATTTCTCATATGGATTTAATACCTTCTCACTAACATGAGTTTAACATAAATGAATATATCTCTATAGGGATTTCCTTGCAAAAATACCCCACTTACAAATCCCTTCCCCTGATTGTGGCTTGGGGAGTATGGTTAGAAATTAATGATGCAATTTTAAATGATAAAATAAATTCCCCGACAAAAATTTCCATCAACCTTGCCATCACCCACTATATTCCCTACCATCCTAAAAGTTCGTCCTCTTGATCCTCTCACTATTCTCAGATCCAGATGGAATCCTCTTGGACTGTATTTGATGGGGATGCACAAGGAACCCCTTTGATGGGTGGTGTCATTGGTATTTTATATTTGTCCAGAAAAAACCCTATCTCTTTCTCTACAAACATTGGTCTTCCTTCAAATAACTTTAATGGAATTCTTTCTCTAAATTTTTTTCTCTAGATTGCAGTCTCCCAAAAATATTTATCCTTCATGTATATGGAGATTCAAGAAACGTCATAAATTGGATAAATGTGATTTCCAAATTATAAAATTACACCCTTGGTCATCTTTTTGAAAAAAAATCAACAGTTGATATCACATTTCCCTCAGATTTCCTTTCATCACATTTACAGGCACTAGAACACAACATTAGACTCTTTGTCAATGGTTGGATTGGATTTGGATAGAGGAACATGTGAAGTCTCACAAGAAAAATAAGGCCAACTAAAAAAATATTTTCTTAACCCTTGGGATATAAGTTATATTTTATTTCTGTTGATATAAATGTTCTATTTCTTGAGATATCGTATATATAAACTATTATAATAGAATATTCCAAGCGGTTAGATCTAGATCTTGGTTAATAATATTTTATTATTGGCCATTATTGAGGATAACCTAAAATTTTGTTATAAATATAAGAGTTTTTCCATTCATTCTTGACTTTGATCATTTTCATTGTCGCACTTTGATCATTCTCATTATCGCTACTATTTTCTTTTTCTTCTTTATATCCCATAGATTTCAATACATTTTGAGTTTTTTGCACCATTGAGAGAGAGAAAATTATGGAATTGAAGCGTTGAGGAAAACCAAGAATCCATCCCATTGAGGGGGACTGGTAACACTTATTTTTTCCCTTCACCAGGTGTAATAATATATGAAACATTCTTTAAATCTTGTCTTGGTTGTTGTACGGTTGGAGTAATTACTATTTATTTTCATTGTTTAACTTCTTTTACTACATAGATTTGGTTTTTTGCAGCATTTTTTCTAACTATCGATTTTATATCTAAAGAGTTAAGCAATCATTTATGTTAGGATTTTTTGTCACACACAGCTAAAGTATGCTCGTTTCATACATTTGTGTTAATAATTTACGCTAACAAATGGCGAATCCACTGTTGTAATTCATATTCCTACGTGACCATCAGCTTCAACAACAAGGGTTTTTATTCAGATGTTTTTTAGTCTCATTATATTCTTTTAAAACTTTTATGCCATAATTCAGTCAAAATTCTAACTTCTGGATGTTTTCTGGTGTTTTCCGCAAGTAACAGGTATTAGCTGCGCCAGAGATGACAAATTTTCACACATCCTACCATTTGATAACATAAGAACTACAACTCACACTTTTCATTTCAAATAGTGTGATTTCCTCTCGAAATTGCACTTTTCTATCCATAAAATGTGAGCTCACCTATCTACAGGACATAAAATGCGATCTGGAATTTTTTTCTAATTTTTTTTTGCAGCTGTCAGGATTTGTTGAGAGCACTATTTAAGGTTTTTTGACCTCTATCTCAGTCTGTCTTAGGCATGGATATGCTTAGTTTGTCTCCTTGAAGTAGAACCGAGCCCCCTAGGGTTTCAATACACTTCCACCTTTTTAGGAGGGGTTAAGATGAGTAGGTAGTCTGATTTGTTGCTCTTTCATCCATTGTTTCAAGGTCTGATCTCTCCTTTTTTCAAATCCTTTTTGATAGGTTATTATTCCATCCAGAAAATCCTCTTGAGTTTTGTTTGGTATTTTCCTTAGGGTACCCTTTTTTCCCATAGGGTTTTAACCTTTAGCCTTATCTATTACAATAATTTTCCCTCTGCTTGATTGTTGTTTTCTACATCATTTCTAGTAGTATAGAGTCATTAAATCCCTGTCACTTTGACATTAGATCTCTTGGCCATTCTTATGTTTTTGAGTCAATTTCACCCCCTTGTCATCTGGTTGTTTTAGAGTCTTATTTGGATTGGGATTTATGTGTGATTAACTTTCTATTTTATTTTCATTTCAATTTTTTTTTACAGTAATTCAACATTTTTTCTTTTTCTTTACACAATGGTCCGGGCTTAGTTAAAATTAAAAAACAGCTTGCACACACTCACACCTAAATCAAAGAGCGCTTGGTTTACATTGATAAGCCAAGAAATAAACATCATAATTAATCAATCTGCCTCACAGATCCTTTGTTTATCACTCTTCAACCTTTTTGTGTCATTTGTGACTTTCCATCATTGCACCCCCAAGGCATTTATCATGGAGACTCCAAGGCCTTCACCCTCAGTTTCCATTAGGACATATTACTCCACCCCATAGGGTTGAGTTAGTCCTCTGCTAAGTCCCCATACCGAATCTGATTTTGGTTCATCAGGTTCTTCTTATGATTCTAACCCTAGTTCTCCTCACCCTCACATCGTCACCATGTCAAGCACCAATGCAGGTGCAGGTCCTTAAGTTGTTGGTGAACCTGGTCCTAATGCGAGAGCTACTACTAGCAGAACAGATACTGGAACTATTCTGGATACTCATTTGTTACCTTTTATGGCATGTTTAAGACTTCCCGATTTTAGCTAGTTAATCAATGACACCATACTACACGATGCAGGTTGGCCAACTATGCCAGCTAAGCCTCCTTCCAGCATTCCTAATTTTGAATTAAACACTCAAGAATACCCTAATAATCATATCCGCTCCTTTAAAATGTGGTGTTCGCATAATTCCATCACCGATGACTCCATTCACCTTCAATTGTTCCAATTTACGCTCACTAGAGAAGATGAAAAGTGGTATGTTGACCAGACTGTTGCGTCTCATTCCACTTTTGTGACTTTGGCTAAAGTGTTTCTGGCATATTTCTAGCTACCCCTCTGATATGATACCGGTACTGATTTTTTGACCACATTTTGTCAATATTTTTCCACTCGTCTTTTTGACCATGTCCAAGAATGGCGTAGAAGAAGGAGCTTGTGTCGAGCTCCTACATTCGACGACCGTGTCTATATGGATTTGTTTTTTAGTACGGTCTTAGACCCCATTGGTAAATATGTCACATTTAATTTTCTCAATTAGAGGAAGAATATCTCCAAGTCGCATTAAAATATGACTTGATATATGCCCAGTCTGATTATGTTTATACCATTTTACCATATCTTCCTAGACTTGGTGGTGCAAACGCACGGGGGCATCTCATGCCGCCGAAGGTATCGTTGGATCTCTCTCTCATCCATATGCTCCTCCTCACATGAGTTATGGTTATCCCCAGGGGCGTACTAGTTCCTCCAACATCTATCCCCCTAAGAAAATTGTATCCCAATCTTAACACACTTTATTCATTTTCCCAACCACATCAGTCAATGCCAGGGAAAGCTGTTGCTCAACTTGTTTGCCCAAAATGTTACCCCACCTCCTTTCTATCCTTATGCACAAATTTTAACGCTCCAAATTATATTTAGCGCCCTAAACCTCTCGTGCCTTCAACCTCTACCACAGCCAGCCCACCGCCTCCTCAAGGTCAAAGTGTATAGAATAGCGCGACTAATCCTACTAATTCGAAGAAAATAATAATGTGAAGGGCAACCAAAACCAACAAGCGCAAGGTAACCAAGGTTTCCAAGGTAATCAACCGAACGCACCCCAAGGGAACCAACTTAACACCTCAAACTAGCAACAGGGCGATTAGCCCAAGAAGAACAAGACCCTTCATACGAATAAACCTTGTTCATGTTGTGGTGTCCATAGAAATTTATGCTCATGATTGTCCCCTTTTACCCCAGATCTTCTAGTTGTGGGAAGCCCAAGCAGCGTCTAGAGGACAACAACCCACTGCATCGCTTCCTCTAAACACTGCGGCAACTCAACAGGTTGTGTTCACTAATCATTTCCCTCAGCAAGGATATGTTGTTTCCCAACCACCTCAAGGTTAGGCCGCCCCTCAACCCCCGCAGTCTGGTACCCCTGATTACCAGATTCGCATGATGAGTTATGAAGAGGTCAATATCACCGATGTCAACCTTCATACCTAGTCGTTCCAATATGAAAAGCAACCCACTATGTATGCAACCAAGTCTCAAACCAAAGTACCCACAGAGTCCACTTCTACACCAAATGTTCCCTTACAGATCCCTCAACCTTAGGCAGATTTCATTCACAAGATCCCCAAAGGGCCATTACGCCGAAATGATGCTTTTTCCAAAGCCACCCACACCTAAAACATAGTAGATGACTTGGTGCAGTCTTATGCTACCATGTCAACGTTTGAAGTCCTCCAGACATGCCAATCTCAACGAAAATCTATACTATATTCTTTGGTCATTATGGATCCTTCAGATGATTGCTTGATCGTCTTTGATGTTGAAAAATCATAACATCCCCCTTTACCTTCATTCGTTGCCTTCCAAATACGAGTCAAGATCCGTAATTCCCATGTTCAGAGATGTATCATTAACAAGGGTGCATCCACGTGTGTGATTTCCTCCTATGTTTGGAAGAAACTCGGATCCCCTGATCTGTCTCAGTCCACCATCACCTTACATGCTTGGGACAATCACCATTCTCAACCCCTTGGGATGTTCCGCAATTATCCAGTCACACTTGCAGGAAATATTGTTTGTATTGATATAGAAGTCATTGATGCCCCCTTGGATTATAATATCCTCTTGGGTCGTAGCTACACCTATGCGATTTCAGTTGTTGTATCTGCAGTTCACCATAGTATGTGCTTCCCCCATAACATAAATATCGTCACCATCGATCAGCTGACATATTACGAAGCGAAGTCTTAGACCTCCCCTGAGTCCATCATATATTCGGTGGCCGATAACCAATCAGTCGCACCTATCACCATTGTTTCACCAGGATTCTATAAAGGTTCCACCTTACTTAGTTCATTCCCTGGTCACCCTCCTCTTATCATTGAGCCCAGCTCATCGAGTTTTTGTATGTTGCAAGCGTCTTGGCCTAGCAAAAGCATCTCGGTTCGACTAGCCAGCAGCCAGCACCTCCGCAACCTACTGTTGTTCACTCGACACAACCATCAGGACCATCTCTTCAATGCCGTTCTCCTTATTTTGGTGTCTCTCCCAATATTTTTCAACGAAGAACGGTCCCCCCAAGCCTTAATCATTTGGGAGCCATTCCGCCAGGCCATTACCCTTTCGGTCAGATACCATTTTTAGCTCCCCCCTCCAGATTCTTTTCAGCACCTGTTATGGCTACATTGAGTCTACCCAATTTAACCCTTGGTATCTCAATTTAGTACATTGATCCGCCAGAAAAGACTCCACCTGGTCAACTCAAACCGTATAGCTCTTTTACCCCGATTCAACCGGTCACCATGACCCCTCCCTTTGCTTCAATGTCACAACCACATAAATAGGAACATTCTCCTATTTTGAAAGCATCTGGTGAGGGGAAAAACCAAAAAAGAAGGAACCCAAGGACAAGGCTCCCAAAACAACTCTAGCTCCATCTAAGCCTCCAAATTCGACACCTCCCTGCATTTTGTGTGATGTTGTTGGGCATGCCATCCATGACTGTCTTGAACTTCCTCGTATCTAACCTATGTTCAACGAAAATTTTCCTGAATCTGGTATCCTAGAGGTCCATGTTACCTTACCTAATTCAGTTAAGAAACTCAAATCGTTGCGCACGAACCACCCTTGTGCTTTTTGCGACCTTTATGGATACTATTATCATCATTGTCCCTATCTTGACGTATTTCGTGATAACCTTGAGGAAATTCGCAAAATAAAAGCCACTTGTAGTCAATCATGTACTACTATACTTGTGAGGTTACGCCCGGCGGAGCTGTAGGGACATTTTTGCACCCATTGTGATACCTTTCCCCGATGTCGAGACGATCTCTCTGGCCGCTATTCGCTATCCGTCATCATTCATGAGATTCATTGGGAGGAATACCCATCCGTTTTCCATTCTGTTTTTGTCGAACCTCCCTCGTCAAACACCTTGGTCTCAACATTAATAGATGTTCCATCTACTAGCTCTTTGTCTACCCTTCATAGCAATGCATATGTGAACCATATTTCTCATGAAGATGCTCTAGGTATCCCCACCACATCAAGTGGTCTCCCTTCCACCAGTCATCCCATCTTCCATTCCGATGAAGACATTATGGAAGCCATGACCACCCCTGATTTTCCCTAGGATGATATGCACCATCGTGTGTACTTTCTTCTGCAGCAGACCCATGACCAGTATGCTTTAGAGTCTAAAGTCTTCATTCATGATGAAGTCGATTGGTTTAGAAATCAAATTCCTACGTCATATTCTTTCGAAGAAGGAAACATGGCAAATATCTCTCCTACTATTAAAATAGACATTTTCGATAAACCAGGGGTTGAAGAAAACATTACCTTGGGGGAACATTGCACCCCGGAAGAAATTGAGGCTTACACCAAGCTATTCAAGGAATTCTGTGATGTTTTCACTTGGTCTTATTCAGAAATTCCTGGACTTGATCCTGCCATTGTTGAAAACCATATCGATACATGGCCCGATGCCAATCTTGTTCGCCAAAATTTGATACCCATCAATCCTTTCGGATGTGAGGCTATCAAAGTCGAAATCGATAAGCTCAAGTAAGCTAGTTTTATCTATCCCATTGAATACACCACATGGGTTTCCAACTCGGTTCCCGTTCTCAAGAAACAAGGCACCATTCATGTATGCACTGACTTTCGCAACTTGAACAAAGCTTGTCCCAAAGACAACTTCCCCACACAATTTATTGACCAAATCATCGATGGTGTGATGGGCATGAGGTTCTATTCATTATGGATGGATTCTCTGAGTATAACCAAATTACTATCCGTCGTGTTGATCAGTTAAAGGCTGTGTTCATTAGTCTGTGGGGAAATTTTTCTTATAGGGTCATGCCTTTCGGGTTAAAGAATGCAACAACCACCTTCTAGCGGGCCATGTCTTACTGCTTCAAGTTGTCTGGCTATATTATCGTTGCTTACCTTGACAACCTCACTGCTCATTCTAGGCTTTGACCACAACACATTCAAGATTTTGGTACATTTTTTCTACGATGTCACAAGTATAATATCCTCCTCAATCCGTGGAAGTGTGTATTTTGCATTCTTGTTGGCCATATCTTGGGCTTCATTGTGTCAAAATATGGTATACAACTTGATCCCCTCAAAATTCAAGCCATTCTTGAGCTTCCCATTCCTCTTACCTTGCAGCAGTTACAAATCCTTCAAGGAAAAGCCAACTTCTTCACCTGCTCATCATCAACTGTCACCACCTGCCCATGTGTTTAAGACTTCTTCGATCTAACTATTGAGCATTGGAAAAGGTATGAATTCACCATGCATTTATTTATCTTTTTCCTTTGAATATAACTCTTTTTATTCTATAAATATGATATATTGAAGGATTATGATAGAAATGCACAGATTAATGTTTATTGTGAAAATTGGCTAAAAATTGTCTTTTATTCTCAACAGGAAACAAATGAAGGGGGAAACCACCATTCGAAAGGAAACGCTAAAGTAGGAGTAATTGTTGTTCCTCCAGCAAAGGGCCATATCTAGACAAGAAGGATGAAATCAGAACACACAACTAAAGTAAGGCAGGGAATAGCACGGCTACAACCTAAGAAGACCAAGCGTTAGCTAAAAGAAGAAAAAAGAGTGAATCCCTCAGGATCTTTCGATCCTGAGGGATCGTTTTTCAAAGTCTATCATTGTTTCTTGTATTGTCCGCCGAATTGTTATAAAAGGCAGTGCCTATAGAAATCGGAAACAAAAATATTATTATTGAAACTCCTTTTGTAACTCTATAATTTCTCATTGACTCTTGTGATCAGAGAGCAACTGTTGAAAACACTGTTATTCCTGATTAATACATGATCTAGTTGATGTTTCATTTCTTGACTCTGGAGTAGCCCAACGGTGTATCACTGGTGGCTAAGGGCCTTGCCCTGGTGGATCCATCTACTATTTATATTATTATCTTTCAATTATTGTTGTGTGACGGTTTGCATTTGTTTTCATTACAAATTTCAAGTTTAATAGTTTACTGCTTAATTGCTTCATAATATTGGTGTGTTACATTAGTGAATTGCGTTGTCGTTCCTTTCTAATTTAACAAGAATCTTAATCCTCGTATTACTTATCTTTTTATGTTTTAACAGAGCTTCGTTGTTCAATATTTGTTGTTCTATTCCAATTGTTGTTCCATTCCAATTGCTGATTGTTGTTCAATAGAATTTGCTATTCAATTCCATTAGTTAGAGATTGTTGTTTAATTTCATTAGATAGGATTTGTTGTTCAATTTTTTTAGATAAAGTTTGTTGTTCATTTCTATTGTTGTTCAATTCCATATTTTTTGTTCATTTTAGTTATTTAGTTTACAATCTATTTCATTCCTGAAAAGAGTTGGTTTTTCTTTTGAAAACTTTCCTAGTTTACTTTCATTAGCAACATTAGTGATTTAGTTCAATTTCCATTTCCATTTAATTGTTTTAATGCGAGATCATCAACTGTAAAGGGCATCTGGTTATTGCTACCTTCGTTCTCAGATTGATTATCTTGTTTTCATTTGATTTCAATTACATCAGTTGCTAAAGGAAAGAGTTATCATTACTACATCCTTGACTGATGATTGCTGGGTGAATGATTGGATTTCAGAGCGTTCAAGTTCATTTCATTGTAGTTAGATTTCATTTGCAAACATCTGTTTACTCTTGTATTTACAACACTATACTACATATTGCAAGGCATTACTCTTAGATTGAATTGCAGCCTCAGACTAAGTACACTCTTGAAACAAAAATTCATACCTGGATTGATGATTAATGTAGGATAAATAGGCATTAAAAAGACACCTTTTATACCTCAACATTTTGGCGCCATTGCCGAGAAGAGTGTATGCTATTTAGAAAGAGTGATGTATATTTGATTTTTTTTTTTTTCGCTAGGGAAGAATTGGGTATTAAAAACGTAAGGTAAGAAACCCGCGCACCGAGCAAGGAACATACTTGCTCAATATTGGCCCGCTCACAAGAGAATTTATAAAATTCTTGTGTAGGAATGAATGCTTGCGTTTTTGAATGAATAAAAAAGCTAAATAGAACAAAAATTCCTTGTAAACCATTTGTTCAGAACCTATTATGCACGAAATTTATTTATAAATCGATCATAATAGTTTATGTGGATAATGACCTCATAATTACTTCTTACATCAGCTGTTCTTTTCCATTATGTTCGAAATCATTACACAACATTTCCATATCTATACACAATTTAATAATATGTATCGATTTCAGTAATGCGATAATTTTTTGATCATATCATAAGTATGTATGCCTTTCAATGTTGTACAATTGCTGTGCAGTACGTTGCTCTTATATTTCGACAGTCAAGGATGACCTATTATCTTTCAAGGGGGGCACGGATGCTTTTTAATGCTTGCATGTGAGTCGAATCCATATGTTCATCAAATTCTTGGAAACAACAAGATTTTAATGGTATTGTGCTAATATACACAAGTTACATTTATGTGTATTTGCAAAGAATTAACAGGGTGTAGACAGAATGGGAGGACGAGAAATACATAGTGAGCCACAGGTGCTAGCAGTTTCCAATGCTGCATGGGAAATTATGGAGAGAGTAGGATGGATTACCTACCTCACACGACTATAGCAACCACATGAAATGGTAGCCATTGAATTTTTGTAGAACTTGCAGGAAGGCTATTCCATGGTTAGAGGCAAGAAAATAGCAGTAATAGATGCAATAATCACTGAGGTATCTGGTCTGCCAGCGAAAGGACCCATATGGACCCATAAAAAAGTGAAACTTCAGGAAGCCATGAATCTTTTTTGGGACGAAGGGCAGACCTTGGTCATGAAAGGGAAAGGAGTTCAGCCGACAACTTTGGGAGAACCATGGACAGAACTGGCGAAAGTAGTACAGAGCTACATCACATGCGATGGAATAAAGGATGTGTTAAGACCACTCCACCTTAATTTATTAGTAGTATTAAAACAAAAATGTATTGTAAACCTTCCTGAATATTTAAATTTCTTATTGCATGATGATGCCCAGAGCATAAGAAAGTCTCGTCATATAGCGATGGTGGTAAGCCACCATTTTTTAATCAGATTGATAGTGAGTTACAATCTTTCCCAGCATCAGACTAGTTGGGAAGAATTGATATTCTCAATTGATGGAGGAACAACTCTACCTACCCCTAAAAATGTAAAAGAGTTACTAGCATAGCAACAAAACCTTTAAAGTGCAGAGAATCCTCTAGGATGAGGAGAAGTAGGGGAATGATAGGAAGTATTCAAGGTAGCAACAGCCAACCCTTAGAATTGCCCAGTTTGGAAGATGAAAAACCCCTGCAACTCGAAGAAGGAAGTCATCACACTAGTGAAGAAGAAGGAAATCAGGAAGAAGAAGAAAGTCACCACACCAGTGGAGAAGAAGGAAGTCATCACACTGGTGAAGAATAAGGAAGTCACCATACTAGTGAAGAAGAAAGAAGTCACCACAATGGTAAAGAGGAAGAAAGTAATCACACTAGTGAAAAGAAAGGAGAGGAAGCAGAACCTCCCGAAACCACCATTGCAAGTCCACCACAGAGCCCATTACATGAAGACCAATTGGCCCAAATTTTGGCCAATATAGGTGAATACATACAACCTCACAGTCTGCTTAATCTCAACATGGAGATAGACCAATTACAGGAAAAAGTTGTTATCAACAAAGACACGACCAAAGAAATTCCTGATGAATAAAACCCTCAGGGAACAGTAGAACCAACTAGGGTTACTTTCCCTAAGAAATGTGGCCAGGAGAATGTGAACATTGAAGAAGTGTTCCAAAAAGAAAATCCTCAGGGAAAAACAAAACCAACTAGGGTTATTTCCCCTGAGGAATGTAGCCAGGAGAATGGTAACACTAAGTAAGTGTCCCAAACAGAAAATATAGAGGAAAGCCTGGGCGAAGGCATGGCCACTAGAAAGAAAACCCCAGTCGAGCAACCAAGTATAGGAAAAGGAACAACTATTCCTTCCAAGAAGAAGAAGAAGACAAATGAACTTGGGAAGCTGTGGAGGGAACAACAAAAGCTCCAAAAACTAGTAAAACAACTCAGGCAGAGGATTAGGATGCTAAAACAAGGGAAAGTCTCTAAAAGAACCTTGAAAATGAAGAATGTAGCTATCCAAATGGAACCCCAAAATACAAGGGCCATGGAGACTCAAACTGAGCCCACATTCATTCAGGATAACAAGGAACAATAGGCAGTTGCTATGGACGTAGTTGCCCAAACTGAAAATATACAGGTTTGTGAAAAATATGTTCAAACTGAGGCACTGTCCTCTAGTAGTATGGCCAACAAAGAGACACAGAATGTAAGCAATCGAAATTATAATAAGAACACCGAGGTTTATTTTTTACCCAAATTTTTTTTTTTAATAGACCCTACTCTAGAAAAACTCCAAGAAGAGCTGGCACATGCTCAATAGGCTAGAGAAAAGCTTGAAGAAGAGACCATTCCTAAAATAAAATACCAAGAGTTGCAAAAAAAATTAAGGAACATCCATGCATCAGAGGATGAAGCCTATGATAAGTTTCGGAAGGCAGAAGAGAAATTTGAAGAGGTAAGGAATATATTAAAAATGGTCTTGAATCAAATGGATACTCTTTGCTCTTTATACATAGATGTTCTAGCATGTAGGTGCCCTGCCAAAAATTATGCTTTGTTTTTAGTAGAAATATATTTGCAGTTAAAAATTAAGGCTGTTAAGGCAGGAAAACCTATAGAATTAAACACTGTAGATGATTTTATAAGTTGCTGCAAACTATATGGAGTAAAATTCCAGTGTCTGCTCTGTGAGTTCTATTTGCACAATTTTATATTAGCTGGGGAAATGGAGACAAATCCCAGCCCTTTGGTGGGAGATATCCAATTTCAAGAATTTTTTTCGTTTGCTGTTAACCAGTTGAGATGGCTCAAGGCCTATAATACTTTTCAGAGGCAAGAAAATGGGTTAGACCTTTGGGTTAGTGGTGAACCGAGACACCCATTACAACTATGGGCTAGGCAGAAGAGTCTAGTGACAAAGGAGTCTAGTGACAAAGGAGGGTGTGATCCAAACATTGGGACCCGTCCACAAAGCAATTGTCTTGGATGGGATAGAATATTTTCTATCTATCAGATACCAGGCCTATGTAGCAGATAAAGTCCAATGGAATATTTTCAATCGAAATATTCAAGACAAAGAGCCATTTAATTATAAAAATTTTGGATTATCTGCTGACCGCCTGGTTCTCTATAGTAACCTCATTTTGAGGGAAGGCCCATACTTGTTAGGTTGTATGTTTCAAAGTCCCATTATATGGTATTCTGCAATAGACTATAAAGCCAAATATAAATTACCTGAAGGACAGATAGGGCACATCTTTGAAGCTTTAGCTGCAAATTATGGTTTTAGACCTCTTAATGAAAAACCCTCTCCAGCCTATTCCCTAACTGCTTTACATGTAAACTATGGTTTTCATGAGGACATGAAAAAGGGTAAGCAAGGGGGTGTGTTGAGTATTGGAAAAGGTATGAATTCACCATGTATTTCTTTATCTTTTTCCTTTGAATATAACTCTTTTTATTCTAGAAAGATGATATATTGAATTATTATGATAGAATTGCAAAGATTAATGTTTATTGTGAGAATTGGCTAAAAATTGTGTTTTATTCTCAACAAGAAACAAATGAAGTGGGAAACCACCATTCGAAAGGCAAAGCGAAAGCAGGAGTAATTGTTGTTCCTCCAGTAAAAGGATGTATCCAGATAAGAAGGATGAAATCAAAACGCACAGCTAAAGTAAGGCAGGGAATAGCATGACTACAGCCTAAGAAAACCAAGTGTTAGCTAAAAGAATAAAAATAAGTGAATCCCTCAGGATTTTTTGATCATGAGGGATCATTGTTCAAAGTCTATCGTTGTTTCTTGTATTATCCATCGAATTGTTATAAAAGGCAGTGCCTGTAGAAATAGGGAACAAAACGATTATTATTGAAATTCCTTTGGTAACTCTGTAATTTTTCATTGACTCTTGTGATCAGAGAGTGACTGTTGTAAACACTATTATTCCTAATTAATACATGATCTATATTTCGTTCAATTTCTTGTATCTGGAGTAGCCCAGCGGTCTTTCACTGGTGGCTAAGGGCTCGGCCCTGGTGGATCCATCTGATGTTTGTATCATTATCTTTTAACTATTTTTGTGTAACAGTTTGCATTTTTTTTTATTACAACTTTCAAGTTTAATGGGTTACTACTTAATTGCTTCGTAATATTGGTGTTTTACATTGGTGAATTGCGTTGCCGTTCCTTTTTACTTTAACAAGAATCTTAATCTCTATATAACTTGTCTTGTTATGCTTTAACAAAGCAGCTACGTTGTTCAGTATTTTTTGTTCTATTTTAGTTGTTGTTCCAATCCATTTGTTGTTCATTTATATTTTTGTTCCATAGGATTTGTTGTTCAATAGAATTTGCTATTAAATCCCATTAGTTAGAGATTGTTGTTTAATTTCATTAGATAGAATTTGTTGTTCAATTCATGTAGATAAATTTTGTTGTTCATTTCTATTGCTGTTCAATTCCAGATTTGTTGTTCATTTCAGTTATTTAGTTTATAGTCTATTTCATTCCTGCAAAGAGTTGCTTTTGCTTTTGAGAACTTTCCTAGTTTACTTTCATTAGCAGCATTAGTGATTTAGTTCAATTTCAATTTCCATTTAATTGTTTTAATGTGAGATCATCAACTGTAAAGGACATCTGGTTATTGCTACCTTCGTTCTCAGATTGATTATCTTGTTTTCATTTGATTTCAATTACATCAGTTGCTAAAGGAAAGATTTATCATTACTGCATCCTTGACTGATGATTGCTAGGTGAATAATTGGATTTCAGAGCGTTCAAGTTCATGTCATTGTAGTTAGATTTCATTTCCAAGCATCTGTTTACTCTTGTATTTACAACATTGTACTACATATTGCAAGGCATTACTCTTAGATTGAATTGCAGCCTCAGACTGAGTACACTCTTAAAACAAAAAGTCGTACTTGGATTGATAATTAATGTAGGATAAATAGGCGTTAAAAAGACACCTTTTATACCTCAACACTAACATTACATTTGTTTGGGATGACTATGCTCAATAGTCTTTTGTTGCCCTGAAACATGCTCTCACTCTCGCTCCCTTGATTATTCCACCTAAATTTCAGAGGGATTTCATCCTATATATCTCAGCTTCCACCCACTCGGTGGTTGGGGTCCTCATTTAGGAAGATGACACTGGAAACAAAAATGTTATCTATTATGTCAGTACGAAGCTTGTTGGACCCCCTGTGTCCTACTTGCATGAAGAGAAGTTGGCACTGGCCATTGTGTTCTCGGTCCAAGAACTTCGTCATTATATTCTTACTTTTTCCACCAAGGTCATTACCAATTCCAACCCCATGGCTTTCCTCTTAAGTCGAAGGATCATTAATGGGAAATACGCCCATTGGATCATTATCCTCCAGGAGTTTGATCTTCAATTTGTCACACCCAAGGGTAAGAAAGGTTTAGCCCTTCCTGAACTCATTTTTGAATTTCCTACTGGTACATGTGATCCGCCTGTTAATGATGATTTACCCGATGAACACTTTTTTGCAATTAATTCATATCATCCTTAGTTGGCGACATCTTTACCTATTTGCAAACCTAGAAATTTGCTTCCCATCTCGATCGTGATGCTCGACGACGTATACGACACCAAGCCCCCTGCTACCTTCTCAATGGTGACGACCATTATCGTCGTGGTGTTGATTTTTTCCTTCGTCGTTGTCTCACGCACGATGAAGTTGAGTAAGTCCTTAATGCCTGCCATAGCAGCAGTTGTGGTCGCCACCTCTTCGGTTTGGCCACTACCCAGAAAATCATGTGCGCCTGGTATTTTTGGCCTTATCTCTTTGGCGATTGTATTGAAGCAGTCAAACATTGTTCCAATTGTCAGCTATTTTCCCCAAAGGCGCGAGCTCCACCTGCTCGCCTACATCCTGTCATATCAGTCAGTCCTTTCTATAAGTGGACCATTGACTTTATGGAGTGTCAACCTCCATTTTCTAAAAACCACAAGTATATTACTGTGGAGGTCGACTAATTCACCAAATGGGCTGAGGGCATGCCAACGTTCAACAACACGGCGGCTAACGCAACTCTCTATTTCTTTAACCATGTTATTGCTCGATTCGGGTTCTGAAACAATTGGTCTCTGACCATGGCCGACATTTCAAAGATGAGATATGGTGTGAACTATACTCTATGTTGAGATTTGAGCACCAATATTCATCGTCTTATTATCCCCAAGGTAATGGACAAGTTGAAACAGTCAATAAAATCCTTAAAACTATGCTTCAACGTACGGTTAAAAAAACACAAAACCAACGGGCACCTTATGCTCTTTCTTACTTTGTGGGCCTATAGAACTTCTATTAAAACTTCCATCAGGTTTACTCCCTTCCACCTTATTTTTGGCGAGGAGGCAATCTTACCGATCGAGGGTGAAATCCCCTCCTTTCACCTAGCCATCGAACTTCGCCCTGACACCGAATGTTTAGAACAAAGACTTATCATGCTTGAGCGTGCTTCCAAAGACCATCATGTTGCATTGAAAACCATTAAAGCGACCAAGAAACACACCGAAGCCCAGTATGACTGAAAATTCCATCCTCATACCTTCTACGAAGGTGATATTTTTCTAGTGTATGACCAGGCTCATGATGTCCTTCGTCGTGGGAATTTCTACTCATTATGGCTAGGACCTTACATCATTAGTAAGGATTGGGGCAAGGGGGCATACCTTCTAAAGGATTTTGAAGGCCAACTCCTTCCTAACCATCGCAATGCACTTTACCTAAAGAAATTTTACCCATAGCATCTCCCATTGACATGTGTGTATTTATTTTTATCATGCATTTAAGTAGCTTTAATTGTCCACCATCATCTCATTTGTTGTCTTATGGTGCCTTTCAAATGGATCCATCATCCACACCGTATATCAGCCATGTTGATGGTACAAGTCGCTTCTCCCAGAATCTAGCCTCGACAGCTTGGGTCGTTTTAACCCCCTTGCATTCGTTAGTCCTCTCCAACGACATATGCATTGGATCTACCACCAATAACTAGGACGAATAAAATGCAGTGATAGGTTTATTAGTTGATGCCCTTGATCATCGCATCCTTCATCTTCATGTTTGTTTAGATTCCTTGTGGTTTTTCATGCAATTGAATGGCATTTATCGTATGAATAACCATGTCCTTTTTAGAAAATATTTACGAGTGAAGCTCTTAGTGCGTGAATTTGAATCCATTACATTCAGTCATGTACCTAGAGCCCAAAATCACTATGTAGATAGCATTGCAAACAATATTCTAGATTGACACTTATCACATGCATTTAACACAAGACAATAATAAAAGAAATGGTGAACCATATACTTGTCATATATAAAAACATTCATATCCATATTATGTATCAAAAAAATCATAAATGTTTGGAGTCCACTACTCTAAATACATCTGACATGCCCATAACATGTTACAAAAACCAAAATGGGGGAAACACATGCTTCCTATCTAATCACTATCTAGAAGATCCCAAGCCAATGGCTCTGCTCCACTAGCTCATAGATCCCAAACTACCTGCCCGGTCATCGCCATGCACCGCATGACCCCTCACCATTTTTAAGGTAGCCCTATACATCCCTTGATCTACAGGTCTTGAAGTTCATGTCACTCGCGCTATGATACACTAGACAACAATAGATCACACCTGCGGCAAACATCCTCCAACAGAGCCTCATAATCAAGTCTCTGGTTTGCTCTCGCTCCACTGGATCCCACAACCCCTAGTGCTACGGATCGTCCTGCATACCCTGTTGGCTTCACAAGTGCTATATTTTCATAGCAAAAGTTACAAATCAGTACCACATACATATTCTAAAAACTTTAAATGCACCATAATATATAAAAACTTTCACTTACCATCGGGTCCCCATGATCGACTAGGCGGAAGTGGCAAGTCAGCGTCTCCTTAAAAGTTCATACCACTATATGGATAATCGTCTATGTAGAGCGGCATCTGATCCTAGTGTGCAAAAAACTCAGGTCGAAACACCCATCCGACTCCTCCTCCTCCTCCTCTCTACAACATCTACCCCCAGCAACGCATCCTGGGCTCCTGTGCGCCCCCATCTCAGATTTGCACATGAGGTCGGATCGTGGGGATCTTCTCAAAGAAGAACGAGCACAATACCGTACAAAAAGTACAATCATGGTTCACCTACCGCTTGGATAGTGACGGCTGTCGTTTCAATGACGAAAGCATCATCTAGGCCCACCCATAATAGGTCCCACTCAAAACACTCTCTACCAACATCATCTGCCCCCTAGTGATGTGATGGAACACCTAGTTTCCCAGGATCCACAGTACTACTATGGCGATAGCCCATGTCTCTAGCCTCTCTAGATCACTGATCGGAATGGTCGTGCCCTTATCATGAGCAGTTGGTCTATAATGGCGCTCCATGAACTCTGAGATATTTTTCCCGCACGGTAAAACTGGATGTATGTTTCCCACCACCCCCAGTGGTGGGAGTCCGGTCAAAAAATAAATGTCCTGGATAGTAAGCTCGATTTTGTGCCCGTGCACCATAAATTCCTCCTTGTCAAGATCCCAATAGCTCATTATCCTTGATATTAAGGGCTCATCTGCCCTCATTAGTGGGTTCTCAACCAACTTGAGAAACCCGTATCTAGCAAGCGCTCCTCGTTCCACCTGATCCCCCTAGATCTTGGCCCAAAGAGCATCCAAATATCTCTTATGCCAGCTGATCTTCAATTCTTCCATACCTGCATAACACCATCATGTTTGTCAGCTCATAAATAAGACAACTGCATCACAAATCTGCTAACCCTGGCCCTCAGCCAACCATAAAAAAAAACCCACCTCTAGCTCCAACTCTCACTTTTCCTGCCCTGGAACTGCGAACTCACAAATTTTCCCACTAAATACTACGAGCCAGGTCGCATTTCAGGGCCTGAATAGTGCGAGCCAACCGTGAGGATGGGCAAGGGTCTCCCATAGAGCTCTGTGGACCTAATCTAAAAAACTAAACCAATGAAAATGTAGAGTAAGGCTAGGCCACCTACCAGCCACTGACGGATCCTGATTCCAATGGTCGGTTTGTCCGCTATGATCACCTCAAGATTTAGGGCCTTCTCCTCCTCTCGAAATTCACCTTATATCACTTATCAAATTAATTAAATTAGAGGGAAATCACCCTTTTAAAGGAAAAACCCTAAATTTTCCTTCGACAATTGTGACCAAACCATAGCTCGGTTTGATGAATTGTCAACACCATCGCAAATCTCTTACTAAGCACTATAATGGTTCTTCTTTTGTTTTTGGTAATTTGGTAGTTCATCAAGAAGCCATTTTTCCAAGAAGGGTCACTTTGTCGCCTCTTAAAATCAAATTTCTTCACATGCGCTGCTTGTACTTGGGGCACCACTTTGCCTTCATACATGTCAACTCCTATGTTGATTTTCATCATGTGTAACCATCTTTTGCTCATGTTTTCATGGTCCCCCCTGGGCCTATCCTATGTGGCATCATCATCGAGTCACCCTTGTTCAAAGCATCTGAGTTGAGTCATCATCTTATTCATGGAGTCTGTCTCAAGTCCCTTTATCTCATGTTACAGTCTTCCATCCATCTTTGCGTCGCATTCATCACGTGTTGCCCATTTTTTCCTCCAGTCATATATCCCTCATCCTCTCCAGAGTCAAGTCAGTCGCTTCTAGGTCATCTATGCTTTTTATGCTCTGACAAGGGAAGTCATCCGTCCACTACTCAGAATCCCCTAATCCATCATCATCCCTAGTGTCAGTCCATCAGTCACTTTACTATGATCCCTCATGCCTTAGTTGAGGATTCATCATTACCTCACCTATGGTGAACCTCCTTCTATCGACATCAACACATTCATTCCAAAAGACAGGTATAGAGGGTGGTGTACCTTGGTTCCAGCTTCCATTCTTGTTCAGTGCCTCGGATCAAGCAAAGGGAATCATCATTGCCCTTTGACTTGGTTGTTTCTCATCCACTCGGCCTCAGATAATTATTTCATGATTGAGATTCATTTACTTGATGATCCAGTGATCCAACAGATTGTACCAGTGATTCTCGGGTGTGTGTGAGATGTTTCAGACCTCATGAGGGGGTGGCGCTTCAGGTAGCCCCACACACGCTCGGATGACCTCAGATTATGATATAACCTTATATGCAGCTTCGTAGATTGAATGGGTTCGGTTTCATCCGCTTGTAGCGCCCATAACATGCATGTATCATTTAGATGATCCATTCATATTTTCAGAGCCCTTTCTTGTCCAGTAGGGCTTCTTGGGTTGTTATTATGTCTCATGTACTCAGATATTATTGTATTCAATCCTGGCTAATGTTTCTCCAAACGCAGTATGTATGTGGAATCCATTATATTTTTTGTCTGACCTATTTATGCCAGTATGTCATGTGCCATTTATCATGTACTTTATTTCTCAGTTTCATATTGCTAAGCCCATTATCATTCTTTGTACTTTGTCATCTCAATGGGCATAGGTATGCCTTCCCTGCCTCATTGAGAACAGGTACTCCAACATAAAAGGATACTTATATCATTTTGTAGGTATCGCCCCCTTGGTTATTGTCCTCTCTCGCTTCGCTTCGTCTATGTGTCTCTCTCTGTGACTCCCCTTCGGTGTCTAGTGATTGTATTCTTAATAAGTACTTGGGTCATATGATTTTATCCTAATGCTCGCACGTTGGGGGGCAATCTGTTATCATCAAAAATTGGTCATCTAACCATTTCTAATTAGATGGATCAAAGTACACCATGTAAGACTAATTTTACCATAGTAAAATTTCTTTCACTATACGAAATAATTTAGTAAACCATATTTTATTAAGTTATTTATGGTTAAAACAAGAAACCCCGTGAGGAATAATTAAATAAATCCTTATTTATTTGATTTTCCTCTAGGAATAATTAATTAAACCATTGTTTAAATAATAATCATGGTCATATTTAATTCAATTATGAGAAATAAGTAGATAAATCATTATTTTTCTTATTTTTCTCTCTGAATAATTAATTAAACATTATTTAGTTATTATTCCTTGTTAAATTTGACTGAATCGCTTAGGAATAATTAAACAAATCATTATTTGTTTATTATTCTATAACCACATTCTTGAAATGATAAATAAATAATTTATTTGTTTACTATTTCTAAATAAAGGTATTTAACCAATTTAAATACCTTTTCCCTCCAAAAAAATATAATAAAATACTCCAAGCGGTTAATAATATTTTATTACTCATCATTATCGAGGATAACTCAATATTTTGTTATAAATAGGAGGGTTTTTCCATTCATTCTTCACTTTGATCCTTTTCATTGTCGCATTTTGATCGTTCTCATTGTTGCTACTATTTTCTTTTGCTTCTTGAGCTCCCACTTGAGTTCAACATACATTTTGAGTTTTCTACACCATTGAGAAAGAGAAACTTATGGAGCTGAAGCATTGAGGGCAACAAAGAACCCATCCCATTGAGAGGGACTGGTAACAATTATTTGTTCCCTTCACCAGGTGTAATAATATATGAAAACATTCTTTAAACCTTGTCTTGTTTGTTGGATGCATGGAGCAATTACTATTTCTCTTCACTGTTTACTGCTTTTACTGCATAGATTTGGTTTTTTGCAACATTTGTTCTAACTATTCCTTGCATATCTAAAGGATTAAGCAACCATTTCTGTTGTTAGGGTTTTTTGTCACACACAGCTAAAGTGGGCTCTTTTCGTACACTTGTTTTAAGAATTTATGCTAACACCACCCATCTAGCCAATGGGTGAGGAAACTTGGGTGTGTCTAATATTTACCACTTGTGGTAACTATCTCCCCCAAGTGATGGGATGAAGGTGTTATACCAATTTATTATTGAGGGCCAGGGTGGGAAGATCAATGAACATTAGGACTATTGTGATCCTTACCTCTCATGCTAAGTAGTATCTTGCCTAATGGGAAATTTATCTTTAATAGTGAGCTTATTGAGCTCCCTATAATCCGGACAAATGCACCATGATCCATCCTTCTTATGCACCAATACAACTGGAGAAGATAAAGAACTTTGACTAGGTTGAATTATACCAGCCTCTAACATTTCTTCAATCATATGTTCAATTTTGCTCTTTTGGACATAAGGATATTTGTAAGGCCTGATGTTTGGAGGAACAATTCCTGGTATCAAATGAATAACATGATCATGATTACGAATAGGTGGGAGTCCTTTGGGAGTTTCAAACACCTTGGAATGATTGCCCAAGACTTTTTGGAGATATGGAAAAATAGATTATTTTGATGTTGGAACTTCTAGTGAGCATAATTGTGCAATTACGCCTCATTGTTCTTTCTTCATAAGCTTTGTCATGACATTAGAGCTTATTATCTTTCTCGGCTTCCCTACGATACCCCGTAATTCAACTTCTTTTCCTTTCGAAAAAAAATTCAAGAAAAGTTCTTGAAAATTAAAGGCTATCGTCCCCAAAGATTGTAACCATTGTACTCCTAGTACAACATCAGTACCTCCCATTAGAATGGAAAGCATTGGAATATTCAATACATATTCCCCCATGGTTAGCTTGATATTATGGCATTTTCTAGAGAAATTTATAGTTCCTCCATTTGCAACCATCACTTGACACTCTGGTGCTGGGTATAGGAAGTAATTCAATTCCTTGGCTACCTTACAATGAATAAAATTATGGGTACTACCTGAATCAATCAACACTATTACATTTTTCTTCTTGATATGTCCTTCTATCTTGAGAGTTTGAGTGGTAATTCCTGCCAATGCATTCCAGGATATGGTCGAACTCATTTCTTCTTTCTTTAGGGTTGGTTCATGGTGTATATCATTTTCTTTTGAATTTTCTTTCTCATTTTCTTCTTCCTCTTCACAATCTATGTAAAATAATTTCTTCTCAACACACTTATGACCTTTAGTGTATTTGCTATCACAAATGTAGCAAATCCATTTTGCTCTTTTTTCTTCCAATTGTTGTGGTGTCAACCTTTAGGTTGTGGAAGTCTAGGAGTAGCATCACTTACATCTTTATAGATGTGAGTGGTAGGCTTCCTTGACACCATAATTTTACATTCATTTTTTCTTGCCAACCCGAATGCATTTTCCAATGAATCAAGTTCCCAAAGGTGAACCTCAGGTTGGATGTTATCCTTTAAAGTCCCTATGAAGACATCAATCATGTGTTCCTCTGGAATATCACTTACCCTTATATTCAATTTTTGGAAGTCCTCAATGTGCTCCACCATTGAACCCTTTTGTATGGGATTTATCAATTGGCTAGAGAAGGTGTTGCTCTTTGTATCCTCATAATGTGTTATCATTTCCTCCATAAAAATTGACTAAGTGACAATTTTTTTAAGGGAGCAAAGCCATCGATACCATACAAATTTATTTTGTTTAAATATAAAGTTGCAATGCGTAACTTTTGTGTGTTTTGCACATTATTGAGATCAAAATATTGCTCCATCTGTAGTATCCATGTTATGGGATCCTTGCCATCAAACTTCCTTAATATCGATCTTTGGAATATGGTGGGTCTTCAATCCAATATTAGAGTTTATGAAATCACGATTAACATTTATTTTATTCTCATCATGAGTTTCCTTTACTATCTTTTCGCCATTAGGAATCATTTCTTGTATCAACTTTGTCAAACCTTCCATGTCTTCTTTTAGATCATTCTTGATGTCTTCCATGTTGTCTTTCATTTTTTCTTCCATGTCATCCATCTTAGCTTGCATGCCATTCTTCAAACCATCCATCTTATATTCCATGCATTTCTTCAAACCATCCATATTATCTTCCATGCCTTTCTTCAAATCATCCATCTTAGCTTCCATGCCTTCAAAACTTTCATTTCATTTTTTGTTTCTCTTTGCGAGAGCGAAATTTGGTGCACTTGGTCTTGTAATTTTGATATATCATGTTGCACTTCTTCCTCTTCATGAGTCATAGTAGAGCCTTCTAAGGGTTTAATGGGTGTTGAATTCTTTTTAAGGGGCATTTTAGAACCCAATACTGATATCTATGCACTACAAGCTCACTCGAAAATTCTCAACAAACTGCGCCCCAGAATTTCGACTTAGCTCAAGTGCTACCGCTCTGTGTGTATTCTCCAACTAACCCCAAGCCTTCCTTTAATACTTTTCTTGTTGAACAATTAAGGGTCGTGATCTAATCTCTAATCAACGGCTAGGATTAGAAAAGACTTGATCCTCGTCACTTGGAACATTCTCACCCACATGTTTAAATTAATTCACTTTAATTATTTAATTTCCCTAAGTTAGACTTAGGGTCTCCATTAAAATAATTAATATTGGAATAACGTAAGCTTTGTGTGGAATTTCTCTAAAGGATTTCAGGGTCTTGGATATATCATGTGTTCTAGCCCCTCGACAAAGTTTCGGAGCTAGAGCACATATGATGCTACCCAAAATATAAACACTCCCTCTTAGCGAGGAATGTGATCTAGCAATACTTCATCCTGAACCATCACCCTGATCCACGGCATCGGTCCCCTGCATTGCTTATGCTTGGCTTGCTACCCATCATCCTTTGCATTGTTGCCTTCTATACTGCAGCCCATGACTTTGCCACAGTAACTGCCTCATATGTACTGCAGCTCCCTCTCAAATGTTTCCTATAGCACTGCCACTGCTAATTGTTGCACTGCAATTCAGTTGCTGAGAGTTGAGCAACTGAAGTACATCACCCAAAATCTTGACAAACGAGTTAGTCTTCTCAATCTGAAACATCCTTTGCTGCTAATATGCGTTGTCCCTCTAGTGCCTCTGCGCTGCTGCTGCTCAACACTGCGTAAGCACTGCCTCTGCACTGCTGAAATCCCTTTAGCCTCTGCGTTGCTGCTTCTACGTTGCTCTAGTCTTCAACGTCCTAGCTCCACCAATGTGCCTTCACAATCCTCTGCACCAACTGAATCCAATCATCCTGCTACTGTCATTAAGGGATCCCATAGCTCATATCTGATCCAAGAGTTTGGGCACCTCAAGGATCCTTCCCCTCTTCCTATTTATAGCTCAATCTACATCACTCATGGCAACATCATCATCACTGCCACTATCCCCTTTGTTTGTCGCAGCCTTGGAATCAGAATCTTCCTTACCCTTCTTCTTAGGACAAGTATTGGTGAAGTGTCCCAATTCACCACATCTGAAGCACCAAACCTTTGAGAGGTCCTTCTTCTTCTTCCCTTGTTGTTGCCTCTATACCTTCAATGCGAGAGCTGCATCTTCCTCCTCCTCTTTCTTTATCTTGGCTCCTCTGTGTTGAGATTTCGGGTAGCATCAGATGTTCTCTAGCTCTGAAACTTTGTGGAGGGGCTAGAACACATGAGATATCCAAGACCCAAAAATCGTTTGGAGAAATTCCACCTGATGTAAAAGTTATTCAAATAACTAAATTTTTTAATGGGGACCCCGAGTCTAACTTGGGGAAATTGAAAAATTAAAGTGAACTAATTTACACATGTGGTGAGAATGTTCTAAGTGAAGTGGATCAAGCTTTCTCTAATCTTAGTCATTGATTAGAGATTAGATCACGTATGTTGATGTCTCAACGAGAAAAGTATTAAAAGAAGGCTTGGGGTCAGTTGGAGAACACACCGAGTAGCAGCACTTGAGCTAAGTCGAAATTCTGGGGCACAATTTGCTGTGAATTTTCGAGTGAGCTTGCAGTGCTAGTGAGGGGCAGATTGGCAAGGGATGTTCTGATCCAAGGTCGAGAATACATACATTATAGAGGCAGATCTGTACCTTGCAGTGCAGAGGCCAGCAGGAGGGATGCAACCTAGCCAGGCTGACGCAGAGACCACACATAGTTGGACGTAGACCCTTTTGGCTGACGTAGAGGCAACACTGACGTAGAGGCAACACAGAGGCCTTCAGGGCAACGCAGAGGCAACGTAGAGGCCTTCAGGGTGACACAAAGGCTAGAAGTGATGCATTGAGGGTTCTAGTGGGCCAGAAAGGGCTCATATTCAGTAATTCCTGAAGGGTTTGAATCATCCATATTTTTTCTCTCCAAGTGATAAGGTACAATTGCCGTGAATTTCTCTGTAGGGAAAACCACTACTAGTGCCCATGATGTATTCAGATTTTGCTTAATATTAAAACCCTCAAAGAGCTGCTGCATCGATTTTCCCGCATTGGGTTTTTTCGGGGACATTTGTCCGAAAAATCATGTGTCCTTTGTCATATGTGCGCTATGTTTCAATAAATGATATGTATATGTTTAGGCTACAGATTGTGTTTACTTTGATGTTTTCTGAATATTTCAGTGAAATAACTTGTGAATAATAAAACAAGTAGGAGAAGTAAATCAATATTCTGAAGTAGGGTTTCTGTGTTCAGAAATTTCACACTTTGTTGTTGCTGCCCCTCTTGGTTACTATCTAGACTTCTTCTTGACGAAGGATTGTCCACATGTCCTCCCAGTTTGGAAGTTGTGCTCTGCCTAAGATACTTTGGACAAAGGTCTCCCAATCATCGGTGACTACATCCAGGGCAGTCCTCACCAAGAGACCGTCATCAGGAGTTGCCACCATTGCAACTAGCTGATCTCGAATAACCTTCAATATAAAGAGGAAGGGATTGATCTCCTCTCCCTTGTGCATCGCAAACAATCGCATATGGTTCTCCAGAAGCATCTTCCTCTAGATGGAGCTTCCTTGATATAGCGTTTCCAGTGCTTGCCACATTTCATTTGTCATTTTCTTCTCGACAATATGTGGGACTGTAGGTTTTAACTCTGTACAGAAATTATCTGCAAACGAATCTTAAAAAACAGAAAATAAACAATAGCGAGAGAATAAAACATAAAACAGATATACACAGAGATTTTCCCCTGGATCCCAAATCGGGACGACCAACTTGATTTTTTATTATATTCCTTTTAGTGTTACAACACATATATATACATGCCGAAGCATACATAAACCTCAATCCATTAACCCTGGATTAGAACATAACCGTAGTTCCCTTGACCAGATCTACAAAATACCAGGGGCCGAAAACCATCGTACCCCAAAACCATGTGCAAACCCATGCACAAAACCATGGGTGGGTCTGCCCACCAAAAAATAAGGAACAAAAATTTGCCCCGGACCCCGAGAGCCTGCCGCCCCCCCTATGACCCCCCTGCTACGCCCGTCGCAACGTAGATGGGGGCTATCGCCCCCCCTGTGACCCCCCCACGCGTGACTAGTCATGGAAAAAATATAACACATACCCAACAGGGACCACATGATCCTTCACCCCATCCATGATCAAGCGCTTAACTCGCGCCTGATTTTCCTCATACTTCTTTAAAGGATCAAAATCGACTGGGATGGCCACAACCCTCTTGGCATGTTCTCTGATATGATATTCATCAAGGAATGACAAGATCCTGGCTTTCCAGATGACAAAATTAGACAAATCGTCCAACCTGTCAAGATCTCTCAATCCGTGTGAGGCCATCTCTACTCAAAGATGTCGAAGCAAAAATCTCTTCTCCCTTATATTGTTGCTACTCTCAGCAAGAGACTGGATCTGGGTTTCTTAGCGATAGAAACCCTCTAGAGACTATGCTCCCTCTGACTAGTGATTTCCCTCTCGGAAATCCTCCACCAACTCTGTCGAAACAACCCTCTACGATCACTTCACCGATTGAATCTCAGATTTCTTGGCTAAAAAATATGTTGAGGAACTGTTCCCCCTTACTTTGTCAACCCTACTAGGCACTGTTCTACACTGACAGAAACAATGCCCCACCAACAACTTCGAAGATCAGAAAACTGCACTTCCAAACCTACGTTAAACCGACACAACGTCACCTCCGACTACGTCAGCATCTGCGTCAACTTGAAAAGCTTTGTGTCACCCTTCTAGGCCTGGGTTAGCCTCTGTGTCAGCTCTGCGTGAGCAAACAGGCTTTGCATCACCCCTGTTGGGTCTCTGCGCTGTCCCTCTGGTGCTGCATTGTCTTTTTCTGGATCTGTGAGATTCAGCTGCCCTCCTGCAGCAAAAAATATTCAGCTCTTTATTGATGGCTTTAGCTTGATCTACAATAGCTCTGATACCATTTGAAAATTTCTGAACCTAAGTTACAGAAACCCTACGGCAGTTTTATGATTTACTTCTCCTATTTGTTCTGTTAAATTAACAAATTATTTTTTCTGAATTATTCAACAAAAACATCAAAGTAAACACTACTGCAACGTACACATACATACAGATCATTTACTGAAGCATAACGCACATATCACAAAGGCCAGTATTTTTTGGACAATGTCCCCGAAAAAATCCAATGCAGGAAAACTAGTGCAGTAACTCTTAGAGGGTTTGTTTATTAAGAAAAATATCTAAATGTAATCAAGGGCACCAGTAGTGGTTTGCCCAACAGAGAAATTATGGAAAGTTTACCTCTATCACTCGGAGACAGAAAATATGGTTGATTCAGATGAGGGTTCACATCTTCTGAATAATGTTGAATACGAGCCCAAACTGGCCCACTGGAAATCCCAACATTGCCTCTCCCGACACTGTGTCAGCTCTGCGTAGCTGCTAGAGCCTCTACGCATCACAGACTACTCCTGCGTCACTCCTCTAGGTTCAGCGTGCCTTTGCGTCACCCTGAATGGCCTATGTCAACCTCTGCGCTGCCTATACGTGAGCCTAGCTAGGTTGCGTAAGCCTTTTGCCTTTTATGGATTTTCTTTAATTAACTTCTCAGGGCTCAAAGGACAAGAGCATGATGTGTAAGATATGGCAGTGATTACCCCCTTTTAAGTGAGGCGATTCATTTCCCTCCAGGAGTTGGGATAATCATGGGTTTTTGAATGATAAAGGAGGCTCATGTAGGGCCTATGGAACCAGGGTGATGACCATGGGTATGGGGTAGAGCTCATGTATTGGATTTTGTCCATGTGCTAATTATTTTTGTCTCGGCCATCTTTTGCATTTTATGGTGCAATTTCCTGTTGAATGTGACCATTTATGCTTTTTACTTTTTCTTTTAGCTACTTCAACCTCCAGGGCATTGTTCCACGCCTGGCCCAAGGTGGTGGCAAGGGGATACGGAGGGACACTGACCCTATGTGGACCTAGTGAGGCAATGTGGACCCAGGTGGGAGAAATGATGAATGGGGGTATAGTGAGTGGAGAGGGAGTAATATATATGGATAATGGAGCAGGACCACGCACCCAAAGTCGGGGTTTCCCAAGTAGTAGCACCCTAGAACCAAATGGTCAATAAAGGAGATCCCATAGGACTAAGGTCCAAGGGTAACATCCAAAGGAGATCAAGGGGACAGGAGCACAAACTAAGCCCATTTTTTCCGCCAAATCCCCCCATGAATCCATGCCCAAAAGTGTCCATGAGAAGTAAACTCAACACTTAATTACCAAATGACAAGACATAACTTTAGATTCAGGTGACCCACCTTCAAACATATGATCAATACAAACGGGCAAGGGACCACATGGCTGGCTCAGGTGGCGAATAAATGGCACAACGAGCTAGTTGAGGGCTGCAAGGGGCTACTGGCTGTCGGCTGAGGTCCATCGTGGAGAAAAAAATTCTCCTAGGGATATCACCCTCAAAGCAATGGATAACGGTGATCTCTAAGGGAACCTTTACATCCCTATTCTTAGCATTTACAACCTCTTCAACAAAAGCTATGATCTAAACATCTTCTCTTGCAATGGATTCATTGTCTTCATAATTGTTTTTGTTTAATCTTCCTCCTTTTGTCGAAATTCTTGTCCATGTTCTTTTTCTTGCTCAATACATTTGAAATTTGAACCATAGTTTCTTTATTCTATATTTGATTGCACCAATCATGTTTATGCACCATTTTGGGTAACTATCAAGCAAGGTTGGATTCTTGCAAAATTGAGTCTCTTTTGCATATAATCCCATTTTTTTTTGTGCTTCTTTTGATTCTTGGCTTCTCTATGTAATTCAGCATTTTTCTTAAGTACTTCATAAAAAGTTCTATCACATAGTAATAATCTATTTCTTCTTGCTAATTTTATATTTTTACTTCTTTAATTGCTAATTTAAAATCTCATATATGAGTAATTAGAAGTTCATTGGGAAACTCTGCCAAATTGATGTCCTAACTGTACAAATACGAAACACATATATACATATACAAGAAATAAGGTCCTTGAAGCAATCACTATCCATTAACTATAACACTCGACAATGAGTCTACATTGGTATTTCTATCTCCCACTAGACCACATCATTTGTATGATTAAAACTTCATAACATACAACATGAGTCCATATAGATTATCTAAAGTTTTGACAATTCATAATAGTTGTTTGGTTAATTTGAACATACATATTAAGAAATATTACTAATTAATCTTAATCCTACAATGCAAATATATCTATAGGTTTCAAGGTATAGGGAATTTTTTTGTTTTGTAAAAATTTGACATAAGTGATCAATCAACTGTAAAAAGTGTTTTATAAGTTAAAAATTGATTCTAGAACATTTCATCACCTTAGGTCTTCAATTTGATTACTTATCCCTTGTGATATTTGGATAGAGAAATCTGCTAAGGAAAACAAATAAAACAATTGAGTTTGTATTTCATAAAGCAATATTTAATAGATAAATTAAGACGTGGGCCAATTGGAAATGGAAACTTTTCATAGGACTAATAACTTGTGACAAAGAACAATGCAAAGATCCCCAACTTAGCTAACTATAACAATCAATGCCTCTGAATTTGCAAAGAATAAGGTACAACTCTAAACAATTTAGGGGCTAAATTTCACCATTTAGCTAATTTTTCAAAAAAAAAAGATTTGCCAAACATATCTTGAAATAAGATAAATCCTGAAATTTAAAGATTTTTGCAAAGATATCCCAAACATTTATAGTTGACATTTTAATAATTAGTAAAACTCTAGCTGTGGGGAAGCTTCTCCTTCCCACCAACGCTTGTGCTCCCAAAGCTGGCTTTAAGAAGGGAGAATGTCCCCAAAACGATTCCTTGTGCTCCAAGAGGATTCCCCCAGCACCCAGAACGATTCCTGATGCAACTAAACCACAAAAAAGGAAAGTGGAAATTGCTCGTGACAGGAGGATTAAGAAAGCTTAGTAGATAGTATATTTATTTATATTTTTCAGTTTAAACTCTAGATCCAAGAACTGAGAATCACTTGCCGTTATTATGGCCTATTTTGTAAATATTATATGGAAATTGAAGTTTGCACTATTAATTGCATATTACAACTCTTTGGTCATGGTGCCCTATTTCATTTTCTGGCTGATGTTTTCTCCTACAGTTTATTGATTACAAATGTTCTCTCTTGAAGCTTAAAACTTGTGGGTTTATGTTATGGTTGATCATTTGATGACAATGCTATAAGTGCTAGATCTTTAATGTTATTTGTCTACTGAATAGTTGATGCTTTTATGATTATCATTAATCTACTAGAAAGATCTATGCTTTCATATTTTCTGCTAACTAATTCACCATTATGGGTGCTTTATGTGTGTATATATATATATATATATGCTTCTGGAACACTTTGCTTTCAGAGTCTTTTGGAAATTGGTGCTTCATGCTTCTGCTTCCTGCTTTGCACTCTCACTCTCAATATATATGAGTAAAACACGTCAAAATTTCTACACTTGAAGGATAAGTATGGATCCTCAGAAATTTCCCTGTTACTACACCTTATGTTTCAAAATGCTTCATAACCATGACTTCCAAAGCCATATACATCCTTCATGCTGCATACTTATGCATTCCAAAGCCATTTACATCCTCCATGTTTAAAATGAGGAAAAAAATGTTTTTCAGATCCCATCTTTTATAACATGGAAGGCATTTGCATGGAGAAGACCAGAAGATAAAGTGCCTGAAGTAAACTTGAATTCTAAGATTCTTGAATGAAATTGTATTAAGGAGAGAACCCAAACTTTCAAAGTTTCCAATGCTTTACATTTCTAAAATGAAGAAGCCATCTTAGAAAACTGTATGCTTTTCTAGAGCACCGATATAATTAGTTGTTGCTGTAAATTACAAGTGCAATTGCATTTTTAGATGATGCACATGCAAGAGAAAACTCTTAAACCAAGCAACACAAACTTCTAATTTAAACAACAGAGAGTGATAGATCAAAGTAGCAAGTTTGATCCCAGCCTACTGGAATAACATCAGCATATCTTAACATACAGAAAACTGCTCAAATTGACCATATTATTCTTTTATGCTACCTGCCATATTTATCTTGAACTCCTTACATCAACTACAAAATGCATTTTTCTCAAGCAACCTTATGATTTCCATGCGCTTATTAAGCTTTGCAACATCCATTGGTGTTTTCCCTTCCAAATTCACCAGAGTTCTGTCAATACAAATAAAAAAAGCTCAGCTCTATGCTAAACAGACAAAAACGACCTTAGCAATAGCCAAATAATATGAACAACTGTGCCCTTGCAAGTGCTGCTTCATCTTCTTTACCTTTAATAGAAACCCAATATAGTGGGCTCATCAAAGACCTTTTGCATGCTTCTAGTCGTTGCTCTGGTTTCTTGCAAAGACATTAAAATTAGGCAGACTAACAACAAAAGAGAAAGAAGGAAAAACTTACACTGCAGCTCCTCCCCTCAGTAGAAGTTCAGCACATTCATACTGTCCATAACCTGAAGCATAATGAAGAGGAGTGTTGTTGTTCTTATCGAGAGGATCAACTAAAGCACCTGCTTCAAGCAACACTTCCACACACCTTGCCTGCAATTTGAACTATTTTCCCTCATCAGTTCTATAAGTCGAATGAAAATATTGTTTTCCCTCACAAACGACACAATTTTACATGCAAGTTTAGGATCATAAGAGTGTACTGGAAGAACAAAACATATAGCCTGAGGAATTACATAGATCAATTACCCAGCTAACCATTGATAACTACATGGCACAAGAAAAATAGCAAAAAGAATTTTACATTGATATTTGTAAGTGGGAGAATTTGCATGATTATGGTTTCTTTCTGTATTTAAATTCATTGTTGCCATTGACTGTGTTACCCACCAAAAGTGGGTGACTCCATAGGAGAAATTTTTCTCCCATCATCTCTTCCAGCCGGCTGGCTGGCAGCCCCTAACAGCCACTAGTAGCCGATGACGATGTGCCATTCATATCTCTACCACCTGCATCAGCGATATTTTTCCTCGCCCATTTGGCAACAGCACATGTTGGAAGGTGGGCTTCTGATCAAAAGGTACTTTATTCATTTTGCAATCAGGTGCTTATGCTTGTTTGTATTTTGGGCATTTGACATGGATTATGAGGTAACCTAGAAGGAAGAGGGGTTTTGACCATGATCTTGTTCCCTCACCTGAAATGGGAGGTTAATATTTCATCCTAGTTCAATGGGACTGGAATATCCCAAATGGGAATTTTCATTAATATTTCATGAGGGTTTTAACTTTGCACAATTTCACCAAGAAACACAACCAAAACAACAGAAATTTGATAGAAACAATAAACCCAGAAATTATACGACAATCTCAGTAAAATATCACAATATGAGGAACAATTAGATATGCAGCAAAAATAACAAAATCCAGCTTTATTATATAGTAATATATGCCAATACAATAGCTGAAAACAACCCTCAAGATATGCTATAATGCTGATGCTAGCCTCCAAACTGAAACAGGAAATCAATCACTACACTTGTGGATTCTGAATGAATCCACCAAGGGGAGATGGGTACTCGCCCAATCTTTCTCAATTCACCCGAGGGTTTCCATCCTGGGGCTACTGCTAGAGTAGAGAACCAAGTTCTCAAAGCTCTCACACAAGACAATGATCAAATCCAAGATGTCTCCAAATGACCTCCTCCTCCCCTTTTATAGATCTAATGGATAGATCTCCAAGCCTCTAGAAGCATCTTATTCTATTATTTTATTATTATTCTAGAAGATTCTCCATGGAATTTATCTTAGTGACTTTTAATTTAATTCTATTTCACTTAAGTCACTTTTGGGCCCTCTTCCTCTAATTAATTAATTTTCCTTTAATTAAATGACTAATAAAAGTCATTTTTAATTAAGGAAAATGGTAAATCGCCCACAGTACTCTCTCTGGCCAGTATAAGTCACTTCTCAGCATCCCATCCTGAAGATCTCCTCATTCTAGTTCCAACAAGCTATTACACTGAGGTGTTCCATCAAATAATCGTCTCGGGATACCAACTCGAGCATAATTAATTAATCTAGGCCCCATAATAAAGCTAATTTTGAAAGTTGTCGGAATGCGACGACACGAAAGACAAATTGTGATGATGATGAAATATGCCAAGAAAATGCCATCAAATCTCGTAAAAACTCCTCAAAACTCCCTCAAAACTCCTGAAAACACAAACATGCTCTAATGGCCTAGCCATCCCTTGTCCTGGAAATCCACCCTGGCTGTACTGTGGAGAAAAATAGAATTTGGAACACTACAAATCCTCCGCCCCAAGATTGCTTGCCCTCAAGCAATCCAAATATGTGGACCACCTTGTTGGCCCGATGCAACTGAGACCTAATGCCCGAATCCCATACAAATCACTGGGTGCTACTATGCCTCTGTGTCAAGCCGTCGGAAATAGACCCCTCAATTCCTGGATCCCAAACTGATCTCTCACTGTACCTATCATCAACCAATCTTCCTGGATCCCAATGCCACCGTGGCCAATCATCACCCAAGTCGCATGGCTCGGACGGTGCTCTATGTCTGGCTATAGCTGCCGCTCCATGAAGCAAATACCAACTCAAAAACTCTCTCCAATCCAACCTCTGGCCTAGGTCGAGGTCAATCTTGCTCTGCTGATGCTGTGCTAGTGCTACTAAAACGTTGATTGACTGTCGGTCCACAATCCATGGACCACTGAAACTTGCATCAACTCTCTCATCTAAGGGCTCCTGCCGAAATGTGCCCAGAACTAAGAATGGTACTCCATCAATAGGATACCAACTCAAGATCTCCCGCCAATCTAACATATGGACACCTGTGCAAGGGATAAGTCTACTAAGTTGATAATGGTCCATGCTCAACTTCCAACAGTCTACCCTGTCCACCAATAGAATCGGTCCAAGAAATCCTGCCCCTCTCGCTATAATGGACTCGGGTTCCGAAACGACCGAGGGTCGGCTCCAACTCTGACTCGGTATCGACTCGGCCGGTTCAATTTCAATGACTTGGTCTTTGTAAAAAATGCATTAAATATTAATTTTTTTATAGAAAAACATAATTTTAAAGATTTTCATTCATGTTTCCGAACACAAAGCATTACAATATTAACAAAAGACAACATATGATCAAAGTAGGCTCATGAATATATCTATTATATCAAAATTGCACCCAGTGCATTGTCCAATACATGATGATGATATAGAGATCAGAACAAAAAACATAACTAAGGAGGCTCTAAATGGCCTCTACCACAAAACATGAATAGTCACTACTGCTAGACATCTGGCAAGCTAATGTCCTCTGCCTCAAACTCTAAACCAGAGGGGGAAACCGCTCGCTCCTCCTCTGAATTAGCGTCCTCAACTAGAACTGTAGCACGCTGAGCCTAAGATAGACGAGCTATGTGCATCCGTCATGGCTGACTAGAGGAAGTGCCTGCGGCTGCAACTGGAGGGCTTGGGACTGGACCTACTACTAGTGGATTTGCATTGAGCAGAGCCTCTACCCGTGTATCGAATTCCATCCCCACACCAATATCCTCATCAGAGTCAAACTCTGGTGGACAAGTCTCCACTACCCAACCTGATGTTGGATCAATATCCTCCAACACAATGGGATCTGAATCAGGTCTTTTGTTCAGCAATTGGTTCTGTCTTAGTCGGAGGTTGTACTGGACATACACTAGATCATTTAATCGTTTTTGCTCCAAACTGTTTCTCTTCTTTGTGTGAATCCTCTCAAAGATAGACCAATTGCGCTCACACCCAAAAGCACTGCAAGTTTGACTCAAAATGCGGATTGCAAACCTCTGCAATTCAGGACAATGGCTACCAAATGCCTCCCACCATTGTGCTGAAGAAAATGAGTTTCAGTTAGCTCAACAAATTATATCCAACTTTGAAATTATAAACAATTATACAAAATAATAAAATATGAATTTGAAAATTGAAATTCTTTGTTTACCTGGCTCATCTGATTCCCTTGCAATCCTTGCAAGGTTCTTGCTAAAGGTACCTGTGGCTTGGATGAACACAGTGATCTGATTGTGTATCTACAACTGGCCACTCTTTGTGGGGATCATGTGATCAATGCAGTCAATCAATCCATCTCTAACCTCCCCATTCAAAGCTCTTGCTTCCTGAGCTTTATAATGATACCTTGGGTTCAAAAAATACCCAGCTGCATGTATAGGGAAATGGAGTTGATTGTTCCATGTTTGATCAATGATTGTCCAGATGGGCCCATACTTACCCACTTTGTCCTTGTATGTTGCCCTTATTTGCTCCTTTGCTTGATCCATAGCCTCATAAACGAAGCCCATAGCTAATCTTTCCCCATCCACCAACCGCAACACCTTAACCAGTGGCTCAGCAAGTTTCACAATCTCTGCTGCCTTTTTCCAAAATATTTCTTCATTAACTTTCTTTTTCACATCTTTGCCATCTTGTTTGCGAGCCCACTGACATTCATTCCATTCATCACTAGAAAACAATTTTTGCAAGTTTCTATGTTGGGCAAGCATAGATTGCAATGTCAAAAAATGTGTTGCAAATCTAGTGATGGCAGGCCTAATAATTTCCATGCCCCCTGTGTGTTTCCTCATCAGATTCAGAATCCATGAGTGATTGTAAATATATTTTGTGATGCTTTTGGCATGCTCTATAGTGTTCTTGATCGAATCTATTTTGCCAATATCCTCAAGCATGAGTTCTATGCAGTGTGTAGCACATTGGGTCCAAAAGATGGTTGGGTGCTTTTCCTCCAACAATTTACCAGCAAGAACATAGTTAGAGGCATTATCTGTATGATTTGAACAACATTTGCCACCCCCCACCTCTTCAACAACCTCATCCAAAAGCTGAAACAACAAGTGTGCATCTTTCACCCGATCAGATGCATCAACTGATCTTAGAAATATGGTTCCCCGTGGGCAAAAGACAAGAAAGTTTATGATGGTACGGTTCCTCTGATCAATTCATCCATTTGACATGATGGTACATCCTGTATGTGCCCATGAGTTTTTGAATTCTTTCAAATAATCATCAATGGACACAATCTCTTTTTGCAAAAGAGATCCTCTTAACTCATGCATAGTAGGGCCTTTGAAGCCCTTTCCAGCAACATATATGGCATCAAACATAGGTTCATAATATGGTGAACGAGTAGCATTGAAGGGAATATTAGCATCATACCACCATCTAGGAATGTAATCACAAGCAATTTCTCTCAATTCTTTTTTCCAATGCTGATCTAAAGTGGGCTACACTTGACCTCTACTTGTAGGACTAAGACCATGTGCACTATCAGAGAGAGAAGAGGGTATGAAAAAACTTTTGAAAGTACCCCTATTTCTCATTGCACCCTTACCCTTTTCAGAAATAGACTCCATAGAGGGAGGAACATAGTGAAAGGGGTTTGAAGCATTAGTGCAAGGGATAGATAAAGAACCCTCATAATCAAAAGTTGGGTTGGCAGCCATCATGTGTTGTATATTTCTCTTCCTCCCAATTTCAGCCTCTATTTCTTTTTGCCTAGCTTTGTCTTCCTCAAACTTTTGAAATTACTCTCTCAACTTCTTCCTAATTTCCCCAATTTCTTCTATTGGTGCTTCACATGAAATAATTTGGCCTCTAAGACCAGCCAAATGTAGTTTCAGTCTATGAATGCCCTCTCCACCCCCCTTAATTTTTCTCTTACAAAATTTGCAATGCATTTGATCATCAACCATTTCAGCATATGCCCAAGCAGCATCTTTCATTCTAGGGGCCATTTTGGACTGAGTTTTTGACTTGGAAAAAAAAGGTTTAAATATGAAAATGAAAACAACAAAAAAACTATTCATTCTATTTTCATTTCTTTCACAAAATACTATGTTTTCCATTTTCAGATTTGCAAAAAAAATAAAACAAGCAAAGACAAATTTTAGAAGGAAAAAAAAAATACGTCTAGGCTCTAGCATCCTCAATGCAGCTCCAACAAACCAACTCCTCAATGCTGCTCCAAAGCTTGCCCAATAAGCTCCTCACTGCTGCTCCAAAGTTTGCCCAAAAGACTCCTCAAAGCTACTCCAAAACAAACTCCAAAACTCTTCACAAATTCCTCACAAATGCTCACTCAAATGCAATGAGATAGATGTGAGGAAATGAGATGGGTTGGGTAGCTTTAATAGGATGGGGAGGGGTTAGAACCTTGCATAAAACCCTAACAGCAACATAAAATTCATTTTCAAGTCCATTTTTTAGCTTAAGAGGGGCCCGCGGCCAGCTTAGACTAGCTCAGCTGATTTAGCTTGGGCTCGGCCGAGCCAGCCGGTTTGTGACTGAACCGGCCGAGCCGTAAGCCGAGTCGGTGTACGACTCGGCCGATTTGGTCACAAACTGACCTCTGGACCGGTTTTTCCACCGATCCGATCCAGCGAGGGGTCTGGCTCGGTTGACTCGGCCGATTCCGAGCCAGTCCGAATGATTTTTAAAAATATGTTCTATATACCACTGGAGAGGACGGCTTCCTAAAAATGTTGCGGTTGTGATGGCCGACACTACCTATGTTTGCACCTCATCAATGGGTAGACCCAAAGATGGATGCACTACTCTTTCCCTCGCCAGATAGGAAACTCCACGCTCCTCTAGCCCACCAATCCTCTGCAACGTTGTCCTGCCATACTCCAGCACCTCTTGAGGACAAGTGCCTGTAAATGATGTCATCCTGCTAATTGTCTATCCATCTGTCTCCTCCTCATCAATGGATGATCCCAAGGGTGACCGCTCATCCTCCTCAATCACGAGCTCAATGTGATCCTCCGACTGGCCCTCCACAAAAGGATCATCATGCATACTATGCATATCCTCCTCAGCTAACTCGTGCTCCACCATATGCTGCTCATGCTAAATCATCATGAGTGACTCATCATCCTCAATTTCTCCCTTAGAGTCCCTTGACTTCTCCCCATACACACCCGAATATAAGGCCAACCTACTATCAACAACTCTACACGATTGCTCGTGCTCCCTAGAGGCATCGTCATATGACCCCATGGACTCACCCAAAGAAGAGTCCTCATCCTGACATACAAAAGGAATGTCCTCTTGCTCATGCTGAGAATGAGGAACCCCATAGGTGCCTACGCAGTCACTGCGTCACCCTTCAGTGTGGCTATGTCACTTTGTATGATCTGCTGAATACGAGCTCTTTCAGGCCCACTGAAACCCCAACGTTGCAGCCTCTGGCTCTGCGTCAGCCCCTCTTGGCCTACGTCGCCTCCTGTGACTAAGTCAGCCTTTGTGCTGGCTATGCATCAGCCTGATTGGATCTGCATCACCCCTGCTGAGCCTACGCTGCCTCGGCGTCACCCTTCTTGGACTGCGCTGCCTCTCTGCAATTGTATTCTCAGCTTCGGATTCACAAATCCCTCTGCCGATCTGCCCCTCGCTGCACTGCAAGCTCACTCGAAAATTCTCAGCAAACTGCACCCCAGAATTTCGACTTAGCTCAAGTGCTATTGATGTGTGTGTGTCCTCCAACTAACCCCAAGCCTTCCTTTAATACTTTTCTCGTTGAACAATCAACGACTGTGATCTAATCTCTAATCGATGGCTAAGATTAGAAAAGACTTGATCCTCGTCACTTAGAACATTCTCACCACATGTTTAAAGTAATTCCCTTTAATTATTTAATTTCCCTAAGTTAGACTTAGGGTCTCCATTAAAAATAATTAATTATTGGAATAACTTAAATTCCGAGTGGAATTTCTCCAAACGATTTCTAGGTCTTGGAGATCTCATGTGTATTAGCCCCTCCACAAAGTTTCGGAGGTAGAGCACATCTGATGCTACCCAAAAATAAACACTCCCTCTTGGCGAGGAATGTGCTCCTGCAACACACCACTCTAGAAGCGTTACTCTGATCCATGGCATCGATCCCCTGTGCTGCTAATGCTCGGCCTGCTGCCCCTCATCCACTGCGCTGCTGCCTTCTGTACTGTTTCCCATGACTCTGCCACAGTCACTGCCTAATCTGTACTGCAGCTCCCTCTCAAATGCTGCATCATGCTGCCCATAGCACTGCCACTGCTAACTGCTGCATAGCAACTCAGTTGCTGAGAAGTCAGTAACTGAAGGACATCACCCAAAACACTGACAGATAAGTCAGTTTGGCTGCATCTCGATATTGAAGCACCCTCCGCTGCTGAACTACATTGACCCTCTGAAGCTCTGTGTTGCTGCTGCTCTGCACTGCGTAAGCACTGCCCCTCTGCGCTGCTGAAGTCCCATCAACCTCTGCGCTTCTGTTGCCTCTGCACTGTGCTGCTCTAGTCTTCAGCGTCCTCAATCCCACCATGCCTCCATAATCCTTTGCACCAACTGACTCTCGCCATCCTGCTACTGTCTTTAAGGGCTCTTGTAGCTCGTATGTGATCCACGAGTTTGAGCATCTCAAGGATCCTACCCTTACCACCATCTATAGTTCAATCTACAGATCTATGTCACCCACCTCTTCTCTCGAGGCACATGAGCACTCATAACCACATCATCATCACTGCCATCACCCCCCTTGGCTGTCGCAGCCTTAGTATGTGAATCTTCCTTGCCCTTCTTCTTCTGAGGACAAGTATTGGCGAAATGTCCCAATCCACCACATCTAAACCACCGAACTTTGAGAGGTCCTTTTTCTTCTTCCCTTGTTGTTGTCGTTGTCCCTTATATGCGAGAGCCGCATCTTCCTCCCCCTTCTTGATCTTGGCTCCTTTGCTGCTGCTGCGCATCTTGGACATTCTCCTAATATCCTCTTGACGAAGAGTTGCCCACATGTCCTCCCAATTTGGAAGTTGTGCTCTACCCAAAATACTTTGGACAAAGGTCTCCCAATCATCTATGACTGCATTCAGGATAGTCCTCACCATGAGACCATCATCAGGAGTTGCCCCCATAGCAAACAGTTGATCTCGAATTGCCTTCAATGTAATGAGGAAGCGGTCGATTTCCTCTCCCTTGTGCATCTGAAATAGTTGCAACTGATTCTCCAGAAGCATGTTGCTCTGGACGGAGGTGCCTTGATACAGCTTGATCAACATTGTCCACATGTCATTTTCCGTTTTATTCTCAACAATATGTGGGACCACATGATCCTTCACTTTGTCCATAATCAAGCGCTTAGCCCGTGCTTGATTTTCTTCATACTTCTTTAATGGATCAGCATCGACTGGAACGGCTACAACCTTCTCGCCATGATCTTTGATGAGATACTCATCTAGGACAGATAAGATCATGGCCTTCAAGATGACGAAGTTAGATGCACCATCTAACCTGTCTTGATCCCTCAATCCATGCGAGGCCATCTCTAATCAAAGATGTTGAAACAGATGCTCTTCTCCCTTCTTCTGTTGTTGCTCTCAGCAAGAGAACGGATCTGGGTTTCTTGGCGATAGAAACCCTCTAGAGAATATGCTCCCTCTGACCAGTGATTTCCTTCCCAGAAATCCTCCACCTATTCCATCGAATCAACCCTCTCCAATCACTTCGCTGATCGGATCTCAGACTTCTTGGTTAGAAAGTCTGCTGAGGAACTGTTTCCCCTTACTTTGTCAAACCTGTTGACACTGTTCAGCACCGGCAGAAACAATGCCCCACTAGCAACTTCGAAGAACAAAACTGCACCTCCAGCCTGTAGAAATTTCTGAATCTTAATTCTTATGCAGAAATTATTTCTGTTAATCCGGTTAAGATTCTCCTACTTATACAAGTTATCAACTGAATAAATTCAAGTTAACATCAAAGCAAAACACATAACAAATCTCTACCAATTCAGATCTAGAATAAGCACATGCACACATAGACAAAGTGACAGTTATTTCTAGACAAACTGTCCCCGGAAAAACCCAATGTGGGAAAACCGGTCTCTGGCTGCTGGAGGGCTCTATTATTAAAAATATTTCTGAATACACAACTCTGGGTTCCATATCTGGAAAGCCCTACAGAGAAAACTCTAGATCTGCAGCACTTGGCTGATCTAAGACCAACAATATTGACTGATCCACGGACTCAAACGGGATTTATAGAACTCAGCCAAATCTAGACCTAGAAACCCCAGATCTGCCCCTGAAAGACACTGCGTCAGCCTCTGAAGGCCTCCAAATGCTCAGTGCTGTCACTGGAAGGGACTGCGTTACCCCAGACTGGGTGACGCAATCACTACGCTGCCCCTAAGAGTCTCTACGTAACCTCTAAAGGGTTTCCTGAAAATCACGCTGTCCTTGCTGCTGTTGTTGCCATCTGCTACTGCTGCTGTTGCCATCTGCTGCTGCTGCTATTGCCATCTGTTGCTGCTGTCGTCTGCTACCGCCTTCCTCTGCACTATCTTTCCTGATCTCTTCTCTGCTTCTTGTGTATTCTATACCCCAAGATCAGATCATCCCCTTGGTCTAAATTCCCCTCTCTGCAACTAAAACACTTGAGAATTCTTAGCAACCCCACCCTAGAATCTCAGCTTAGCTTCAGTGCTCTGCCTCTGTGTGCCTCACAAATGACCCCAAGCCTTTCCTTTATACTTTTCTTGTTGACAAATCAACGAACAAGATTAAATCTTTAATCAATGGCTAAGATTAAAAGAAAGCTTGATCCGTGTGACTGAAGACAATTTCATCACATGTTTAATTAAATTCACTTTAATTATTTTATTTTCCTAAGTTTTAACTTAGGAAATACATTAAAATAATTAATTAATTTAATATCTCCTAAACCAGATGAAATTTCCCAAATCCATTTATGGGTCTTGTAGATCAGGTGAACTCTAGTCCTTCCTCAAAATTTGAGACCTAGAGCACAACTGATGCTACCCCAAATACACAAAATCTCAACACTCCCTCTTAGCATAAAGGATGTGCTCTAGCAATACATCACACTTATGCATTAAATGATTTTGGGCACTGGTTTTGTGCTGCTGAAGCTTGGCTTCCTGCCACTCAACTCTGCACTACTGCTGCCATTCTGTATTGCTACCCATGACTCTGCTACTGCCACTGCAACCACTATACTGCAGCTCCCTCTCAATATGTTGCATCTATGCTGCTCATAGCACTGCCACTGTTGATCTGCTGCACTACAACTAAATCTCCTACCCAATCTTTGACAAACAAGTCAGATGGGCTACATCCTCATCACTAAAGCTCCATAGGCTACAGATCTGTGCTGGCATCTAAAGAACGATGCACAGCTACAGCTCTGCCTGCATAATCAGACTCACTCTGCACTAATGAAATCACATCAGCTCCTTGTGCTGAAATCTATCACGCTGTTGCTGCACTGCGCTGTCGCTCTGAAGCTCTTTGCGCTACTGCAGCTTTGCATTGCATAAGCAGCACTGCTCTGCGCTGCTGAAGTCACATCAGCCTCTGCACTGCTACTGCTTCTACGCTACCGCTGTTATGCTCTGCGCTGCTCCTCCTAGCCTCTACCTCTGCCTCTACCTCTGCCTCATCTGTGATCTATGCACCCACTGCTCCACTTGTCCCGCTACTGTCTTAAGGCTTTCGTAGCTCGCTTGTGATCCAAGAGATGAGCTGCTCAAGGATCCTGCCTTACTTCCATGTAGCTCCTCTATATGTCCATGTCACCCCACCTCCGTGGTTCATGAGCACTCATGGCTACATCATCTCCTGACCCATCGTCTGCCACCGATGCTTTGGAAGAATATGCTTGCTTGTCCTTCTTCTTTTCTGGACAATGGTTGGAAAAATGTCCCATTTCGCCACACTGGAAGCACTTGATCTTAGAAAGATCCTTCCTCTTCTTCAGCTGCTTCTTCGATACCAAGGCTGCATCTTCCTCCTCTTCCTTCTTAACCTTGCTCAATGCAGGGCTGTGCTGCTTCTTGGTGAACCTTCGTAGTTCTTCTTGCCACAGGATTGACCACAAGTTGTCCCAATCTGGGAGGTCCTCTCTGCCCAAGATACTTTGGACAAAGGTTTCCCACTCATCTGTGACTGCATTGAAGGTAGTCCTGACTATCACAGCATCATCTACGATTGCACCCGTTACAATTAGTTGATCCTTGATTGACTTCAATCTGAAGAGGAAATGCTCGATGTCTTCTCCCTTGGTCATCATGAATGACCTCATTTGGGCCTCCAACAACATCTTTCTTTGGACTGATTTTCCCTTACATAGGGAAGTCAAGGCCTTCCACATCTCATTAGCTGTCCTCTTCTCAGCTATGTGTGGCACAATATGATCCTTGATATTGTCCATTAGCAACCGCTTGGCATGCCCAGCAGCTTCTCTATGCTTCCTTAGGAGATCTACATCTGTCGGCGTAGCCAGGGTCTGCTTTGCATGATCTCTTAGACCATATGCCTCTGGGACAATCAGGATCCTAGCTTTCCATACCAAAAAGTTTGAGAGGCCCTCTAGCCTATCCTGATCACGCAGTCCATGAGGAGCCATCTACTCAGACTGTGTCGGATATCCTCTTCTCTATGCTAGAGATCTTAGATCTAGGGTCCTTTTCGAACTGGGAACCCTCTGCTCCCTCTGACACTTGATTTCCCTCCTTGGAAATCTACCAAATCAAATATGATTTAGCTTCTTCTTTGATCCTCTAACCAACTACAAGTTTCCTTTGGCAAGAAACTCTCTGAGAAGCTGATCTCTTCCCAAACTTTGTCACTTGTGCTAAGGTTAAAAATCTGAAAACTTCAGAAGTTTAACCCCACCAGCTCTTATGAATTACTGCAACTTTTCTGTAGACTTTTTCTAGATCTGACAGATATAGATCCGAATCACAATGGCTGGCTTCAGACCCAACCAACACTGTTTTTGAGATGCCTCTGCGCAGTAATTGCGTGGGCTTGCTAAGACACATCACTGGACAGCGTCACCCTTCCCTTTGTGTGAATCTCCTCCTGAAAAATGCGCTGTCCCTTCAGATCTGCTTTTCTGCTGCCTTTCCAGCTGCTTTCTGTAGCTAGATCCTTCAGATGCTTCAGCTGATGACCCTTCTAGATCTGCAATTGTTATGATACCATGTAGAAATTTATGAATCTTAATTCTTATGCAGAAATTATTTCTGTTAATCCAGTTAAGCTTCTCCTACTTATACAAGTTATCAACTGAATAAATTCAAGTTAACATCAAAGAAAAACACGTAACAAATCTCTACCAATTCAGATCTAGAATAAGCACATGCACATATAGACAAAGTGACAGTTATTTCTGGACAAACTGTCCTCGGAAAAACCCAATGTGGGAAAACCGGTCTCTGGCTGCTGGAGGGCTCTACTATTAAGAATATTTCTAAATACACAACTCTGGGTTCCAGATTTGGAAACCCTTATAGAGAAAACTCTAGATCTGCAGCACCTGGCTGATCTAAGACCAACAATACTGACTGATCCACACCCTCAAACGGGATTTACAGAACTCAACCAGATCTAGGCCTAGAAACCCCTGATCTGCCCCTGAAAGACACTGCGTTAGCCTCTGAAGGCCTCCAAATGCTCAACGCTATCACTGGAAGGGACTGCGTTACCCCAGACTGCGTGACGCAGTCACTACGTTGCCCCTAAGGGTCTCTGCGTAACCCGTGAAGGGTTTCCCGAAAATCATGCTGTCCTTGCTACTGCTGCCGCTGCTGCCTTCCTCTGCGCTCTCTTTCTTGATCTCTTCTTATCTTCTTGTGTATTCTAGACCCCGGGATCAGATCATCCCGATGGTCTAAATTCCCCTCTCGGCAATTGAAACACTTGAGAATTCTTAGCAACCCCGCCCTAGAATCTCATCTTAGCTTAAGTGCTCTGCCTCTGTGTGTCTTACAAATGACCCTAAGCCTTTCCTTTATACTTTTCTCATTGACAAATCAACGGCCAAGATTAAATCTTTAATCAATGACTAAGATTAAAAGAAAGCTTGATCCGTGCGACTTAAGACAATTTCATCACATGTTTAATTAAATTCACTTTAATTATTTTATTTTCCTAAGTTTTAACTTCGGAAATACATTAAAATAATTAATTAATTTAATATCTCCTAAACCAGATGAAATTTCCCAAATCCATTTATGGGTCTTGTAGATCAGGTGAACTCTAGTCCTTCCTCAAAATTTGGGACCTAGAGCACAACTGATGCTACCCCAAATACGCAAAATCTCAACACAACCATGGCAACTGGCACAACGTCACCCCCTCTCGGAATGCATCACTGTCTTAGGCCTGCGTCAGCTCTGCGTGAGTTAGATAGGCTCTGTGTCACCCTTCTGGACCTGCGCCAGCCTCTACGTCAGCTAGACAGGCTCAGCGTCACTCCCGTTGGGTCTGCGTTGTCCCTCTGGTGTTGCGCTGCCTCTTTCTGGATATATGTTGTCTCAGTCGCCTTCCTGCAGCAAAAATCTTCGTCACTTCGTTGATGGCTTCAGCTCCACCTGACTTGCAATAGCTCTAATACCATGTGAAAATTTATGAATCCTTATTACAGAAACCCTACTACAGTATTCTGATTTGCTTCTCCTACTTGTTTGATTTAATTAACAAGTTATTTTCCTGAATTAGTCGGTAAAACATCAAAGTAAATACTACTGCATCATACACATATATACAGATCATGTACTGAAGAATTAAGCACACATGACAAAGTATACAATATTTTTTGGACAAATGTCCCCGGAAAAACCCAATGCATGAAAACCGGTGCAGCAGCTCTTGCAGGTTTTATTGTTATGCAGAATTCTGAATACAAACAAGGGCACCAATAGTGGTTTGCCCAACTGAGAAATCCCAACAGATTTACCTCTATCTCCGAATACATAAAATATGGTTGATCCATCTGAGAATGAGGAACCCCACAGGTTCCTACACATTCGCTACGTCACTCTATCTGATCTGCTGAATACGAGCCCTTTCTGGTCCACTGAACCCCCAGCGTTGCAACCTCTGGCTCTGCGTCAGCCCCTCCTGGCCTGCGTCAGCCTCTGCGTTGGCTCTGCGTGAGCCTGGATGGGTCTGCGTCACCCCTGCTGGGCCTATGTTGCCTCTGCATCACCCTTCCTAGACTGCGATGCCTGTCCGGTACGGATCTGCCTCTCTGTTATTGTATTCTCGTCCTCGGATTCAGAAATCCCTCTGCCAATTTTCCCCTCGCTGCACTGCAAGCTCACTCGAAAATTCTCAACAAACCGCACCTCAGAATTTCAACTTAGCTCAAGTGCTACCACTGTGTGTGTGTCCTCCAACTGACCCCAAGCCTTCCTTTAATACTTTCCTCGTTGAACAATCAACGACTGTGATCTAATCTCTAATCGACGACTAAGATTAGAAAATACTTGATCCTCGTCACTTAGAACATTCTCTCCCAGATGTTTAAATTAATTCCCTTTTATTATTTAATTTCCCTAAGTTAGACTTAGGGTCTCCTCTAAAAATAATTAATTACTAGAATAACTTAAGTTCCGAGTGGAATTTCTCCAAACGTTTTCTGGGTCTTGGAGATCTCATGTGTACTAGCCCCTCCACAAAATTTCGGAGCTAGAGCACATCTGATGCTACCCAAAAATCAACAGTCTGGGCAACTTAATTGGGGTCCAGGTCCTCTAGAGGGACATATTGACACCCACAGGTGAGGCGTTGAGAGCCATGGGCCTCTGGACAGTTATAGAGCATCACCTGTATCCATCGACACCTTCAGCACCCACAACATTCCTACACTTCACCCTATATCATGGGATGATGTACCTAGACCAGCATGCCCCCAGTCGGCTTAGCAGTGATCACAGAGGCAGGCAGTTGATCCAGGGCCCAGATGATGTTTGTCTCATACCTTGAAATGTGGGAAGGCTAGCACCATCTCTAGTGCCCTCAACGTTGATCCAGGGCCCAGATGATGTTTGTCTCATACCTTGAAACGTGGGAAGGCTAGCACATCTGTAGTGCAGAGTTAGGCATATTGACCATAGGGAAACCCATGAGAACCATTTTGTGCCCCAAACCCAAAACTAGGGTCCACAGGATGTTTACAACAAAGATAGACGGTCCAAGCCCTATTCCATAATTTTAGAGGGCCTCTACACTTGCTAAGGCACCCATTGCCCTCAATGCTTGACCTAAGAAAGCCTATGCTAGCATGACGTCAACATTTCGGCTTGCACTTGTGGAGGTTGTTATGTTTTTCAAAGGCTACTAGATCGGCTTGTGACCTAGGCTAGTATTTGCACATTATTTTATAATTTAGAGGGATTAGTAGGAAAATTAGGCATTTGTATGCCTCATATAAGTAGAAGAACATATCATTGTAACTTCTCGTCACACCTCTTGGAATTTCAGCCTCATTAGAGGAATTCAAACTTGTTCGCTTGTGGATATATTGGAGATCTTGGATGAATTTTGATATTTGAAGTTGAACTTGGATATTTTTTGGAGATTTTTTTTGGTCTAATGAATAGAAATCTTGGATGTTATCTTGTAAGTGCACATAACTATTGAATATTTATTTCTTATGTCTAATGTATGGAATAATTGATTCTAGGTTATGCTAAATTGTGCCCTAATTTGTTGAAGATTAATGAAATTGTTATCTAGACAAATATTGCATGCATTACTCATACATAACATGTAATGAATTGTCCTAGTGGTGAACTCCTAGAATCCCTCCCATGAAAATCCATTTTTTCCATTGCATAGGTAAATGCTTGAAATTTTGTTGCTAGGGCATCAAATTTAGGCCTCCTTAGAAACATTTTTGGCTAATCTATCTCATCCTAGACTCCATATTCCAAGGGACAAGGGACTCGTCTAGTTGGTTGGTGGTCATACTCTATTTTTATCCATTTTCTCTCTCCTAATTCGGCCCTTTCAAGTCCAAGCTAGGAAAGTAGGGCTTGGTAAGAATCCCTAGGGAAGTAGAGTTTTTGGTGGTTGGAGAACCTAAACATCAAGAAGATAGTATTTTCTACAAAATCTATACTTTTAGTGAGCATCCACTTCAATTTCATCCATAAACTTTCTTGCCTTACTTGTTTGCCTAAGAGAGAAACCCTAGCTTTGCCTTGCTTCAACTTAAGGGCTTTCTTGAAGGTTTCATGAGCCTTGGCATTGCCAGTACACATTGTTGGAAACCATTTCCCTTAGCCTTGACCTATGGAAACTCTAACACTCGTCAAATTTATCAAACCCTAGGTCTTGTGACTTCTTTCCTAGGTCTCATAATAGAAAGTGAATTGTCTCCTTGTGGAGCCTTGAACCTAAATTGTGGTTTTTTTAAAGAGCCCCTAGTGAGGTCATCTTACATACTAATCTTATATTATTTGACATAAGTGATTCCTTTCCTACCCAGACTCCTCCCATCGGTGAAAGTCTATACAGAGCAGGGGGTTTTGGCTGTGGTGATAGTGGGCCACTACCCTATCATTGTCTCTTGGTTTAGTTTATGCCTTGTAGGGTTTCCCTCTCCAAGGCCTACTAGATTTTGCGGCAACATATCCCTTAAGATGAGACAGTTTATCACTCATCAAGGTTGGGATATGCCAGGGTTCCTTTTGATGAAATGGAGCATCAAGTGCTCAGGAACCAGGTGATGGCCAGATGAGGAGGGTAGAGCTCATGCTAGGTTCTTTTTCCATGTGCTATCTCATGTCTCAGCCACCTTTTTCATTTTGATTTTCTTCTTTTTCTTTCATTGTGGCCATAATATGTTTTTTGATTCTTTTAGCTGCATCAACCTCCAGGGAAATGTTTCCTAGCCCTACTCAAGGATTGTGGACAAGGGGGTGCCAAATCCCAATGAACTATGAAAATTCCACAATGGGAATTCCTATTGCAACAATCGATATTATTTCTTCTGCTTGCTAATTCTGAATCAAGTTATTTACGGTGTTACATAGTAAACATCGAAATAAATTCTATAGTAGCCTTCACAACATAAAAATACTACGGAAACAAAATACTGAGCAGGAAAGAAATAAACACACACAATTAACACCGTTGTTTTTGAAAAATGTACCCAGAAAAACCCAATGCAGGAAAATCGATGCAGCAGCTGAGGGTTTTAATATTATGCAGTAGTTTTCTAAATACGAGTCACTGGATAACCAAATTAGCTATCTGATACAGAGATAAAACTGGACAAAGAGATAGTGAGAAGATCTCACACTGTCACTGGAAAATCCGACACTTATCTGACTGGAGATTAGATCTTTGTGTTGTCTTTGTGCAATCTCTGCGTCTGCCCACGCAGTCACTGCATCACTATTGTTGGGACTACGTCACACCTCTTGATCTTTTGTTAGCTCAAAACTCGACCCTCTGGCCCTCCGGTCTCACACCCTGGCTTTCGGCACTAGATCTCGATTGTTTCCCAGCAAAATTTCGGACTCCCTCTAAAGATCTGCGTTGCCTCAGCGTAGCTCTGCGTTTCCTCTGCGTGGCACTGTGCAGCCTCTCTGGACTTCTCTCTGCCTTCTCTGCCTTGCACTCTTCGGATCAGAAAAAAATTTCCACCGAAAAACTATCCCTGCCCCTCACTGCAAGAAATCAACTCGATCTCTCTCCGGCAACTGCTGCGCTCCTCTCTTGAGAATTCGATCTCTAGATCTCTCACTCGATGTGTTCTCCAAATGCCCATCAAGCTCCTTATTATAATCTCTCGTTGACATGTCAACGGCCAAGATTAAAACATAATCAAAGGCTAAGATTAACAGGGAGCTGATCCGTGTCTTTATTTAGAAGATTCTCAACTGACTTAATTAATACACTTGAATTAATCACATTTCCTAAGTTTAGACTTAGGAATACATTAAAAATGATTAATTATTTCAATTAAGCCATCTCTGGATGGAATTTCCCAAAACGCTTTCTGGGAGAATGCATGTGTCATAGCCTCTCTGCAAAATTTTGAGGCTAGAGAACATCCGATGCTACAAAAATCAACATGAAACAAAGGCAAGATAGACCAAAGAATGGTGGAATAAAGGGCGTGTAATGTGGTATGGAAAGTGTCAAGTATGGTGTAGGGGAAAATGAACACGCTATCTCAATCCAAGTTTTCCAAGTAGTACCCCTCTTATAACTTTAAGGCCCCAAGGAAGTTCCCATTGGACTTGGGCTAAAGATTAACACCCCTGGTAAGGTGATAAAGCATATTTACAATCAAGATCAATCAATCTTCCAAATCACCCTGTTATCGATAATAAATGCCTAAAACAAACAAGAATAAGCACTCGATTGCAAAATAATCAAAGTACTTTTTGAACAGTATCCTACCTTCATCCAAGAGGAAATGTCGGATGGAAAGAGGTATGTGACTAATGCAAATGGCAAAGGCACATGGAAAATCATCATCAAAAAGTGAATATCAGGGGTTGTTGGTTGGTGTGAAAATTTCAAAACTGAAATCCTATTTAAGCAACTAGTATTATTTCTCCTAATCGATAAATTAATTATTAGGTTTATGGCTACGGAAATATCGAAATAAACATAATAAAAGCTTCACAAATAAAAATTTTGCAGAAAATAAATCGCACTGGAACTGAGAAAATACTAGCACACACAAAATATGACATTGCTATTTTTGGACAAATGTCCCCGGAAAAACCTAACTTGGGGAAACCGGTGCAACAGCGAGGGTTTTTATTATTATGCAGCAGTGGAATTCTGAGTACAATCTGGATGCCTAAAACTGGCAATCCACGGAAAGAAAAATCTAGGAAAAATTATTGAAGGGAATTACCCTTCCTCCACAAGCAATTTCGGCACAACCTCCCTTCAGAAATCGGCCTCCTGGACCCTCTGCGTCAGCCTTTGCGCTTCTTTGCCATTAGAGGAAATTTCAGCTTAAAAGTTCCCATGAAATTTTCACGTAATTTCCATGTCATAATATGTAACCAATCAAAATTCTTTAAATTTAAAAAGAGGTACATGTAAATATTTTGGAGGGAAAATAAGATAAACTACTTTTTTTACTTGTATTTTTGGCTTATCTCTTTATTGTTTTCCCCAAATTTCAAGTGTAGACACTCGTTGGATGCGGAATTAAATTCCACATCCAACGAGTACCCATTAATCATACTTTTGAGAAGACCCACACTGATAAAATTAAAGATACATTAAAAGAGCGTGTTACACGCTCTTTTAATGTATCTTTAATTTTATCAGTGTGGGTCTTCTCAAAAGTATGATTAATGGGTACTCGTTGGATGTGGAATTTAATTCCGCATCCAACGAGTGTCTACACTTGAAATTTGGGGAAAAAAATAAAGAGATAAGCCAAAAATACAAGTAAAAAAAGTAGTTTTATTCTTTTCCCTCCAAAATTCATAACTCTTATTTTATTATTTTAACTATTATTTTATTATTTTTCCTTAGGAGGCCACTGTTAGCCTAAAATTTCCTCTAATGGAAAACCCTATGACGTCAAGCCTCCAACCAGTCTCAGATGAAGTCATTATGCCTAATACTGTTGAGGAAATTGTCTCTCTGACACTCGAGAACCTCTTCCTAGCCTCTGGAACTGAAAATGAATTTTTCGTCAACTAAACCAAATTGCCCTCTGACACCGACTGCACAATTCTCTGCGTTGCCTCACTGGGAATAACTCGACCCTCTTGCTGCTGCCTCTCTGGATCTGGAAATCTTCCTCCAGATCATTGTCCCTGCCCCTCACTATCTCTGTTGCCTCACTGAAGCTCGAACTCTCCGGCAACTGACTACTACTACTCTGGGAAATCGGATTCTCCAAGTGACTCTGGTGCACTCTCCATCACCACATCGATCCCTTCTTATTGCTACCTGTTGGAATTCCAATGACCAAGGTTAAATCTTAATCGATGGCTCATATCATTTCTGGATCGATCTGTGTGAGTTTCTAGAGAATTCTCACCTTGACTTAATTAATTCTGATTAATTACCCATATTCCCTAAGTTTAGACTTGGGAAATATTTTAAAATCGGATAATAATCTAATTAATCCATCTCTAGGTGGAATTTCCATAAACGATTTTTGGGTTTTGGAGATCTCATATATTCTATCCTCTTCACCAAATTTCATGGCTAGAACACATCCACTGCTATAAAAACTAACACTCCCTCTTACTGAGGAATGCGTTCTAGTGCTACACAACCTACCACAACACCCTGTCTCTGTATCATCTCCTGTTATGCTACTGATGTCTGGCCACTGTGGCTACTTGCCACTGCCCACCAACTACTGTTCAACTCTAATGTTGCATCTGTGTTGCTACTAACCTTGTTGTACTGCTGCCAACACTACATCTGCAATGCAACTCTGTTGTTGCTGCAACTGCAACATTTGCAACTGAAAAAATCCAAAATATTGAATCAACTGTGTTCAATAGGATACATCTGTCACCCAAGTCTTTGACTGCCACTAGCCTCTGCACTGTCTCTAAAGAATCTTTGTTGTTGCTAACTCTACACTGTGCCATCTACACTGTGCTCCCAACATCTGACTGCTACTAGTTGTTTCTGAAACTGTCACTCTGGTATCTTACTGCATCAACTACCACTGATCCATCCTGCTACTTAATATTGTGGGCCCTCATTTCCAGGGAATGATCCAAGAGGTGGACTTCTCAAGGACCCTACCCAACTCTGTAGCTCTTTGGGGCTACAGCTCCAAGTCACCCCACCTCACTCCTGGAGGTATATGGGAAATCATAGCGAAGTCTTCCTCCAACTTGGAGGACAGCCTATCTATCTCAACATGAGCTGTCGCTTGGTCCTGCTTCTCCTCTTTGTCCTTCTTTCTAAGAGGACATTGCATACTGTAGTAGCTAAAATCGCCACACTTGAAGCACTTGACCTTAGATAGGGCCTTCTTTTTCTTTCTCTACTCCCCCCTGCCCCTGACTAGGACCCTTAGATGCGAGGGCCACATTCTCCTCCTCCTTTATCATCTTCTATCTGCTGCTATTGTTTCCACTGATGGAGCTCTTTAACAGAGCTCATCTCAACTCCTCCTGCTTCAAATCGGCCCACATCCTGTCCCACTCTGGTAGCTTGTCTCTGCCCAATATACTTTGGAAAAAGACTTGTCAATCCTCTGAGACACTATTGAGTGCCAATCGCACTAAATCTGAAGGTTGAGGTGTTGCCCCAACAACTGACAGTTGGTCCTGGACCTCCTGAATCCTTGTAATATCCCAAATTGGGAACAAATAGTAATATTAAGCACACAAGACTAAAAACTATAGAAAAACAGTGAATGCTATTAAAACACCATGAAAGAAGCCAAAAAATCTGAGCCATTTTATTAATCTTCTGTTGGGTAAAAGTACAATAAGGTGCTCAGAAAGATGGCACTTGGGCATGCACAAGTCAAGCTGAAATATCCCTCAAACTCGGACAGAAAACACTACTGATCTGTTGCTCTGTGTGGCTCCTCCTCTGCGCTGCCAGAGCTAGAATTGTTGCTGCTGGCTGGAATAGCCTAGAAATGAACTGTTGGTTGGGCCTACTCTAATGCTCAGAAAATTCTAGGATTAAAACCCCAGGCTCTACTCACTTGACCCACAAAAAATCGTGAAGGGTTTCCAGAAATCTTAACCCTGGAAATTAGCCCCCTTGGGCTTGGCACGCTACTCTGCTGGGTAATCTGGTTCTCTGGCTAAAATGTTGGAAAGTACACTGAAAATCTGCTCCAAATTCTTGGTAGGAGGTGGCTAACCTCCCCTCCAAAACTTCAGACTAAAATCTGCACTCTCTCCTAATCTCCCAACACTTCTCCTCAACTGGACTGCATACTCCCTACGCTGCCTGCATGGTCTCTGCGTTGTACTGGAGGGACTGTGTATGCCTGAATGTGATCTTGTGAATCTCCTCTCAAAATCAGGTGGAACTCCTCTCCTAAGCAGGCACTCGAAGTCCCCCCGGGTAGAGGTTGAGATCTGTACTTGGAAATCTCTGTGCTAAACAACTCTTGCAGACTCGGCTAAACAACTCAAGCGTGCTATAGTCTATCAGACAGAAAATCAGTGATTGAATGAATGAGGAATGAGCTGCTCTCACCCTCATTCATTCAATCACTGAGTGTGGCTTGAGCTTTTCAGCGCCCTTCTGCTTCAGCGTGGACTTCTGGTGCAGTGGAAGCCGGAGGTACACTAAGTCATCCACCTCAAACTGCCTCTCCACGCGGCCTCTGTCCGCATACATCTTCTACTGGTTTTGGGTTGTGGCTAAATTGTCCTCGAGAGCCCTGAGTATGTCTTAGCTCTCTTGGATCCAGTCCTTGGCACTAGGGGCCTTTCTAGCTCCAAACATCACATCAACAAAAGTCAGTGCATTATAACCAGATAAAGCATAAAACGAAGACAAACCAATAGACATGTGGAATGTTGTGTTGTAGCAGTATTCATCCAAGTGAAGCGAACGCAGACAAGCCTTCTGTTGCCCTGTGATATAGTTCCTCAAGTAGCCCTCCAGCCACTTGTTAACTATTTCGGTCTGCCCATCTGTTAGTGGTTGGTAGCTCATGCAAGGTGTTAGCTTTGTGCCCACCAAACCCAACAGTACCTACCAAAAACCTCCCATGAACCAGTTGTCCCTATCACTGACTATGGTCTTGGGAAGACCATGGAGTCTGAAGATGTCCCTGAAAAATAGCTCAGCCACTTGTGAAGCAGTGTACAAAGCTGAAATGGCAAAGAAATGGGCATACTTCGTTAACCGGTCAACCACCATGAAGATGCAATCCTTGCCCTGTACCATGGGCAACCCAATGATGAAGTCCATCGAAATGCTTTCCCATTTCCCCTAAAAAATGGGAAGCAACTACAACAACCCCGCCGGAAAGTTCAGCTCCCCCTTGTTCTTCTGGCAGATTTCATACTCCCTGACATGTCATAGTACATCCTCCTTGAGGCCCTTCCAAGAGAACCTCTCTCTGATGGCCTTGTATGTCTTGGTGAACCCCTGTTGTCCTAAAAGCGGTGAGTCATGTGCCGCATGAAAAATCTTCTGTCATAGCCCGAAGTTTCCTGTCAAAAAGATCCGGTCACGATAGTATATGACCTCATCCATCACCCTATACCGGTCATCTGACACTTGCCCATCTAGTACCTTGCATGCAAACCGGTATTTGGAGTATTCCACCAGCAATTGAGCCCTCCAATTTGATCAATGCTCATCAAGGATAGATATGATGGTCTCTGGGACAACGCATCTGCTACTACGTTGTTCTTCCCCTTGACCTACTCAATGTCAAAATCGTATGTCTGGATCTTGCTGACCCAATTCTGCTACCTCTCCTGTAACTGCTTATGCTCAAGGAAGTATCGAAGCCTGTTGTGATCTGTCCTCACCCAGAACCTGTTCCCCACAAGATAGTGTCGAAACTTGGTCAATGCATGCATGACGGCCAGCATCTTCTTGTTGTCAATGGGGTATAATCTTTCATATGGCAGCAACTTCCGGCTCTCGAAAGCTATGGGGTGTCCCCCCGGCATCAGTACTGCGCCTACCCCTTCACCTGAAGCATCACACTCCAGCACAAATGGCTGCGTGAAGTTTGGCAAGGCTAATACCGGAAAATTGCTCATCACCTCCTTGAGCCTGTCAAAGGCCCTCTGCACAGTCTCAGTCCAACTAAAAGCCCCCTTTTTGGTGAGGTCTATGAGGGGCGCTGCAAGCTATGAAAACCCTTTGACAAACTTCCGTTAGTAGGTACAAATACCCACAAACCCCCAGAGCTCCGTCACATTCTTTGGCTCTGGCCAATTTCGGATGGCCCAGATCTTCTCTTCGTGGACTCTTACTCCGTCCACTCCAATGATATGCCCCAAATAGAGCATCTCTGTCAAACCAAACTCGCATTTGGACAACTTGGCATAGAAGTGCTACTCCTCCAAGATACACAACACCATCTCTATGTGCTGCAAATGCTCCTTCCATGTGTGGCTATATATGGGGATATCGTCAAAGAACACCAGCACAAACTTCCTCAATTGACAACGAAAGATGTGGTTCATGCAATACTGGAAAGTAGTCGGAGCATTAGTCAGCCCAAAGGGCATCACCAAGAACACGAAATGGCCATAGTGACAATGAGACGTACATCTTGGTCCCTCACCTTGATCTGGTGGTACCCTGACCTCAGATCAATCTTGGAGAAGAACTTCCCTCCCCTTAGCTCATCCATCAGCTCATCGATCCTGGGAATAGGGTAGCGGTTGTTCACGGTCTTCTTGTTCAGGGCCCTATAGTCTATGCACATCCACAGTGTGCCATCCTTCTTCTTCACTAAAACCACTGAAGAAATGAATGGACTTGTGTTGGGCCTGATGTGCCCTAATGCTAAGAGCTCATGAATAGCTCTCTCAATCTCATCCCTATAGGCCTTGGGATGCTTGTAGGGGGTGGTGATCACGGCCTGAATGCCGGACTCCAGCTCAATAGTGTGCTCAAACCCCCGATCCGGTGGTTGTCCTAGTGGAATGTCCCCAAAAACCGTAGAGTAACAGTTTAGGAGAACCTACACATCTGGGTGCGTAGGCTAGCCCAAGACACCTGCATCCGAAATCCTCAACTCCACAGCCCATTCTACGTCTCCCTTTCGGAAATATGCCTCCATCCTATGCGTAGAAACTGTCTGGGGTGGGTACTTGTGCATGCCCCTGAGCATCACCAGCTTCCCACTCTTCTTGTCCATAAACTCCATCTCCAGTGTCTACCAATCAGTGGTGACCATCCCAAGGGTGATGAGCCATTGGACTCCCAACACTAATTTGGTGTCTGAAATATCAACCACAAAGAAGTGATCGGTCATGGTGTATGTCCCCATGGTTATTGACAATGTCGGGACAACACATGCACTACATGGTCCTAGCTCCTAGAACCAACACAAAAAACCAAAAGCCCTCTGTCTGTATGCCTATCCTTTGCACCAACTACGCATCAATGAATTTGTGCGTAGCCCCGTTATCTACCAGCACTAAGACAGACTGCCCCTGAACTATTCCCTGGACCCTCAGCGTTAGGTACTTGGGCACTCCCCGCAAAGATGCAAGGACCCCTTCGGTAGGTGCAAACATTGATCCTCCTGCCGTTGGAGGAGGTGATGGTGGAGGATCCTCTCCTGGTGCTCCGGTGTCAGCATCTCGTCCCATATCATAACATGCCTCCTCTTCTCCCTCACCGTCGGAGAAGACCTCGATGTAATGTGCCTTCCCTCCGACGCACCTATGACTTAGTGCCCATGGCCCCTGACAGGTGAAACAGAGCTTTCTCCGTCTCAAATCCCTTCGGGTATCATCATCCAAAGGCCCCCGGCCATGGTTCCCTTTCGAGGGTGGGGCTCTCACATCCCTCCCTCTCTGCTAGAATGCTAGTCTATTGGGCATGGGAGCCCTCATCCTCGGCAAAGCGTCCTGCAAGTCTCTGGTTCTTCCCACTGCGTCCTGGAGCGTAGTGGGCTGAGTAGACCTCACTAGCCCATGCAAAGGTTCTGCTAGACCGTCAATGTACATGTAGATCCTCCTAGGCACGGACAAGTTTGACACCATCATTGAAAGGCTCAAGAACTCAAAGATGTATGTCTTTGGGTTCCCTGTTTGCTTGAGCTTGGTTAACTCAACAAAATTCTCCTCCGGATCTTTCCGAGAAAACCTCTCTATTAGTCTCCGGGTGAACTCACCATACGTTGTCACTCCTGAGTGACCCAACGTAGCCATACTGTGGAACTACAAGTCATGGGCTTCCCCCTATAAATGTAGCACAGCCACCTTGATGGCCTCTACCCCCACCCTCTGATTTAGCTGGAAATAAATGTCCAACTTCTCCACCCAAGCTTTCGCTGAACATTTCGATGACCCATCAAAAGTTGGCAGGAAAAGCCTGCCCACGATACACTGCAAGTCATTGCCCTGTGTGTACCCTCCTCCTCTGGTATGGCCTCTAGGTTTGTTGTTGTTTTTCAGCTGGAAAAACCCATTGAAAGTGAGAGCACCTCCAAACTCCAACCTGTATGACTGATACTCTGCAAAGTATTCTCCATAGTGAGCCACCTCTGGCTCTTGTGGTCCTCCTGTTCCTGCTCTAGAAGCCAGGAATGTGGGCATTGTATAACGAGGTGGAGTGCGTGGCACCACCTGTTGCGCAGTGTTAGGATCGAGTGGGTGATGGGCAGTGTTGGATCCTTCTCTGATCTGGAATACCCCTGGAATCCGCTTCTACTTGTTATCTCCGACAATCTTCTGCCCCATCTCCTCTTTCCTCTTAGTGAGCTCTTGCATTGACTTTAGAAGGAGTTGAGAAAACTCCTTTCCATCATCTCTTTCCTCTACCATGGGTGCCTTTCCTCTCTATTCTTCCACCAGAATGTTGCCTACCTAGTCTGGTGTAATCTTGAGCCTCCTTTCTCTGATCCTATACCTCTGTCTTCGATAAGTGACGTTCAGCCTATCCTCTGGTGTCATAGACCACGTGCTCCACAAGCTGAGCCAAATCTATGAGCTTTGATACCACTTTAATTTCCTAAATTGGGAACAAACAGTAATACAAAGCACACAAGACTAAAAACTACAAAAAACAGTAAATGCTATTAAAACACCATGAAAGAAGCCAAAAACATCTGATCCATTTTATTAATCTTCTGTTGGGTAAAAGTACAATAAGGTGCTAAAAAAGATGGCACCTGGGCCTGCACAAGTCAAGCTGAAATATCCCTCAAACTCGGACAAAAAATACTACTGATCTGCTGCTCTGTGTGGCTCCTCCTCTACACTGCCAGAGCTGGAACTGCTGCTGCTGGCTGGAAATGAATTGTTGGTTGTGTCTGCTCCAATGCTCAAAAAATTTCGAGATTAAAACCTCGGGCTCTACTCACTTGACCAACAAAAACCCGCGAAGGGTTTCTAGAAATCCTAACCCCGAAAATTAGCCCCCTTGGGCTGGGCACGCTTCTCTGCTGGGTAATCTGGTTCTTTGGTCGAAATGCTAGAAAGTGCTACTGAAAATATGCCCCAAATCCCTGGTAGGAGGTGGCTAACTCCCCTCCAAAACTCTGGACTGAAATCTGCTCTCTCTCCCAATCTCCCAACACTTCTCCTCAGCTGGACTGCGTACTCCCTACACTGTCTGCGTGGCCTCTGCATTGTCCTGGAGGGACTACCTATGCCTAAATGTGATCATGTGAATCTCCTCTAAAAATCAGGTGGAATTCCTCTCCTTAGCAGGCACTCGAAGTCCCCCAAGGTAGAGGTTGAGATCTCCGCTCGGAAATCTCTGTGCTAAACAGCACTTGCAAACTCGGCTAAACAGCTCATGCATGCTACAGTCTATTAGACAGAAAATCAGTGATTGAATGAATGAGGAATGAGCTGCTCTCACCCTCTTTTATCTAAGTTAAGCCTCCAACGTTGCCTTGGGCCCACCTGGATTGCGCTGCCCCTCTGCCAGCCTATCTCTGCACTGTCTACTGTGTTGCCTCTCTGACGCTGCCACCAGGATGCTGTCTCATTCGAGTGGTTGGCCTCATTAGCCCCACTTCAGCCTCACTATTTGCCTAAGTGACTTTAGGAAAGTGAATTAGCTGCATGGTTTATTTGTGGGTCCCCCCTACCCACTTTATTTTCTGCTGAACATTAGAAAAGGAAAAAATGAACAAAATTAATATTCCAATTAGCTAACTGGTAATTTGGAATATTACAATCCTGGTAAGGAAAGGATCTATGCCTCCCCCCTTCTGCATCCTAATGCATCTTAGCTTCTCCTTTAGGAACATCTTTTGCTCCTCGAAAGTACCCTGGTATAATGTGGAGAGAGCATCCCACATCTCTTTGGCAGTATCTTTTCCAGCTATGTGTGAGACTATATGGTCCCGGACTCCATCCAGGATCAATCGCTTCGCCCGCGCCATCTCCTTCCTATATTCCTTCAGCTGATCCGCATCCTGAGGAACCACCGCCACATTATTAATGTAGGATTTCAGGCCATATTCATCTAGAAGGAAGGACATCCTAGCCTTCCAGATGACATAGTTGGAACTTGGAAGCTCCATTCAACCTAACCTGATCTCTAAGCCCTGCAATGGCTATCTCTAAATTTGTTGAAAACTCGCTCTTTCCGTGTGCTTGGTTGTTTCTCTGCTATTCACACTCCTTTCTGGAATGTGTGACTCTGCTAGCTGCTACTGCCAATCTGCAACTAGAAATTCGTACTTCCGAGACTCAAATTTCCCTAAAGAAAATTTTCCCTCTGATGTGTGTGATTTTCTCTTCTTCCCGATACAGATTATGCTTCTGCAACCTACAGCAAAACCCTGTGTGTCCAACTAGGAATCTGCTCTGCGAAAATTTGAGTTGCATCTGCTCCCTCTGACTGTTGGAATCACTCCTCGGCAAATCAAATTTTCTGCACCCCTGCAACTAAAAATCGAACTGTTGTGTGTGATTTTCTCTTTCTCCCGATGCGGATTCTACTTCTGCAACCTGCAGCAAAACCCTTTGCGTCCAACCAGGAATCTGCTCAACGAAAATTTGAGTTGCAGCTGCTCCCTCTAACTGTTGGAATCACTCCTGGGCAAATCAAATTTTCTACACCCCTGCAACTGAAAATCGAATTGTTTCCCTAGCAACTTGGCCTACCTGTCAATGGACTACGCTGCCTCTGAAAATTTCGGCCTACTGCTCCCTATGAGTAGCAAAATTTTCCTCTCCACTTATGAGCTTCTCGGCTGATCAATCACATTCTGATACCATGTGAAAATTTCAAAATTGAAATTCTATTGCAACAACTGGTATTATTTCTCCTAACTGATAAATTAATTATTCAGTTTATTGCTACAACAATATCGAAATAAACACACTGCAAGCTTCACAAATAAAAATTCTACGGAAAATAAATAACGTTGGAACTGAGAAAATAGTAGCACACATACAAAATATGACACTGTTATTTTTGGACAAATGTCCCCGGAAAAACCCAACTTGGGAAAACTAGTGTAGCAGTGAGGGTTTTTATTATTATGCAGTAGTGGAATTCTAATTACAATTTGGATGACTGAAACTGGCAATCCACAGCAAGAAAAATCTGGGCAAAATTATTAAAGGGAATTACCCTTCCTCCACAAGCAATCCCAGCACAACCTCCCTTCAGAAATCTCATCCTCCTGGACCCTCTACGTCAACCTTTGCGCTTCTTTGCGCAGACCCTATGACCTCAAGCCTCCAACCAGTCTCAGATAAGTCGTTTTTCCTGCTACTGCTGAGGAAATCGTCTCCGACACTCTGGAACCTCTACACGGCCTCTGGAACTGAGAACGAATTTTTCCTTAGCTAAACAAAATGCCCTCTAAAGTTGACGGCGCAGTTCTCTGCACTACCTCATTGGGAATAACTCGGCCCTCTTGCTATTGCCTCTCCGAATCTAAAATTCCTCCGGATCACTATCCCTGCCCCTCACTATCTCTGCTTCCTCACTGAAGCTCGAACTCTCTGGCAACTGACTGCTGCTACTCTGGAAAAGCGAATTCTCCAAGTGACTCTAGTGCACTCTCCATCATCACATCGATCTCTTCTTATGTCTTCCTTTTGGGACTCCAACGGCCAAGATTAAATCTTAATCGATGGCTCAGATCATTTTTGGATCGATGCGTGTCAATTTCTAGAGAATTCTCACCTTGACTTAATTAATTCTGATTAATTAGCCATATTCCCTAAATTTAGACTCAAGAAATATTCAAAAATCAGCCAATAATCTAATTAAGCCATCTCTAGGTGGAATTTCCAGAAACAATTTCTGGGTTTTGGAAACCTCGTGTATTCTAGTCTCTCCACCAAATTTTGTGGCTAAAACACATCCGATGCTACAAAAACTAACAGCTGGTTGGTTGTCTAGCTAGCTGTCTAATGTAAGCAAAAAAGTTTTCTCCTCTAGGGTTACCCATTTTGGTGGGTAGTTGGTCCAAAGAAAATAATGCTTTAAAATGCAAATTTTGTCATAACATAACTCTAACTTACCCTAGAAAACATAAAAAAAAAGAAAAGAAATTTAAGGTTTGATTTTTATGGGATTGACACAAAAGAGGACTAGTTCCTTTATCAATCAAGGGCTAATGGATTCAAAGGCTAAAATCTATGGAAGAGGACTGATGGAAGTGATTTAAGAGAAAGACAGAGAGCCACAATTAGGTTTCTCAACTTCTCAAACCCTTGTGTCTTCCAATCTAATTGGAGACAATATGGGAGGAAGCCACACTTAGATTCCTCAATAGAATCTTGATGATAATCCTCAAACGTCTTCCTAGATTATGATTTGTAAACAAGTTACCATGGGAGGGTTCTCAAAAAGGACCTATGACCATTCTGCTGCCTAGAATGGTCATCAAGTGCGGTTGGATGTCCTTTTTGAAATGTTGGAGAAGTATCATAAAATCCTTCAGGGGATGACAAGTGCACCTAGGAGTAAGCATCTAAAACATAACTTCAAAATCAAGTGCACCTAGGAGTAAGCATCTAAAACATAACTTCAAAATCAAGTGAAATCATCATCATAGATAGAATAACCATAAGAGTAACATAGTGTGACATACTTAATGCACAAGGCACCAAAGTACTTCACACAAGCATCATCTTCAAATGTCTTCCTAGTGTATGATTTAGAAACAAGTCACCATGCTTAGACATGGGAGGGTTATCAAAATAGCCCTTTTAGATGCTTCCAACCCTAAGGGAAGGAAAAATTTCTAGGCTAACCAATCAATCAATGGAGCAAGCGGTTAGTGATATGATAGGGTTTACATCATGGAGGATGCCACGATCTTTGTACCAGCTATGAAATTCCATCATCCTTGAGCTTTCTAATATGAAGAGGGGCAATCATGGAACCTGAGTTACCCCTTTCCTCAGCATATTTTTACCACCTGGGAGTAAGCATTTGAAACATAATTTTTCTTCATTTTTGCATCATTGACCTCTTAAGGATGAAGCAGTTTATTGTTCATCGGAGTTGGGATTTTCATAGTTCCTTTCATTTTAATTTCTCATGCATTGGCCAGGAATTGGGTGAGGGGTAATGAGTGGGTTAGATCTCATGCTTGGAGTTTTTCCACACACTTTATTATATCCTAGCCAATCTTTTGCATTTTATCATTATGGCTCATGCACTTTCTTTTCACTTTGTTGCGTCAACCTCTTAGGGAAAAGTTTATGGGCCCCTACTCAAGGATGAGGAAAATAGGGAACCAATACTGGCAATAGATAGCAATCAACCCAAAGATGGGATGTGGATGCAAGGGACAGATGGAAAGTGTCAAGTATGGATTTTCATTGACACACAACATCAATCAGTGTCTCCTATTTGTGACCCTCCTAGACAGTGGAAAGAAAGACCTTGAGGAAGATCACACTAGACTAGGAGCAAGGGATAACAACCAAGGTGAAGCATGGGAATAAGAATACTACCAAAAGCAATCTACCATCCAATTCAGCCTATTATCCATACTAGAGTGCCCTTAAATATTAAATGAAATCTCTTGATACAAAAATGGTTACTGTACCTAATAATAGATGATCCACCTTCATCTGATGAGTAAGCTAGATGAAATAAAGCACCAACCACAGCATGGATGGAAGGCCATTGAGGCTATCTATCTGCCGATCATCATATGGCTGCCAACCAGCAAGCTGAACAAATAGGAGAAAATTTGTCTCCTGGGGGTTACCCACTTGGGTGGGTAATATTCATCACAAACTCGGTCTCTCTTCATCTACCTATGGCTAACGCTACAATGAATTGGGCATGCCCACTGACTTTTCTCTCTTGTACTTATGCCTCTTTTCAACACTTCCTTATTAGAAGGCCAAATCAATACCACGAGTCTCCAGATGATGACTAGTCCAAAGCTAGCATCTCCTTGGGAGTTGAGTAGCTCTATGATGATGGGTAGGTCTTCATATACCCATCCAAGCTTGTATTTGAGTTGCTGGTCATCTAATGGCCACTTTCCTTTATATTCCAGCTACGTTGTATCTCTATTGAGCTAGGTATGCTCACTCTTCTATTTTATCATCCTTCTTCATGTGCCCATGCTAAGATTAAGGGTGAGGTATTGGAATGATGGTAATATTCACACGTGGTCATTGCTGGCTAAGCATCCTCTTTATTGTATCACTAGGTTATGGCTCAAGAGTTGACCTACTCAGCACTAATTTTATTCTAGGTGGCCAAGGCTGACCTAGGCATTTATAAGGGCTCATAACCCTTTCCTAGAGGAAGACACCCCAACTGCATGAGTTGTGTATAAATACACAATACACTCTTCACTTGTGAGACCATCTCATCATATTTATTCATAAGTGATTGGTTCTTTTATCCTACAGGCACCCACATCCTATGTTCTCTTTTCATGTAATGGCATTCCACTTGTGCTTATGGTTTATGATGATTTAGGATTTGTTGGTGTTTCCATTCGATCCCCTCTCTATGTTTGTGATCTCAACCGAGGAGATGTTGAACATGCCAAGGAAGTTGATGAAGCTGATACAGAGGCAGCAATCCAGACCAGGGAAGCAAGGGCACCACAGGCACTCCCATCAAGGTCAACACGGACCAGGACTGACTCCCACCTAATACTTGGCATGGTGCACCTGTCTCGCCCAATTTCTATAGAATGCATGGGTAATAGCCTCTTTGGGTATGGGTTAAGAATTAGAATTAGCAATTTTTATTTTGTTTAAAGTACAGCATAGAACAGCTCAATAAGCTCCTTAACAAAGCAGCAGGTCTACTCATAGACAGAGCTTGTGATACACACACACACACACACACATAATGCAAGGTGACAGATTTACCATTGGAAGGCCTAACACCAGGCAATTTGTACTTTTCTTTGTAGATACAAAGAAATCCTATACTAACTTACAGCAACAAATAAGGTACAAACAACTAGTTTTAAATATAATGATCTTTTCTGTTCAAAATAATACATTTTAAATATAATGCTTTTTTAATATAGCTATTGCTGTCAATCTGTTGAAATTGTAACTAGGTTCAGTCTTCATAATTATGATCTTGTAAAGAGTCAAAAAGAATGTAATTGAGTCAAAAGAAACATTATTTTTTTCATGTCCCAACTTGACCAAGTCCACCCTCCAGAAGTCAAGTCAACTCAGCCTTTAGAGGCACCTTTTCAGATGAGGAAACAACTATATATTGGCACCATTTCTCCACCATTTGGAAAGCAATTCGCACTTCATCTGTGGAAGGAAATTTGGGTCTCTGGCATGCGAATCTGAGGCACAATCTGAGGCACATTCTCTGTGATTAAGCGAGCTACCTAAAGCACTATTCTTCTGTGCCTAGTGAAGTTCCTGAAGCACATTTTCTGCGGTTAAGCGAGCTACCTGAAGCACTATCTTTCTGTGATTATGCAAGCTTCCAGAGGCTATAATATTCTATGTCTATGCGAGTTTCTGGACCATATTCTTCTGTGTTTAAGCAAGTTCCTGAGGCACATTATTTCAGTAGAATATGGCATCCTATGGACAGATTTATGATCAGTCTAGTGAAAAGACATAAGGAGGGCTGACTTGGCACTTGGATAATTGGTCTACTGGTCAGATTAGATGTGACTGGGATTTCTCTTGTTGACAAAGATTCTATAAGGAAAGGATTGCTGGGTTTTCCCCTTGTGGGTTTTGACCTAGCCACTGGCCTAATTTCTGGTGTCTCTCATCTCTTTGTGCATTGTGATCTCTACTTGCATATTTAAATGTATAATTGTTTGATGACATAACTAAATGAAGTCGATGCTAAAAGAAAAACACATACACACCACATATATATATAACAAGAAATTATCATGTTCAGAAATTCTAGCTTTCACTCAAATTTCAACACAATCAACTATCAGAAATAGGCAATATACTCATTCGAAAAATAGGCACAAGGGATGCTCTGGGGCTCATTACATTTCCATATCCACACGCAAAATGTAAGGCTGTTCTTCCTTGTGAATCTTTCTTATCTTTGTTTACACCCTTTGCAAGCAAACTTTGCACCTCCTGTAAACAAATTTCTACTAAGATTACAAACGAAATGCAGAAATAGTAAACGAGTAATATTTGCAGGTTAATACTTGTGCAACATAAAATTTTAATCTTTTTATAAAACAATTAGATCAAATAGACCTTAACATCATCAGTGCTGGCCATATGAGTCAAAGTCAAAGATGTCTCCTTGTCAGTGTCTTCACTCGTTTCTTCTCTTTTATTTTTAGCAGACTGCTGGGAAACTGGCATATCTCCTGAGCTGCCCATCTGAAAAGCTTTCCCAAGCTTACTGAGTACCACTGGATCATTCCAATACCTATACGATCATAACAAGAAAGAACTAATTAGTTATGAGATCCAGTCATCAACTCTTCCACTTCATCTTCCGCTGTCCCATTCTGTCTCAACAACTTGAATATAATATGAACACAGAGGAACGTGACATATAGAAGCATATGCAGGCAGTTATAAATTGGGAAAAAAAAAACAACTCGAAATGGTAGTACATATTGAAATTGGTGTCAGAATAAACCAAAAAAACAGATCTATATGAGGTGTCAAGTATGGGAGAGGAGTTATTCTTTCTCACTTCATCATTGCAGGAGGCCCACCCTTTGAAATGTCATCCAAAACAGGCTTTAAAGCAGGATCGTTCTTAAGCTGGGCCATCTGTGCTTCAAATTGCATTTTTTGTACAGGGTTTGACAACATCTTAATCATATTCATTACTGCTGGATCCTAAAGACAACATAATGATCAGAATTGAATCCAGAATGTTTACCAAGTAAAGGACTACATTTCAATTTGTTTGCAAGATGAATTTCAAAACATGCAAGCACTCTGAAGATTGACCGTCTATGGCAAGCTTTTACCTGCATCAGAGAATGGTGAAGGTGTTGTGCCATTGTCATGAACTGAGGATTTTGAATAACCTGTTGCATGCTCTTGACATACTTATTTGGATCCAGTTGGGGTGTAGCAGATTGCCCAGCACCCTTCACACTTTGCTGAAGTTGCTGAGCCATCTTCCGAAAGGCTGGATCTTTGGAAACATCCTTTGCCAGCTCTTTTATGCTGGGATCCTGAGAAGAAGCAATAAGAAATAATTAAGACCAAAGTTCAATAACATAAAAATAAAATGTGAAAACAAAAGTGAAAATCAGCAAAGGAAATACATTTAAAAGGCTCGTCATTGAAGAGAAGTCAAAAGTGCTAGGCAATGTCGCATTGTCCTGATTGTCTGTTTGTTTATTATCTGCTGCATTATCTGGAATGTCACCGGCAACTGTAGATGGACCAATTGTAGCCTCAGTATATGTGTTTGACGCTTCTTTTGTGTTGTCTGCATCAATCAATAAAAGTTTCATGAGAATACAACCCCATAGGAAAGGCATTGCCAAGTAGATAAGAAGCAACATCTACCACAATGTAATGTCCCTTCCTAATTATTTTCCTAAGGTGAGAGGAACAATTTTGTCATTTTTGGTCCAAGTCAATTTTTGGTGAAGAAAACTTAGGAAAGTGGGTCGATGAGCATCTTAGTGGAATGTGGCGGCCACTTACCCACAAATACCATAATGATAAACCCCTTGTTTGCAAAGTTATTTGGAAGCATGTTGGAAAAGAAAATTAGCAAGTGGGCAGAAGAAAGAAATAAACGTGCTAAAGGGCAAGCAGGTTTTAGACCTAAACATTCCACAGTTGATCAGTGTATAACTTTAAGGCACATCATTGAAAAAGGTTGGGAAAATAAGGAAGAAGTTTTTTGTTGCTTTGTTGATTTCAGAAAAGCCTTTGACACGGTTCCTAGGGATAAGCTTTGGGGCAGAATGGAGGAACTCGGGGTTCCCAAGCATTTGAGAGCAGTTGTGCATAGGTTGTATGAAGAGGTGAAAGTCAAAATCAGAACTTCAGCTGGCATTTTTGAAAGTTTTAGAAGCGATATCGGGGTCAAGCAAGGTTGCCCATTGTCTCCTACCCTTTTTGGGTTATATATTGACAAGCTTGAAGAGTGGCTAAATTCGCAAGGGGGTGATGATATCCATTTGGGCAAGTTCGTTATCAGGCTTCTTTTGTACGCAGATGACCTTATATTGATTGCTAATTCGGCTCTTGGTTTGCAAGAGCATTTACATTCCCTTGAGCATTTTTGTAAAAGGGTTGGGATGCAAGTCAATATTAGCAAAACGAAAGTAGTGGTTTTCTCTAACAAAAGAAAGCATAACCAGCATAAGTTCTATTTTGGAGGCAGCATTTTGGAAGAAGTTGCAGATTACAAATACCTCGGAATTGACTTCAACAGAAATTTAAGTTGGGATGGTTGTAGAAAGAAAAGAACTTTAGGGGGTTGGAAAGCATTTTATGCTCTTCAAAAGAGGTGTAGAGAGGCAGAGCTGTGGGACTGGAAAACCACTCTAACTCTTTTTGGGCTTCTAGTGATTCCAGTGATTCTCTACGGTTGTGAACTGTGGGCCAGCAGCACAACCAAGATGCAGTGGAAACAAATTGAGAAAATTCAGAAACGTTTGATTACAAACAAAGTCAAAATTAAAAGTGCAGTTCCTTATGCTATCCTGTTAAGTGAAACAGGGGCTGCTCCTATTGAAGCAATTGCTATGGTGCGAGTCATAAGGTATCTGAAAAAAATTGAGCAAATGGAAGAGGATAGATGACCTAAGGTTGTGTTTAGTGACAGATTGTGCAAAAGACAGAAGACTTGGATGCGGCAAAATAACAAATGGTTCAGTAAATGGGGTATTTGCTTGAACATGTGTCCTACAAACAGTAAAGAGATAAAAATTTTTGTTATGGATAAATTCCATAAACATACTTGGAAGAAAGAGCTAGAGAGAAAGAAGAAGTACTACATAGAAGAGTTTAACCCCACACATAACCATCAACAAAAGGCATACATAGGGGCTAATATTTCTTGGAGATCTAAAATTCTTATTGCTCAATTAAGGACTAATTCTCATCAACTCCGTTGTGAAACAGGGCGCTGGAAAAGGCCAAAAGAAATGTGGGAAGAAAAAGTATGTATTTTTTGCTCCTCCGGAAAAGTGGAAACATAAAAACATTTCATTCTAGAATGTGAGGCCTTCAAGGACACCAGGGAAAACTATGCAGGTATTCTGGCAGCTAATTCTTGGGATAATCTATTCAGCGAAGAGTTTGTCGATAAGCTGGGAGTGCTCATTGTAAAACTTCACAGGAAAAGGGCCGAATACAAGAGTCAGATAGAGAAGCAATCTGTCCCATAGGCTATTTTTAGCCTCATGGACATTAAAAATTCTTTCTTTCTTTCTTTCTTTCTACGCACCCCATGGTAAACAATTCAATTTTCCTAAGTGAGGTCGAAATTAGAGGAGGGACCCACATGAGACTCAAGGCCAGCAAGCATAAATAGGAGAAGAGAAGCATCATTTGGGGCTTTTGACAATTTGATAACTCATTGTTGCTTTGGTTGTTCAGCGGAGCTACAATGTGTTGCTTAGCACAAGAGCTTCCCAAGGAGTGAAGCTCACCATTTCTTCGGTGGACCTCGAGTGCCACCTTAGGAAGGTTTTCCTTTTGATTTGGAGACCGGGAGAGACATATCCTACAGGCAATCACGCTGTTCTCATTCAGCAAGGACGCAGTAGAGAAGACCACGCAGTCTTGGAGGAGCAGAGGTGTTGGGAATTGGGTGTGAAGTGTTGCCGAAGTGTTTCTTGACTAATTTCCAGCATAGTGGAGTGAATTTTCAAGAGGAGAAAGAGCATAACATTCAGAACGATTTTCTGTGCTCAGAGACTGCATCATCACCTACAGGGCTGCGCAGTCACTGGTGTGGGTTGTCCGGAGAGAGTCTTGGCCGGAGGATTGAAGAGTTGGGTTGCTGGGATTTTGATTGGAGGCTTATTTGGAGGGGATTTCTAGCATTTTGGGAGCAGGAAACGAAAAACTCAGCTACAGGTGTAGATGTCTAGTTTTGGAGGGCCAAGTTGTGGGAGGCTGAATTTAGAGGGTCAAAACTAGGGAAACCCCTTTCTGGGTTTCTGGCAAAGAGTCCACCCCTAATTTTACAAAATTTTCTGGGCAGTTTTGAGGGGGAAAATCAAGGTCTGAAGTCAGTCAGCAGTGCAGAAACATAGGGCCAGTGTGGTTTTCTGGAAAGCATCACTTCTACAGCAGTTGGGCACTTTTGTACTGATCAACTGAAGCTTGCAGTTTGCCTTGTGCAAGCCCAGGTGCAATCCTTCCAACTTCTATTGTACTCCAGCAATTATATTTAATAAAATTGGCTAATTTGTTGTTCCGGGCAGAATTTATGTTTATATGTGTGTTTACTGAGTAAATTTATGTGTTGAAATTATTACATGTCTTTTATTAACACTGTAAATTTCTGTTAGGAACATTACACGCAAGCCGCTCTATTAGTTTTACAAATCTTTTGCTTTTGTTCACAAGAGCCAATTAGACATTATATGAACCAATGTTGCACGACTCGTACTCGGAAAATACTCGACTGGAATATCACTCGCAAACTCGGGAAGACTCAGGAATAGACTCGCAAAGACTCAGAAAACAGCAAAAAACTAAAAAATATCTCTTTTTTTTGCATAAAAGATAAATTAATGGCATTTCCAACACATACAAGTTAGAAAACCATGGTTTATACAAGAATTCATAACATCATCTCATAAAATATGATCATATAACATAATACAATTAATATTTACATTTAAAATTTTTAAAAGCAAACTAAAAAATGATTTCATAAACAAAATCACATATGGTAGCAACTTGCAAGTTATTCATGAGTCGTAACATAATTAGAAAACCAAAAATAGACAATGTCTCCATGTGCAATGTCATGTCTCATGCATCAGCACGAGGACGCCTAGAATAAGCCCTTCAGGAGCTAGTGCCAACATCAGTGGGCTGAAACAACAACTGTGAGGCAGATGTGTTTGGAGTTTCCATTTGAGAAAATGGCAAACCAAAGGGATCCTGTGTCTCCTCATCAAGCCAACTCAAATCATCAGTAGGCAACCCCTCCACAACCCATTCGGACTCTAGATCAATGTCATCCAAAACAATTCGATCTAAATACTTTGGATGCATTTGTTTACTGAGCAACCACTCATGCTCCAACGTGTTACGCTTTTTGCTATGGATGTTCTCAAACACTGACCAATTGCACTCACATTCTAAAGCATTTCAAGGCTGGCTTAGAACTCTGATTGCAAATTCTTGCAATTATGGTGTCGTGGTCCCACAATCTATCCACCAATTGGTTGTAAAAAACAACAAAAAAGTTTAGAGTGTTGCGAATTGCAATACCGAACTTAAAGAATTTATAGAATTTAAAAATTGAATCTTACATGGCATTTTCATGTTCCTGAGTCGTATCGTTGAGCTAAATCCAAACATGCCAGAGAATTCCTTGTACATCTCTCATTGCAAACCGATTTTTATCTTGAATTTCTTGGCTCGAGAACATCCTCTCAATGCATATTATGACACCTCTCATCACCTCGGGTGTAGGTTTTAACCCTGAACAGAAATTATCTACACACGAATCTTATAATAGAAAATAAACAATAGCGAGAGCATAAAACATAAAACAGATAAACAGAGAGATTTTCCCCTGGATCCCAAATCGGGATGACCAGCTTGATTTTTCATTATATTCCTTTTAGTGTTACAACACATATATATACATGCCGAAGCATACATAAACCCCAATCCATTAAACCTAGATTATAACATAACCGTAGTTCCCTTGACCGGATCTACAAAATACCAAAGGCCAAAAACCATCGTACCCCAAAACCATGTGCAAAATCATGCACAAAACATGGGTGGGTCCACACACCAAACAAATTTTCGCCGGGGCGTTGCCTCGAACCCCAACAGTGGGGGCTGCCTTCCCCCTTGTGATCCCCCTGCTGCGCCCGGTGCAACGTACAGTGCATGGGGCTAGTTATGGAAAGAATATAACACATACCCAACATTGGGATCATTTTGAATATTAGACCACTCATTATAGAAATGCTTGGATTTAGATATGCTCCTACTGCATGCAATGGTGAATGTAGTTTCCTGTCCCACCTAGTATCAATAATTTCCCATATATAGATATATTTAGATTAATATCCCCTATAAAAAGCCTTGATGGCATCTTTGGCCCTGCCCATGACCTCATAAATGTAGCCCATTGGAGACTTTTCTCCATCCATGATTCTCAAGAATTTCACAAGGGGCTCGATTAACCTGACAATCTCAGTGACTTTCTCCCACAAGTCCTCTTTGAAGAGAGACACCCTCACAGCCATGGCATTTGGTTTTGTGCTATCTTTCCAAAATATCCATTGTTGGCTAAAAAACATCTAGATCAAAGCTTGGTACTCATTCAAAAGGCTTTGGAGGGAGAGGAAATTAGTGGCAAATAGTGTGACAGCAGACCGACTGAGCTTACCCTCTATGAATTCTCTCATAAGACTCGGCAAGCAAGCATGGGTATAAATGTACTCGATTATTTGTTTGCACTTTGCAACAACATCTTGCATCCACGGCAACTTCCTGTTGTCCTCCAAAATCAGGTCTATGCAATGGGCAGTGTTACCCACCACTCGTGGGTAGTATCCATAGGAGAATTTTTTTCTCCTAGATGGTCCTCGGTCGGCAGCCAGTAGCCCCTTGCAGCCACCAGATGGCTCGATATGCCACTATCTCTGCCACCTGAGCTAGCCATATGTTCTCTCGCCCATCTGTTATGATCGTATGTTTGAAGGTGGGCTTTCCAACCCTAAAGATATGGCTTTTCATTGTGTAGTTGGGTATTTTTGTTTACTTATCATGGAAACTTTTGGGCATGGATTAGTGGGTGGATTCGATGGAAAGAGTGGGCTTGGTTTGTACTCTTGTCTCCTCTGTCCAATTTGATGGTTAACCTTGCATCTTAGTCCTGTGGGATCTCCTTTATTAGCTACTAGCTTTAGGGGTGGCACTACATGGGAAACCCCGATTTTGGTTGCATAGTCCTGCTTCTCAACACCATACACATCACTCCCCTCAGCTTATTATAAACCCATTCACCATATTTCCCATCTGTGTCCACATTTGTCCATTAGGTCCATGAGGAGTTAGCCTCGCCTTCCCCTTGGCCATGTTCCACTTGTCGCCTGTCACACACACCTACAGCTAGTGAGAAAATCCACTAACCCAACAAGGTGTGGTTGGTGGAAAAACTAAGAGGTGGGGTTGTCACCTATTCCCAACTCTCTCTGTTTAAGCTCTCTCCTAGGTAAGCTAAGGGGGGTGGTCCCTGTTTAGTGTTACCCACCACTTTTTGGGTGATATCCCTAGGAGAAAAATTTCTCCAAGATGGTCCTCGGTCGGCAGCCACCAACTAGCTCGTTGTGCCATTTCTTCACCACCTGTGTAATATCCCAAATCGGGAATAGACAATAATATTAAGCAAAATAGACTAAAAGCTACAACAAAGTAAACACACCATCAAAACACACAAATTGGAGCCAAAAATAACTATTGAGCCATTTAATAATTTTTCAGAAAGAGTACAATAGTGGTGCCAAGAAAGGTAGCACCTGGGCCTGCTCTAGGCAGGCTGAAGAACAGCTCTAAAAACCGGACAAAAACTCTGTTGGACTATGCTTTGCGTGGCTCTCCCTTTGCACTGCCAATCTTGGAAACTGTTATTGTTGGCTGACTTTGGTCTGCAGTTTGGCCTAGCTCCCTTGCTCAGAAAATTTCGAGCTTTTAACCCCAAACTCTACTCAAAAGACCACAAAAACCCGCGAAGAGTTTCTAGAAATCTCGACCCCATAAAATGGCCCCTTTGGGCTTGGCATGCTGCTCTACTGGGGAAATCGATCTCCTGGCTGGAACTGCTGGAAAATGCCTCCAAATCACTACCAAAATTCTCGGTAAGAGGTGGCTAGCCTCCCCTCCAAATCCTCCAGTTGACTCCTCACTACTCACCCACTTCCAACACTTCCTCTTGGCTGGACTGCGCAATCATTACGCAGTTTGGGTTGCATCTGCGTTGTCCTGAAGGGAATGCGTGTTCTTGTTGATGTCTCTCTGCAATCTCCTCACAAAATTGATGAATCTCATCTCCTAAGTGGGCACTCGAAATCCCTCGAGGCAGAGGTTGAGATCTTCGTTTGAAGATCTCTTTGCTGAATAGCACTGCAGACTTGGCTAAACAGCTCAAGCGTGCTCAGTCAATGAAGACAGAAAAATCATACATGAGTGAATGAGCAAATGAGCTGGTCTTCTTCCCTTTTTTCAATTCAACCTCCAACATTCCCTTGGGCCCACCAAGGACTGCGTTATCCCCTCATCCGACCTACCACTGCGTTGCCACCATCGTGCCACTCCCACGCAACCACCTAGGAAGCTGCCTCCCATTCGATCGCTGGCCACATGGACCCCACTAAAGCTGCAATATTTCCTTAGGAACTATAGGGAAAGTGCTTTTTGCTGCTTGGCTATTATTTGTGGGTCCCTTACCCACTTTATTCTTGCCCAACATTAGAAAAAGCAAAATTATCCAAAAATTAATATTTCAATTAGCTGACTGCTAATTTGGAATATTATAGTCTTCCCCGCCAAAATGTTGCTTGTCCTCAAGCAACTACAAAGATGGGTGCTGAAAAATCTTCTCCCCCTCCCAAGTGGCATCCTCATCTGGGAGGTTCCTCCATCTGATCAGGTACTCCTTCACCACCCTGCTCCTCAAGTGCCTCTCCTTGGTGTCCAAGATAGCCTCCGGCTGTAGCACTAAATGTCCCTCATCATTTCTAGGAGGGAACTCAATAGTTGTTGTCGCCTGTAGTCCCAAAGCCTTCTTCAGGCATGACACATGGAAAATATTGTGGATCCAGCTACCTTGTGGCAACTCCAGCTCATATGCTACCTCTCCAACCCGTCGAACAACCTGGTACGACCCATAGAAGCGAGGTTTGAGCTTCTCAACTCCTTTCTGATTTAGCGTAAACTGCCTGTATGGCTAAAGTCTGAGGTACACCAAGTCCCCCACCTCAAATTGCCTCTCCACGCAGCCCCGATCTACGTACATCTTCTGTTGATTCTATGTGGTCCTCAAGTTGTCCTTGAGAGCCCTGAGTATGTCCTAACTCTCCAGGATTTAGTCTTTGGCCCTAGGGGCCTTACTTGCACCAAACATAGCATCAACAAATGTCAATGAATCATAACCATATAAAGCATGAAAAGGGGACATACCAATGGACATATGGAAAGTGGTATTGTAGCAGTACTCCCCCAAGTGTAGCCAACGCAACCAGCCCTTCTGCTGCCCTTTAACAAAGTTCCATAAGTAGCCTTCCAGCCATTTGTTCACTATCTATGTTTGCTCATCGATTTACGGATGGTAACTCGTGTTGGGTGTGAATTTTGTGCCCACCACTAGAAACAACTCCTGCCAAAAACCTCCCATGAATTTGTTGTCCCGGTTGCTAACTATGGTCTTGGGGAGACCATGTAACTAAAAAATGTCTCTGAAGAAAAACTCGACCACCTGTGAAGTTGTATACCGAGCGGAAATAGAAAATAAGTGTGCATACTTCGTCAATCAGTCAACTACGACGAAGATGCAGTCCTTGCCATGCGTCATGGGCAGCCCCGTGATGAAGTCCATCGAAATGCTCTCCCACTTCCCCTCCGGAATGGGAAGCGACTGCAACAACCCAGCCGAATGGTTCAAATCCCCCTTATTCCTCTGACAGACTACGCACTCCATGACATGTCGTATTACGTCCTCCTTGAGGCCCTTCCAGGTGAACCTCTCTCTGATGGCTCTATAGGTCTTAGTGAACCCCTGGTCCCCTGACAATGGAGAGTCATGTGTTGCATGCAAGATCTTCTCTCTCAACCGGGAGTTGGCCTTCAGAAAGATTCGATCTCGATAATAGATGACCTCGTCCATCACCCGATATCGATCATTTGTCACCTGCCCATCCAACACCTCACATGCAAATTGATCCTTCAAGTACTCCACCAATAACTACGCCATCCAATCTGCATCTATGCTCCTCAGGGAAAGGGACGATGGTCTCTAAGGTAAGTCATCAACAACCACATTGTTCTTCCCTTTGACATACTCAATGTCAAAGTCATAAGCTTGGATCTTACTGACCCAATTTTGTTGTCTCTCCTACAACTATTTCTGCTCTAGGAAGTACCGCAAGTTGTTGTGATCAGTCTCGACCTTGAACTAGTTCCCCACTAGGTACTGTCTGATCTTGACCAAGGAATGCATGATGGCCATCATTTCCTTATCATATATGGGGTAGTGCCTCTCATGAGGCAAGAGCTTCCGGCTCTCGAAAGCAATGGGGTGTCTATGTTGCATCAACACGGCCCCAACTCCCACTCCGGATGCATCGCACTCCAAGACAAAGGCTTGGTAAAATCTGGGAGTGCAAGTATTGGGCAACTACTTATCACCTGTTTGAGGCGGTCAAAATCCTCTTGCGCCGTGGGAGTCCAGGTGAATGCTCCATTCGGGTCAAGTCTGTGAGGGGTGCATCTAACTGAGAGAAATCCTTCACAAACTTCTGGTAATAAGTACATATGCCCACAAAGCCTCTCAGCTCCGTGACATTCTTGGGCTTCGTCCAATCCCTGATGGCCCTAATCTTCTCCTCATGCACCTGCACACCATCCTCACCTATGATGTGGCCCAAGTATCGCATCTCTATCAAGCCGAACTCGCACTTGGACAGATTAGCATAAAATTTATGCTCCTCCAGAATACATAGCACTATCTCCACATGCTACAAGTGCTCCTACCATGTCTAACTGTATATCAAAATGTCGTTAAAAAAGACTAGCATGAACTTCTGTAGCTGGCCCCGAAAAATGTGGTTCATGCATGACTGGAAGGTGGCTGGAGCGTTGGTTACCCCAAAGGGCATCACCAAAAACTCAAAGTGCCCACAATGGCACCTGAATGTTGTCTTGGGGACATCCTTGTCCCTCACACAAATCTGGTGGTACCCCGATCTCAAATCTATCTTGGAGAAGAACTTAGCTCCCCTCAACTCATCCATTAGCTCATCTATCTGCGGAATGGAGTAGCGTTTCTTCATCATCTTTTTGTTCAAGGCCCTATAATCAATGCAGATCCTCAGCTTCCCATCCTTTTTCTTCACCAAAACAACCGAAGAAGCGAAAGGACTAGAGTTGAGCCTGATGTGCCCCAATGCCAAGAACTCATGGATAGCTCTCTCAATCTCGTCATGATAGGCCTAGGGGTGCCTATATGGAGTAGAGATCATGGCATGAATGTCGGGCTCCAACTCGATAGTGTGCTAAAATCCCCTGTCAAGATGCTTTCCTAGTGGAATGTCCCCAAAGACCTTGGAATAACGGTCTAGGAGTGTTGAGATTTTGTATAAGTTGGTGTAGCATCGGGTGTGCTCTAGCCCTTATATTTTGTGGAGGGGCTAGAACACACTTGATCTCCAAAACCCAGAAAGGGATTTGAGAAATTTCAGTTGGTGTTCAAGTTATTCAAATAATTAATTATTTTAATGGATTTCCTAAGTCTGAACTTAGGAAAATAAAATAATTAAAGTGAATTAATTAACACATGTGCTGAAATTGTCTTAAGTCACATGGATCAAGTAGTCTTTTAATCTCAGTCGTTGATGAATGATTTAATCTCGGTCGTTGAAGGGTTCAACGAAAAGTATAAGAGAAAGGCTTGAGGGTCAGTTGGAGGTGAATCAAGTGCGAATCTTCTAGATAAAGTCATGGATCACCTCCAAGTTAATCTTAGCCCTTGATTATGTTTTAATCTTGGTCGTTGAAAGGTCAATGAAAGATTATAAGGAGGGTGAGGGACCTATGGAAAATACACTTGACACTTGAGCCATTGAGCATTTTCGAATTTGTGTGAGGAGACACGGCTTTTGATCAAGAACAAATCACTAGGGCGGGGTTTGCTAAGTGATTTGATTCAGTGATCAGATCCAGAGAGGGGCAAAAGCAGAGATTGGTCAAGAGGGCCAAGAATACATTTCAGAGAAAGGCAGCATCAACGCAGGAGAGAGGCAGCGCAGTTTCTGGCAGGGGTGACGCAGTTACTACCATAGTGTTGAAAACCGGCCGGTCTAAACCAGAAACTGGTCAGACCATTGGCCAGTCCAAACCGGCTGTAAAACCCGGTTTTCCCTTGCACTCACCTTAAAAATCCGGTTAACCGAAGCTAACCGGCCGGTTCCGTCCTTAACCGGCCGGTCAGCACCTACGTTGCTGTAGGGACCCACGGACAACCGGCAAGGGTGTTTAGGGTTGATTTGGAGGGAAGGGGAGGGTTGTTTCCCTCCAAAAATACCCTCCCCAATCCTTTATAAGTAGGGGTAGCCTCTCCTTTGTCTCACACCATCTCATTTGCAGTTTGTGAGTTTGATTGAGAGCTTGGAGAGTGTTGAGTGTTTGTTGGAGCAGCGATCTTGGAGGCTTGGAGTTGGAGTTGGAGCTGTCTTGGAGACCCTCTCCAATCCTTTATAAGCAAGGGCAGCCTCTCATTTGTCTCACACCATCTCATTTGGAGATTTTGTGAGTTTGATTGAGAGCTTGGAGAGTGTTGAGTTTTTGCTGGATTTTGAGGCTTGCCGCTTGAGCTAAGTAGTAGCCATCATGCCTCCAAAAGGCAAAGATACTGCATGGACTCATTGTGATATCATTGATGGCAAAATGATTTGCAAATATTGCCAAAAATCTATTGCAGGAGGGGGTATTTACAAGTTCAAGCAACACATGGCTGGGATAGGAGGCCATGTAAAGCCATGTGGAGCACCAAATGAAGTAAAAGGGCATATTAGAGCGGAATACCTTCAGAAGTTTGAGACTCAAGTCACTAAACCAATAGAGAAGTTTGTGACTGGAGCAGTTGCAAAGTTTGGCAGTCGAGAGTTGGGAGACTCAAGTTCAACCAACTGAGTTTGAACTTTGATCATGATTAGAAGTTTCAAGTGATAATGTTGATCATTAACTAGAATTTAGTAATATCATATATGTAGATTTGTAGTAGACTGTCACTGTACTATGTAGGCCAATGGCCTCAATGCTCATAGCTTGTAGCATTGTTTTTGGACTTTATGGATCATTTGGAGCCTCATTGCTTATGTACTTTTTCGATGATATGTATTACACTCGGTGCCATTTTGATATATTCACCTTTACATGGTATATAAATGAGCAAACTTTGCATATTTTGTCTCTATTGGCTTGGAATCATGGTTGCAAATCTTAAAAATAGTTTTTTTTATTAAAAAAAAATTATTTAATGTATTTTTTTAAAAACCGGTTCGTTTAGACCTGACCAGTACCGGTTAGACTGGTTCCGGTCCGGTTACCGGTTCATTAGGTCCACCGGTCTGGTCACTGGTTCCAGTTTTTAATACTATGGTTACTACAGAGAATCACACAGAGCCAGCGCAGTGTCTCTTGGCGTCAGTCCGGAGAAAGATAGAGGCTAGGGTTTTGAGCCAGGAGGGCCAAGGTCCAGCTTCAGATCAACCAGATCAGCTGCATAGAAGGGTGAAGCAATTCCTCTAGCTTGCCTACGCAGGCTTACGCAAATCCCGCGTAAGCAATCACGCAGAGGCAGTGAGAGCTTCATCATCACTATTTTTGATCAAACGAAGACTTGCTGAGTGAGATATATCTCACAGTTGTTTTTGCTGTCTGGATTTATTTAAAGGGTTTGCCGGATGTTGGCACCCTAGTTGTATTCAAGATTTTGCTGCTTAATAATACAAACCCTCGATCTGTTGCACCGGTTTTCCGAAGTTGGGTTTTTCCGGGGACTTAGTCCAAAAATAACTGTGTCAATGTTGTTTTTCATTGTATTTTGTTCAGATTGTTTCAGCACTTTGATTTATTCCGCAACATTATTTGTGTAGACTGCTTTAGTAATTGCTTCGGTATTTCAATGTAATGAAATAATTATCAAATAATTGGAGAAGTAATTCAGATTCGTTGTAGTAGGAATCCAGATCTAGGATTTTTCACATGGTATCAGAGCTTATTTAAGCTGAAGTGCAAGAGAAACGAAGAGAACCAGCAGATCAGCACTAAAGAGTCTGGGATCTGCGTAATCTGTAAAAGACCCTCCCAGAAAATTACAATGTCCAGGCCAGAAGAGAAGTCCAGTGCAGAAAAATCTCCCTCTGAGAGAGTTGACAGAGGGGTAAGTTTTTTCAGTTGGAGAAGAGACAGCGTAGCTGAAGGACGCAGTTACTGCACAACAGTAAGAGCTGGTGCATAAGCGTCAGAGAATTCTGAAAAACACAGTTGGGGATTTCTTGACCTCAAAGGGTTTCTTACTCAAAGAAACTCAGTTTTTTCTTGTGCAGCAACAGAAGGAGTGACTTACTCCACAAGGAGTGCGTAATTCAAGCTGAGCAGAGGGTTAGAGCAAGGTATCAACAGTTGAGGAGATGACCAGCAACGGACTGCGTGACCAAGATAGATTGGAGGGTGCCTTCGACTACGTTATCTGGAAATCAAGGATAGAATTTCTCCTTGATGAACACAATTTGAAAGCCCTCATAGACAGCGCAGCTGCAAAACCTGTTGATGCAGCACACCTAAGGCAATTCAAGAAGAATATGGCTAGAGCCAAACGATTGATTCTAGATGGAGTAAAGGATCACATCGTACCTCATATAGCAGCCAAAACCACTGCTAGAGAAATGTGGGTAGGGCTAGAAAAGTTGTATCAAGGATCTTCCGAGCAGCAGAAGATGTACCTTGAAGAGAAGATGCAGAATATCAGGATAAAGAAGGGAGAACGTTTTGACTCCTTGTCTCGGATTCAGGAAAACCGAGATCAACTGTCTGCAGTAGGATCTGCTCCTAAAGACTCAGATCTAGTAAGACTCACACTAAACTCTATTTCAGAGGATTATCAAGTCTTTTGTCTAAAGTATATTGGGCAGAGAAAGGCTTCTAGGATGGGAAGCAATGTGGGTAGCATTACAGCCAGAAGAGTTGAGGAGAGATCTCCTAAAAATCCACTTGGAGGATGGCAGTAGCAGTTCAAAGGCGAAGAAGGAGGAAGAAGACAACACTGCCCTTGCATCAAAAGGGCAACAGAAGCAGAAGAAGAAAGATCTATCCAAGATCAAGTGCTTCCGGTGTGGGGAAATGGGGCATTATGCCACACGATGTCCTCTTAAGAAAAAAGATAAAGAGGAGAAGGAAGATCCACATGCAGGAGCTGCCAAAATTGAGACAAAGAAAGTTTGTGCTATTTTAGGTCATATTCCAAGAGGAGAGAAGTGGGTTGACTTGGATTTGTAGATCCAGAATCTACAAGGAGGCGGGATCCTTGAGTATTTCCAAACTCTTGGATCACATGTGAGCTACGACAGCCTAAAGACAGTAGCAGGATGGACAGTTGCAACAAAAGATGATGAGATGATGCAGTGGCTAGCAGTACTAGAGCCTGATTAGCGCAGAGAAGAAGCAGCAGTAGCGCAGTGCACACTGGTGCAGCACAGTGCAGAGCAGTGCTCAATCAGTGCAGAGCAGCAACAGCGCAGTATTTTCAGAGATCTAGTGCAGCAGTCAGTCTTAATTTTTCAGTTGCAGATTTACTTGTCCAATTTCGGATGTTTTTCTACTGCAATTAGCAACAGTGCAGCAGCAGCAGTAGTTGAGCAGCAGCAGCAGAGGAGCAGCAGCAGCGCAGTGCACAGGTGGTGTAGCGCAGAGCAGAGTAGTGCTCATGCAGTGCTCACGCAGTGCAGCTGCGTGTTTGCAGAATGTAGAGGGAGTTGCAGTACAATGGCAGTTGCCAGTAGTATGCAGAGGCAACAGCAGTACAGATGCAGCATTTTTTTGTGCAGTGTTGGTGAGCAACATCAACAGCACAGCAGCAGATGTTCCAGAAGTCAAATCAACAGCACTTTGAGGTGTTTTGCTAGAGCACTTTCCTCGCTAAGAGGGAGTGTTGATTTATGGTAGCATCAGATGTGCTCTAGCCTTGTAATTTTGTATATAGGCTAAGACACATGTATTCCATAAAACCCAGAAATGGTTTTTGAAAATTCCACTTAGAGATGATTCAGTAAAATTAATTAATCATTTTTTAATGTTTTCCTAAGTATAAACTTAGGGAATTTGATTAATTAAAGTGTATTAATTAAATCAATTGTGAATCTTCTAGATAAAGTCATGGATCACCTCCAAGTTAATCTTAGCCCTTGATTATGTTTTAATTTTGGCTGTTGAAGGGTCAACAAAAGATTATAAGAAGGAGGGTGAGCGGCCTATGGAAAATACACCTGACACTTGAGCTATTGAGCATTTTCGAATTTGTGTGAGGAGACACAGTTTTTTATCAAGGACAAATCACTAGGGCTGGGTTTGCTAAGTGATTTGATTCAGTGATCAGATCCAGAGAAGGGTAGAAGCAGAGATTTGGTCAGGAGGGCCAAGATTACATTTCAGAGAGAGGCAGCATCAACACAGGAAAGAGAGCGTTGTTTCTAGCAGGGGTGACGCAGTTACTACAGAGAGTCACGCAGATCCAGCGCAGTGTCTCTTTGAGTCAGTTCGGAGAAAGATAGAGACTAGGGTTCTGAGCCAGGAGGGCCAAGATCCAGCTTCAGATCAGCCAGATCAGCTGCAGATAAGGGTGAAACAGTTCCTCTAGCTTGCCTACGCAGGCTTACGCAGATCCAGCGTAAGCAATCACGCAGACGCAGTGAGGGCTTCATCAACGCTGTTTTTGATCAGTCGGAGACTTGCTGAGTGAGGTATATCTCACAGTTGTTTTCGCTGTCTAGATTTCTCTAGAGGGTTTTCTGGATGTTGGCACCCTAGTTGTATTCAAGATTCTGCTACTTAATAATACAAACCCTAAAATCTGCTGCACTGGTTTTCCCAAGTTGGGTTTTTCCGGGGACTTAGTCCAAAAATAACTGTGTCAATGTGGTTGTTTTTCATTGTATTTTGTTCAAATTGTTTCAACACTTAGATTTATTCCGCATCATTATTTGTGTAGACTGCTTCAGTAATTACTTCGGTATTTCAATGTAATGAAATAATTATAAAATAATAGGAGAAGTAATTCAGATTTGTTGTAGTAGGAATCCAGATCTGGGATTTTTCACAGCTTCATCATCATCTCTCAAAAGTTTTGCTTCCAATTCTTCCATATGTACAGTGCCATCCTCCAAATTATCATCCTCTGGGTTGTTGTCCCAAACTTTATATGATTGATCCTCATATGCCCGACCACAATAATGACTCAACAACCTCAAGTTGTAATGCACATAAACCAAGATTTCTGCTCGGTTTTCATTCAACCCGTTTCTTCTCACATTATGTATGAAGTTGTAGGTGCTCCAACACCTCTCTGTAGAAGAAGTATTTACAACTTGTGAGAGAACTTGTTTTGCCAACTTTGGCAAATGTCCGATGCCACCATATGCTTCCCACCATGTGAAAGCATCAAATTTGTCTTTGTCTTCCTTTGCATGGAAAGAACCAAAGTTACCAGTGCAACTGAAGTATCTGCCTAATTCAAAGTGCAATCTAGCACACTCCTCCCTGTCCAGGACCAACTTGTCTAATGCTTTCATGTATCCCTCTTGTACCTCTGGATCTGTTTGAGATTTGATCCTAACCCCACCTCTAGGTGCAGGTTGGCCCAACCAAGATGGAGAGTAGTATTTTGGCATAAGGATATATGCCAAGGCATGTAGTGGAACATTAAGTTTATTCCACCGTGCACACACACAGTCGTGAATCATTGCATACAAGTTGGGATCATTTTCCTTAACAACATCTTTTATTTTCCCCAACATGCTATCCATCTGCTCATACACCTCCCCAATCACTAGTTTATTTGTATCTGAGAAGCGAATCATGTGATAAATGGGCTTAGTGAAATTTAAAATTTCCTTCACATGTGCCCAAAACAAAGGATCAAGGGCGGTCTCCTCCACCTGTTCAAAACCTTGCCTGTCAACTATTGTTGTTGCCCTGTCCTTTAATACTGCCGATGTGGACTTGATACCATGGCTGCCAATGACTCTCTTACCTTCAAAAGGTGCTTGAAGGTGAGGTAATAGCTAGCAAATCTAATCTTTGCTATCTTCAACAACTCCAATTTTGAGTGAATACGGAAAAGCCCATGGGTATTGCTATGATTTGTAATAAAGTTTATCATTTTTTTACCTCTCTTGTACAAATCACCAAGCCGTTTGTATTGATGTTGTTTGTTTTTAATTATATCATGCATCAAAAGGTTCATTGTGTGAACCAAACACCCAGACCAAAATATGTTGGGATATTTATCCTCAATAATTGCTCCTGCTGCCTTACAATTAGCAGCATTATCAGTGATGCATTAGGGGACTTTTGAGGTCTAAAATGGGCCTCCTAAGGAAATTGTAAAATAATAGTGGAAATAATAAAATAATATTTGATTACATCATCAAATTTTATAGGGAAAAAAGAAAAAACTACTTCAACTCGTATTTTGAACTTATCTCCCTAAGGGTTTACTCAAATTTCAAGCGGAAATACTCATTAGATGCAAAATTTAATTCCTCATCCAAGGAGTACCCATGTTGCATACTTTTGATGGATTTTGCTACACGAAAAATGAGAAATACATAAAAAATGTGATTGCAAACATGTTTTTTTATGTATTTCTCATTTTTCATGTAGCAGGGTCCATCAAAAGTATGCAACATGGGTACTCTTTGGATGAAGAATTAAATTTTGCATCCAACGAGTATTCCCGCTCGAAATTTGAATAAACCCTTGGGGAGATAAGTTGAAAATACGAGTTGAAAAAGTAGTTTTATTATTTTATTATTTTTTAATCTTTTTACCTTTTTACTCCAAAAATGGTGAATCAACCCCCATGGTTGACATCATCATCTTGAATCCTATTGGTTCTTATAAAGTTTATTTTAGTTGTACATTTTTCTTAGGAAGCCCATTTTAGACCTCAAAATTCCCCTAATGACTTGGACGACATTGTATGGCCCAATACTTTCAATTGTTTCAAGTAATGGTTCTGCAATGTTAATGTCGGTCTTGAATTTGTCTAAATATCATATGTTGAAAGGAATATTGCACCACTAACAGACACAGCCAGAACACTTATCAATGGCTTTCCTTTTACATTGGTCCATCCATCAGATACAATGGACACCCCATGCTCATTCCAAGAACTTGTCATTCTATTCAAAGAATTACTTATTTTAGCTTTTTCATGATCACGTCCCACGGTTCTGGCCTTGTCATACCTAGGGCTCTTGTATCCTTTGGGGGCATCATTAATGGTAGAAACCATTTCATGCCAATAAGGTGAGCGAAGAACATTGAATGGTACCCCACATTCATAGAGAAACTAGAAATTTTTTGAATCCACATCATTCCTAGACCCTTCATCAAGGAAATTGGATATGGTTCTATGCCTTAAGGAGATGTTTGGTCCAGGTGTGCCTCCATATCCACTGCCATGGGTGGAAGTTGATGGACTTTATTATCCATGATGTGATGGACTTGATGGTGCATAAGAATCAATGAAACCCCTAGATCTTTTAGATCTATGTAGGGCAGCCTCCTCTTCCTTTCTGTATTTTCTCTCTCTCTGTTGCTGGCACACTTACACAAATTTTGATTCCTAGATTTTTCTCTCCATCCCTTGGCATTTTCGCACAAAAGTGCCTTCTGACACGAGTGTATGAACCTGTGTATTCTTTATTGCAATGGGGGCAAAGAAATTTAGTGGTTCCACCACCTTTCCCTCCTTCCTGCCTCTGAATATATTTCCACAATGGTGTTTGACTTTGGTCTTGTTTAGTTGGGATCTCTATGGACTCATGTTCTCTGTCAGGTCCCTATATTACTAGTATAGTCCCTTATTGTTGTTAGTGTAACCCCCTTATTGTTATTATTGTACCCCTGTAACCCCCATATTGTTATTATTGTGCCCTTAAATTATTATTGTTAGGTCGGCTAGGATTACATTGTGGCCCCACTAAGATTACATTGTGGCCCCATGAACTCCTATATATAGAAAAAAGGTTTTGTAATTTGTATCATCCAAGAATTGTTCATTCATGTAATGTATTGGAGGTTGCCCCCTTGAAGTGGCTTATTTCTAAGGCGTTGATATCTCTTTTCTTCTATTTTTGGAGCTGGTTTCACAACATTTGGTATCAGAGGTTTGAGATTCTAGGGTTTCGCTACTCCAAACAGGTCATCGTGGCATTTTCGCTATAACTTTTTTTCTACGAAGGTTCAGAATCTGAAATTTTTAGAGTGCAAAGCCAAAATCCTGAGGCACATAGTCGCAAAATTTCAGAGCTTGGTTCGCAATATTTTCGGAGATATGATCTGTGCAAGTTAGGTCATTTTGCAAGCTCCTAAATTTAACCTAAACAGGTCATCGTGGTATTTTTGTAATAACTTTTTTTCTACGAAGGTTCAGAAGATGAAATATTTAGAGTGCGAAGCCGAAATCCTGAGGAACATTGTCGCAAAATTTCAGATATTGGTTCGCAATAGTTTCGGAGATATGATTTGTGGAAGTTAGGGCTTTTGCAGGCTTCTGAATTTCATCTCAAAGAGGTGATCGTGAGAAAATCTTCATAGCTCTCTCTCTGAGCATCGGATTGGTATGCTGTAAAAGGTGGACACAAGTACACGGACTGTAGTTTTCGGTCTATCAATTTCAGAGCCAAAGGAGGAAACAGTGACACGTGGCAAGTTGTACAAGTTCGCTCTACTGAACCAGTCCAAAATTGGGTCATTATGGGAGATTGGACATAGCTTTGCCTTGAAGAATCCAAATCAGATCAGACCTGTGGCATTTGAAAGAAGCTTCAGAGGGCTACTACAGGGCTGAATTTCAGATATTGAGGATCTGCAATTATAGAGATAATTCAATTTCAATATCGAGCTCCTCAAATGCAAGTAAAAGGTGTGTATTTTTTTTTTTTTCCGAATTGTTTAAGTCTTGTTTGAAGAATCAAGTTGAATTGATTCCAAGGGCATATTGTAGAATAGATATCAGTATTGGATTTTAAAATGTCCCCTAAAAAGAATTCAACACCCATTAAGCCTTTAGAAGGCTCTACTATGACTCAAGAAGACGAAGAATGGCAACATGACATCAAAATTACAAGAGCAAGTGCAACAAATTTCGCTCTCGCAAAAAACAACAAAAAATGAAATGGAAGTTTTGAAGAAAGGCGTGGAAACTAAGATGGATGGTTTGAAGAAAGGCGTGGAAGCTAAGATGAATGGTTTGGAAGCTAAGATGGATGGCATGGAAGCTAAGATCAATGAAAAAATGAAAGACAACATGGAAAACATGAAGAAGGATCTAAAAGTAGACATCGAAGGTTTGGCAAAGTTGATACAAGAAATGTTTCCTAATGGTGAAAAGATAGTAGAGGAAACTCGTGATGAGAACAAAATAAATGTTAATCGTGATTTCATAAACTCTAATGTTGGCGGGAAGAACCACCATATTCCAAAAATGGATATGAGGAAGTTTGATGGAAAGGATCCTGTAACATGGATACTACAGATGAAGCAATATTTTGATCTCCATAATGTGCAAAACACACAAAAGGTATGCATTGCAACTTTACATTTAGAACAAAATACATTTGTATGGTATCGATGGCTTTGCTCCCGTAAAAAAATTGTCACTTGGTCAATTTTTACGGAGGAAATGATAGCACATTATGAGGATACAAGGAGAAACACCTTCTTTAGCCAATTGATAAATCTCAAACAAAAGGGTTTAATGGGGGAGCACATTGAGGACTTCCAAAAATTGAATATAAGGGTAAATGATATTCCAGAGGAACACAAGATTGATCTCTTCATAGGTACTTTAAAGGATAACATCCAACATGAAGTTCGCATTTTGGAACCCGATTCATTGGAGAAGGCATTCAGGTTGGCAAGAAAAATTGAATGTAAAATTATGGCGACAAGGAAGCCTACCACTCACTTCTATAAAGATGGAAGTGTTGCTACTCCTAGATTTCCACAACCTACAAGGTTGACACCACAACAATTGGAAGAAAAAAGTGAAAAAGGGCTTTGCTACAGTTGTGATAGCAAATACACTAAAGGTCATAAGTGTGCTGAGAAAAAATTATTTTAATTAGATTGTGAAGAGGAAGAAGAAAATGAACAAGAAGAGGATATACACCAGGAACTAGCCCTAGAAGAGGAATAAATGAGTCCGACCATATCGTATAATGCATTGGCAGGAATTACCACTCCTCAAACTCTCAAGATAGAAGGACATATCAAGAAGAAAAAGGTAATAGTGTTGATTGATTCAGGTAGTACCCATAATTTTATTCATTGTAAGGTAGCCAAGAAATTGAATTGTTTCCTATACCCAGCACCAGAATGTCAAGTGATGGTTGCAAATGGAGGAACTATAAATTGCTCTAGAAAATGCCATAATATCAAGCTAACCATGGGGGAATATCTATTGAATAGTCCAATGCTTTCCATTCCTATGGGAGGTGCTGATGTTGTACTAGGAGTACAATGGTTACAATCTTTGGGGACGGTAGCTTTTAATTTTTAATAACTTTTCTTGAAATTTTTTTCAGAAGGAAAGGAAGTCGAATTACGGGGTATTGAAGGGAATCCAGGAAGGATAATAAGCTCTAATGTCATGACAAAGCTTCTAAAGAAAGAACAACGAGGCGTAATTGCACAATTATGCTCACTAGAAGTTCCGACATCAAAATCATCTATTTTTGCAGATCTCCAACAAGTCTTGGACAATCATTCCAACGTGTTTGAAACTCCCAAAGGACTCCCACCTATTCGTGATCATGATCATGCTATTCATTTGATTCCAGGAAGTGTTCCTCCAAACATCGGGCCTTATAGATATCCTTACTTCCAAAAGAGCGAAATTGAACGTATGATTGCAGAAATGTTAGAGGCGGGTATAATTCAACCTAGTCAAAGTTCTTTCTTTGCTCATGTAGTATTGGTACACAAGAAGGATGGATCATGGCGAATGTGTCCGGATTATAGGGAGCTCAATAAGCTCACCATTAAAGACAAATTTCCCATTCCTGTGATTGATGAATTATTGGATGAATTACATGAAGCAATTTATTTTGCCAATTTGGATCTTCGTTCAGGATATCATCAAATTAGAATGAAGAGTGAAGATATTCCAAAAACAGCATTTCGAACTCATGAGGGTCATTATGAATTTTTGGTCATGCCTTTTGGCCTTACCAATGCACCTTCTACATTTCAAGGGTTGATGAATTCCATTTCCAAACCCTTCCTTAGAAAATTTGTGCTAGTATTTTTTGATGATATACTAATCTATAGCAGGTCTTGGAAGGATCATGTTGAACATGTTGACAGGGTGCTCAAACTATTGCGGGAGAAACAATTATATGCAAAAACATCCAAATGTTTCTTTGGAGTACAAGAGGTGGAATATCTGGGTCATATTGTATCTCACGAGGGTGTTAAGGTAGACCCTAACAAAATTAAAGCCATTAAGGAATGGAAAATCCCCACAACCATAAAGAAGTTGCGAGGATTTCTCGGGTTAACAGGGTATTATTGCAAATTTGTTAAGAATTATGGGAGAATAGCAGCTCCTCTAACAACATTATTGAAGAAAGATGCATTTTCATGGACTCCTGAAGCAACTAAGGCCTTTCAACATCTTAAAGAGGCAATGTGCCTAGCACCGGACTTAGCTACGCCAGAATTCACAAAAACCTTTATTGTGGAATGTGATGCCTCAGGAAATGGAATTGGTGTTGTTTTAATGCAAGAAGAAAGACCCATTGCTTTTGAAAGTCGTCCAATCAAAGGAAAGTATTTACAAAAACCTATTTATGAGAAGGAAGTGTTAGCAATACTGCATGCACTAAAGAAATGGCGAACTTACCTAATGGGAAGACACTTCAAGGTAAAAACTGATCACGATAGTCTTAAACACTTTTTGGAACAAAGACTATCTTCAGAAGAGCAGCAAAAATGGGTCACAAAGATGTTGGATTATGACTTTGAAATAATCTACAAAAAAGGAAAGCTTAATGTTGTTGCAGATGCACTCTCAAGAAAGAATGAAGAGGTGGAAGCATTGCTTTGTGCCATTTCTATTATCCAACCAGATTGGATAAACGAAGCAAGAGATGAATGGAAGAAGGACAAAGATGTATGGACACTCATTCAAAAGTTGCAGCAAGATCCTAGTACATCTGATACATTTAGTTGGAAAAATGATTCCTTATGGTACAAAGATCTCTTATATCTTTGTAAGAATTCCCAACTAAAACAAAATATTCTTTTGGAATTGCACACTTCTCCTTTAGGAGGACACTCTGGATTTTTAAAAACTTACCACAGGATGAAGAAAGAATTTTTTTGGGATGGCCTTAAATCTGATATTCAAAATTTTGTGGCGGAATGTTTGGTTTGCCAGCAGAATAAAGTTGAGACAATTAAGACCCGGGTCTTCTACAAACTTTATCCATTCCAAGTCAACGTTGGGAGGAGATTTCAATGGATTTTATCACAGGTTTACCTAAGTTCGAAGGAAAGAGTGTCATCATGGTGGTAGTTGATAGACTTACCAAGTATGCACACTTTTGTGCATTATCTCATCCATTTAAAGCAAGTACAGTTGCTAGTACATTTATGGACACAATTCAAAAGCTACATGGAAACCCAAGGGTTATTGTGAGCGACAAAGATCCCATTTTTACTGGAAATTTTTGGACGGAGTTATTTTCTTGTTTGGGTACTTAATTAGCTCATAGCTCATCTTATCATCCTCAATCCGATGGTCAAACTGAGATAGTAAATAAACGTTTGGAAGGATATCTTCGTTGTTTTGTATCTGATAAACAAACACAATGGGTCAAGTGGTTACCTCTCGCTGAATGGTGGTATAACACTTCCTTCCATACTGTAGCAAAAATGACCCCATTTATGACATTTTATGGATATCATCCACCATCCATCACATCATCTTTAAGAGAAAATTCGAAGGTTCAAGCAGTGGAAGATCACATCGAGCATCAACAAGAAGTTCTCCAACTCTTAATGGATAACCTGAATTTGGCACAAAATCGAATGAAACAACAAGCATATCAACATTGCAGCGAAAGAAGTTTGATGTAGGAGATTGGGTATTTTTACGGCTACAACCATACAAACAAATGTCCCTCAAGCAAGCTAAGAAAGATAATAAATTATCGCCAAAGTACTATGGTCCTTACAAGGTGTTGCAAAAGATTGGTACTATGGCATACAAATTGGAGCTTCCTGCTTCTTCACGAGTGCATCCAGTTTTCCATGTTTCATGCTTAAAGAAGGTTATAGGTGAAAATATTCTGGTTCAAACAATATTGCCAGAACTTGATGAGGAAGGAAAAATCATATTGGAACCTGAAGCGGTCACGGAAACAAGAACTCGATAGCTATGAAATCGATCAATTTCAGAGTATCTCATCAAGTGGATGAACTTACCCACTAAAGATTCTACATGGGAGGATGATAATTTTATACAGAAGCACCCAGAGCTACTCAAGCATTGAGGACAACACTTTTTTGAAGGAGAGGGGCATGTTAGGTCCCTATATTACTAGTATAGTCCCTTATTGTTGTTAGTGTAACCCCCTTATTGTTATTATTGTACCCCTGTAACCCTCATATTGTTATTATTGTGCCCTTAAATTATTATTGTTAGGTCGACTAGGATTACATTGTGGCCCCATGGACTCCTATATATAGAAAGGAGGTTTTGTAATTTGTATCATCCAAGAATTGTTCATTCATGTAATGTATTGGAGGTTGCCCCCTCAAAGTGGCTTATTTATAAGGCGTTGATATCTCTTTTTTTCTATTTTTGGAGCTGGTTTCACAACATTCTCCACTCTCCCCTTCCTCCTCAGCATACTCTTCAGGATTTTCATCAAATCCACTATAACCCACTTCTTCATCCTCCACTTCTCTAATGGGCCTCTTTCTTCTACTCTCCAACACCATTATTACAGAGAAAGGAACCAACATGAAGAAAATCCCTAGCCATATAGCCATGATGTTTCAAGTTTCAAGTTTCTAGCCTGCAAAAAAATGGAGGAATGCCAAATGGGAATAGGAAAAAATGCAAAAAAAAAAAAAAAAATTCAATTTTTTGTAGAAATTTGATAACCCAACCCCAGTTTTCAGTTTCTCCTTATTTCTCCCATAAAGTTAAATGCCCATTCCCATAGCCATACATTCAACAAGCTGGAAAAATATATATTTTTTGAAAACACAAATTCTGGAAATTTCACAGTGTTGAAATGTAAAAATAAAAACTCTAAAAATTAAATCAGCGACACAGAGAATTTTGACACGCTGATTTTTGGTCAACTTGTCCTTGGAAAAACCCCCTACAACTCTTGGGGAAAACCAATTCGAAAGCTCTCTTTATTTATGAATATTGCTTTTACAGTGAGACAGAAAATACAGTAAAAAAAATTCCAGTAACCACACAAATGTACTTATCTCGATTTTCGTGCTTGCACACCGCCTCAAAAAACGTGCCAAACAGCAAACTTACAAAACATAAATTTTACAACATTAAATGCTGAACTTCCACCCTCGAAATGCGTGCCCATATTTCAGCAGTACGGCCGTATGGCTGTACGGACTATACGGAAAGTACAAATGTACTTCCTCGATTCCTGTGCCTGAAAACAACATTGTCCTAATGTACGGATTCCCTCGAAATCTGTGCCAGAAGAACAGCAAACTCCTCAGTTTTTGAGCCCAAAATCTGTCTTGGAATGTGTGCTGAAGCTACTGTACAGAATCCCTCTTTTTATGTGCCTTCTTCCTCGAAATGTGTGCCAACCTCCTGCAGTACGGGTTTCTGCCTTGGGAACCGTGCCTCTTTGCTGCTGTACGGATTTGCTGAAGTCTCTAGCTACTGCCCTCCTTCTCCTCACTGCTCAGAAATTTCTTTTTCGCTTTCTCTCCTCTTCTCTCAATTTGCTCATGAAAGAATGAATGACCTTTTCCCTCCTTTTCCTTCTTTAACCTAACCCTAAGTGACTTTTGGAGAATCCCTAAATCCAATGGCTGAGATAGCTTTAGATCTAGGGCTGAGATTAAATGCCCATTTAAATATCACTTTCTATTTTTTAATTCACCCCACTTTAATAAAGACCCACTTAGTCATTTATTTCCAAAGTCACTTTTCACTTTCTAATTTCACATTGACTTTATTGAAGTCACTTTAAAATTAGACTTTATAACTTTATCACTTAAAGTCACTTTTAAATTATATTTGACTTTATATCTTTATAAAGTCACTTTAGAAGAAAAATTCAATTATTTTGGACACTTTTCCCTAGGCCAAAGATCAAAACCTTAGGGAACCACCTGTCCTCCGGTAACCAAATTTCAACACTCCCTCTTACCGAGGAAGGTGTTCCTCACCACACCCATCTTATCTCTGAAGTAGACATGCTTGCCCTGTGGTAAGGCTTTGGTAAGAATATTTGCAACCTACTCATCAATGGGAATATACTCAAGCTTCACAGCTCCCTTCTAAACATAGTCTCTGATGAAATGATATTTGATCCCGATATGCTTTGACTTGTCATGAAATATTGGATTCTCCGTGAGTTTAATGCAACTTTGATTATCACAGTATATCACTGAAGGTCTCAACGGCTGACCAAATAAGCCAAACATCTTGCAAATCCAGATGGCCTCACAACTAGCTAGACTGGCTGCCATGTACTCTGCTTCCGCTGAACTCAATGCTACTAACTACTGCTTTCGGCTGAACCATGACACCACTGCCGAACCCAAGCCAAAACAACACCCTGAAGTGCTCTTCCTATCAGAAGCACAACCTGCCCAATCAGAATCAATGTAACCTGCCAATCTCACTCCATCTCCCTGCCTATAATCTAGACCATAATCCACTATGCCCTGCAAGTACCGCAAAATGTGTTTTGCAGCAACCCAGTGCACCCTCCTGGGCTCACACATGAACTGGCTCATTGTGTTGACTACAAAACATATATCTGGTCTAGTGTTGACCAAATACATCAAGGAACCAATCAGTTGTCTATACAAAGTGGGATCCACCAACTCAGAATCTGAAGCGTGAAGCTGCTTCCAGTTGGTGATCATCGGTGTCGACATGGGTCTACAATCCTCCATGTGGAATCTGCCAAGGATGTCCACTATATACTTACCCTGCCCTAGGAATAAATGCCCCTCCTCCTGCCACACCTCCAAACCCAAAAAGTAATGCATCAAGCCAATGTCCTTCATCTCAAACTCTGACGCAAGATCTCTCTTGCAGTGCTATATGAGTCTCTTTGCACCCGTAATGACCAAGTCATCCACATACAACACCAGAATGAGAGGCTCCTCACCTATCACAATAAAGTAAAGGTTCGGATCTACATCACTCTTTGTGAAACCCATCTCCTGCAAGTATGTATCTATCCTGGAGTACCAAGCTCTAGGAGCTTGCTTCAGGCCATAAAGGGTCTTCTTCAGTCTGCACACATGGGACTCCTTCCCATGCACCTCAAAGCCCTGTGGCTGCTCAATGTACACCTCCTCCTGTATGAAGCCATTGAGAAATGCGGTCTTCACATCCATCTAGCAGATCTTCCAACCCATCTCTGCTGCTATCGATATGATGGAGAGAATCGAAATATATTGAGCCACGGGAGCGAAGGTCTCCTCATAATCTACTCCCTCTACCTGGGATAACCCTCTAGCCACAAACCTTGCCTTGAATTTCTCAATGCTGCCATCTGCAGCATGTTTTAACTTGTAAATCCATCTGGAAGTAACCATAGATTTGCCCTCAGGCCTCGGCACCACCTCCCAAACATCATTCTTCATGATAGAAGAATACTCCTCCTGCATGGCCTATCTCCAGACCTGCTGGCTAGTTGCCTCCTCATAGCTAGAAAGCTCCAAGTCAACGATGTTGACAACCATTGCCATATAGCTACAGAACCTATCAGGTGGTCTGCTCTCTCTGACTGGCCTCTTAGGCCCAGCAACAAATGTGGCCTCTTTCAAGGTATCTTGAAGCCACTTGGGCTTTCTCTTCCCTGAGCACACTTCTCCCACCAGAGAATGAAACTCCTCCTCCTCATCATCAAGAGCCTGAACTCCTGACTATCTGTCTGATGTCCTCCTGCCTGAACCTGAACTTGTAGACGCTGAAGTACCATGTGAACTATCCATCAGTGGACTCCCTAGTGAATTGCTCTGCGTGCTGCTCTGCATGTTGCCTGAAGCACCACCCCTCTGACTCTGTGAGCCACTGCTCACTGATGGACTTGACATCGTAATCGATGTACCTCCGGATGTTCTTGATCCCTGTGCCTGACTCAGCTGCTCTTGAGGGTCTGGCCGATCCAGATACTCTAACTCCCGTGACCTCCTGAAAGCCCTATCCTCCTCGAATTTCACATCCCGTCTGACAACAACTCTCCTCTGTGCAGGAATATAAATCCGAAAGCCTTTCGAGGTCTCACTATAGCCCACAAAGATACCCTTCTCTGCGGTGGGCTCTAGCTTGGTCCTCTTCTCCTTGGGTACGTAGGAGTATGCAATGCACCCAAAGATACGAAGATGACCAACATCAGGCTTCTTCCCAAAAAAGCCTACTCCAGAGTCACATGCCCCAAGGCACGATGCAGACTCCTTTTCTGCAAATATACAGCAGTGTTGCAGGCCTCTACCCACAAAAACAATGGTAACCCCTGATCATGTAACATGGCTTTGGCAGCCCCAACGATGGATCAGTTCTTTCTCTCCGCAACCCCATTCTGCTGGGGGTTGTAAGGGACAGTGAACTCCCTCCTAATGCCTGCCTCTGCACAATACTCAACAAACTCACCAAGGGTGTACTCTCCTCCATTGTCCGACATCAGGCTTCTTCCCAGAAAAAGCCTCCTCCAGAGTCACATGCCCCAAGGCACGATGCAGACTCCTGTTCTACAAATATACAGTAGTGTTGCAGGCCTCTACCCACAAAAACAATGGTAACCCCTGATCATGTAACATGGCTTTGGCAGCCCCAACGATGGATCATTTCTTCCTCTCTGCAACCTCGTTCTGCTGGGGGTTGTAAGGAACAGTGAACTCCCTCCTAATGCCTGCCTCCGCACAATACTCAACAAACTCACCAAGGGTGTGCTCTCCTCCATTGTCCGACCTCAGGGACTTGATCTTCCAACCTGTTTGAGTCTCCACAAAAGCTCTGAACTCCTGAAACTGCTTGAAGACCTCACTCTTGGTCTTCAAGAAATAAATCTAGGTCCTCCTAGAGTGATCATCAATGAATAAAACATAATACTCATATCCACTCAAGGAAACATGAGACATCCGACCGCTCACATCGGAATGAATCAAATCAAGTATCCCAGTCGATCTGTTGTCACTGCTGGGAAAAGGGGATTTGGCAAACTTGCCCATAGCACATCCTCCGCATGTATCAAAGTGATCAGTACGGAAATCTAGCACACCTGTAGTGATCTCCCGCAATGTCCTCAAGGCTCCATGATACATGCACCCCATCCTGCGGTGCCAAATCTCGCACAGCTCTGCTAGCTCTGCTGTCGGTACTATTGCTCAATGCCAAAAGGGGCTGAAATGCAAACTTGTACACCTTTACATGGCATACACCAATCACTCTAGCTGAATCAGTTGGAGCGCCCCTGGGATATATAAGCACCTGTCCTCTACTGAACAATATCTCATATCCTCTGTCCTCCAATGCTGAGACGGATAATGAGGTTCTTCCTCATCCCTGGCACATATAGAACATCTGACACTTTCAAGGGAGGTTTGGGTTCCCTATCAAATGTCAATGTCCCTACACCGACTGCTCTAACAATGCTGTCATCTCCGAGTACTACCTCTATATTAGTGCCACTCTCTGAAAGCTCTAAGAAGTACTCACGGACTCCTGTCATATGACGTGAAACCCCACAGTCAATATACCAGATACTTGAAGATGCTCCGCTAGTGGAGGGAAATGCACACTCCCTCTCAACCTCCGTGGCAGGGAATCCTACACTAGTGGATTCACAAGCAATGAATCCAAACTCCCGATCAAAGCTATCCGTAAAGTCCTCTATCTCCGCTGATGCTGCCATGCTCTGGTTCTTCCCCTTCTTCTTCTTCTCCGGACACACAACTACATAGTGTCCCATCTTCTGACAATTCCAACACTTCACCTTGCAATAGTCCTTCTGCATGTTCCCTTGTTTACCTTTTACCTTTGCCTTTGCCCCCACCACTGCTTGTGGAAGCTTGCTTCTTTCCCTTGCCGTTCTTGCCTCCTGCCAACAGTGCTACATCCTCATCCTGCTCAACTGGTTTGGCTGCCCCAAGCTGGCTCTTTCTAATTTCTGTCTGTATGCAATCATCCCAGAACCTCTCCCAAGAGGGAAGGGCCTCACATGCACAAACCCCATCAGCAAAGTTCAGCAATGAAATGGGAAGGCCATTCACTGCAATCCACACCAACTCAGTGGGTGGAATGACCTCTCCAACTGCTGCCAATGCATCTCTCACATTAGTAATATTTGTGATATATCTAGCTGCACTATCAGTCTTACCCATCTTAATGGTCTTCAGCTTCTCCCTTAGGACCATTTTCCTGTTCTCATTGGTACTCTGGTAGAGATTGGTCAATGTTGTCCACATCTCATGAGCATATCTCTTTCCTCTCACATGAAAAATGCAATGGTATTTGATTCCATCCAGAATCAGTCTCTTACCCTTGTTATTCTTCTTATTAAATGTTGCCAACTGAATAACATCAGTAGGCACATTAACAGGGTGTTGTGCAGTATGCACCATGATATCCCAGATTTTTGTCTCCTCAAAGATGCTCTGCATTCTCTCCTTCCATACACAATAGTTACTATGCCCATCCAACTTATCCTCCATCCTCAAGCCCAAAAACATGCTTGTTGTCCTAATAAATTGAAAATAACACTGTTGTAGTAAAGGTACTATTTTCTGTGTGAAAAATCAGCTTGCTATAATTTTTCTTCTTGCTGTCCCAAACTGCACTTTTCAGCAAAATAGCTTCGATACCATGTAGAAATTTGACCCAACCCCAGTTTTTAGTTTCTCCTTATTTCTCCCATAAAGTTAAATGCACATTCCCATAGCCATACATTCAACAAGCTAGAAAAATAGATATTTTTTGAAAACACAAATTCTGGACATTTCACAATGCTAAAATGCAGAAATAAAAACTCATAAAATTAAATCAACCACACACAGAATTTTGACACGCTGATTTTTTGTCAACTTGACCCTGGAAAAACCCCCTACAACTCTTGGAGAAAACCAGTTCGAAAGATCTCTTTATTTTTGAATATTTCTTTTACAATCAGACAGAAAATACAGTAAAAAAAAAATTCCAACAACCACACAAATGTACTTATCTCGATTTCCATGCTTGCACACCGCCTCGGAAAACATGCCAAACAGCAAACTTACAAAACAGAAATTTTACAACATTTATTACAACATTAAATATTGAACTGCCACCCTCGAAATGCGTGCCCAGATTTCAACAGTACGACCGTATGGCTGTACGGACTGTACGAAAAGTACAACTGTACTTCCTCAATTCCTGTGCCTAAAAACAGCGTCGAAAACAATGTTGTCCTGCTATACGGATTTCCTCAAAATCTATGCTAGAAAAACAACAAACTCCTCTGTTTTCAAGCCCAAAATCTGCCTTGGAATGAATGTTGAAGCTATTGTATGGAATCCCTCTTTTTCTGTGCCTCCTTCCTCGAAATGTGTGCCAACCTCCTACTGTATGGATTTCTGCCTTGGGAACCGTGCCTCTTTGCTGCAGTACGGATTTGCTGAAATCTCTCGCTGCTGCCCTCCTTCTCCTCACTGCTCAGAAATTTCTCATTTGCTTTTTCTCCTCTTCTCTCAATCTGCTCATGAAAGAAAGAATGACCTTTTCACTTCTTTTCCTCCTTTAACCTAACCCTAAGTGACTTTTGGGGAATCTCTAAATCCAATGGCTGAGATAGCTTTAGATCTAGGGCTGAGATTAAATGCTCATTTAAATCTCACTTTCTATTTTTTAATTCACCCCACTTTAATAATGACCCACTTAGTCATTTATTTCCAAAGTCACTTTTCACTTTCTAATTTCACATTGACTTTATTAAAGTCATTTTAAAATTAGACTTAGTAACTTTATCACTTAAAGTCACTTTTAAATTAGATTTGACTTTATAACTTTATAAAGTCACTTTAGGAGAAAAATTAAATTCTTTTGGACACTTTTCCCTAGGCCAAAGATCAAAGCCTTAGGGAACCACCTGTCCTCCGGTAACCAAATTTCAACATTTTTCACTTTTCAACACATTAAAATGCAACATTGAGAAAAAAATTCAAGTTTTCATTTTTGAACAACTTAAAAATGCAATATAGAAAATAAAAAACTAGATTAGAGAGTCCTACCTCTTTGTCCTGAGTCCTGACTCCTTTAATCCTCCTTGTTGCTCTCTTCAAGCTCCTTGCTCTCTCCTCTTGCTCTCTTGCAGCTTGCTCCATGCTCTCTCCTTCTCTCCTTGCTCTCAAGCTCTCTCTTGCTCTCAAACAGACAACAATAACAACAATGAGGGGAGGGTTTTTAATTACCCACCTCCCCCTCCCTCCCAAAAAAATTTGCCATCCAAATTTTTTTCCGCGTCAGGGAGCATTTCTTTGCCGAGGAGCTTTCGGGATCGAACACTCCCTGAGCGCTCCCTCCATTAAAAAAACGCTCCAAATCATTTTTTTAATGGAGGGAGTTCTCGGGGAGCGTTCAAATACCACAGTATAACAACACTCAAACATAGATCCGGCCACTTTAGATTCTTATCAGTGCCGAGCACACTGATACGCAGGCTTCTCAGATCTTAAACAAAATACTTTCAAACACTTCTCCAATATATTAAATAAAAGACTTATTACAGACTCTGATCCAAATTCAGACTCCAACCTCAAATGCCTCTCACTTCTACTTACTATCCTTATATAAGGATTTTACAAGGTCATCCGGTTACAACTTTTACTGGATACTGGATATCATCCCATCATTTCTTTTGGCCGGATTATAGGACATCAGCTCTTTTAGGATAAGAGAGAATCCTTAAAGTAGATATACAGTGGAGATTCTTTAAAGGACGAACACCACGAAAGCCTTATCAAACACAGTGGAGATTCTTTCAAGGACGAACTCCATGAAAGCCTTCATCAAATAAAGTTAAATTCATAGTGGAATTTTTAATGATTACAAAAAGACTTATGATATCAAAGAGTGATCACAAGCTATTAGTCACTATTCTCCCATTCTTCAAAATCATCATCTTGGAATCTGTTAGCCTCAATCTGTTCAAGTCGTGCTTCAATATCAAAATTTCTGATGTCTACTGGGACGGCATCATCTAACCAATAAGGTGCAAATTCTCGAAGACAACAACAAAACGGAAAAGAGAAAGTATTGGAAGGCCGAAGACCTGGCTCTACTGAAATTATCCCAGTAAAACTCACAAATAGATTAAACTGTGGTTCAACTGTATGGCTGTCTTCTATCAGATCCACTACTGAATCTTCATGTCTGAATTCAAATTCCACAGTATAATCATTCCTTCCTGCTATGTTCAGTTCCCAAGAAAGAGTACTTATTGTCTCTTTGAAATTACTTTCAAGCATCCAGGAAGTGCGCGGCATATAATTATACAAGAATAATTTGAACCAAGAACTCCAAGTATTCCAAGGACTAGCTAATTCTGATGCATAAGCTAAAATTCTGACAAAACCTTGAATTCTAGCTCTTTGGTGTATGATGAAATAATCCTGCCATGACCAATTAGTGTTCTGAATGAATGCAAAATATTCAAGATTTTGTTCTGGAGACAGATTATAATAAACCCACCAAACCCTATCTCTATATGGCAACTCACTATTATACCCTAACATGCAAGACTCTGAATCAAACCATTTTTGCAAAACTATTTGCATGACTTCAGGAGGAAGAGACTTAATTCTGATAATTAAACAATCCCAACAAAATTCATATTTACACTGACTGCAAATGTTGACTAGACAAGACCTTGTATGCCTTTGAGTTGCAGAAGATTCTCCTTGCAGAATTGGTCTGAACATTTTAATTTCTTTGTTCTTTGAAGCACCTTCTCTAGTTAACATATCTGCCAAATAGTTCTCTGCACTTGATTTGTAGATGATATCAAAATCAAAACCATCTAACCAAAGAGCCCATCTCAACACTCGAGTGCACCCCTGCTCAAGTAGTCTTTTATTAGAAAGGATGCCTTTCATATGCTTTAAATCTGTTCTGACAATAAACTTGGAGCTTTTGAGAAACAAGCGGAATCTTTTGATTCCCTTTTTTACTGCAAGTATTTCTTTGTGAGAAGAAGGATACTTGGTTTCTGCTGAATCAAAGGACCCTGATGTGTAGCCACAAACTAGTTCTTTATTTCCATGTTTCTGCAATAACACTGCCGCCCAAGTGTGATCTGAAGCATCTGTTTCCAGGACAAAAGGAAGATTAGTATCAGGCAAATTTAGTTTAGGCAGATTCTAAATCTAACTTTTTATTGTTTTGACAGCAATTGTCATTTCTGGAGTCCAATAAGATTCTTTCTTTAGCCTTTTCTGCAAAACCTTAGTTTCTCTTGCTTGGTGCTCATAGAATTGTCTGATGTAATTCAAACATCCTAAAAATCTTTGGACAGATTTTATGTCTGGCAAAACATCTGGAAATTTGAGGAGATTTATCAGGATGTGTGGTTGGAGCTAAATCTAGCCTTGTTTTATATGCAAACCAAGATAATCAATAGACACTTTCCCAATCTAGAACTTTTCTGCAGTATCTGATAAAACCAAGCCATGCTGAAAAACTAGTCTGTAGAATTGTTCTAGATGCACTTTATGTTCATTTACATCTCTACTGAAAATAAGCAAATCATCTATATATACAATAACAAAATCTGTACTCCCAAAAATATCTTTCATCCTTTTCTGGAATTCTAATGGAGCATTCTTAAGACCAAAAGGCATTACAGCCCACTGGAGCTGACCATGTGGAACTGTGAATGCGGTCTTATACCTTTCTTCTGGAAGTATGCCAATCTGCCAAAATCCACTTTTGAGATCAAACTTACTGAAAATGTTGGCATTAGCAAGTTTGGCTAGCAACAATTCTTTGTTTGGGAGAGGATATCTGATAGGAAGCAAGGCTTCATTTAAGGCTTTATAATTGATGACAAGCCTTTTCTTTCCTCTTTTTTGCTCACTATGTTTATTAACATAGAATGCTGGACAAGCCCAAGGACTTTTGCAAGGTTCAATTAACTTCTGATCCAGAAATTGTGATAATTCTTTTTGACACAATGCTTGCTCTGTTGCACTCATGTGATTTGCACTTGCTTTTTGTGGGCAAGGAACATAACCTTCTTTGTAAGGTAAAGCCACAAAATATTTTTCCCTTGTCCAAAAAGCATCTGGACGTTTTGATGTACAATCTTTACGTAGTTTATCTGCTACTGGTTGCAGCGTCTTTTTTCCATGCAACTCAGCATTCTTGATTATCTTCTGTATCTTGGAAAGATCAGTCAAAGTTGTGTGTAAAAGATCGGATTTTTCAGGAGGAACAACTATATTGTAATCACTTTTAGAAGGAAGTGATACAGGACCAGAAGATGTAGTCAAGATGACTGACTCATGAGAAAAAGTAACAGGAATAAATCTTTTAAGGAAATCCTGTCCTAAGAGCATATCAAAACCAGTATCATAGCTGTATAAGGTAACATGTGCTGGGATGTCACCTAAAAATATGGGAAAGTCAGGAGCAATATGCTTCATTTCCATGATTTCTTTGTTAACAGCTCTAAAAGAAATATTTGTAGGCTGCCATAGTATTCAGGGATTGCTCCATATTTACAGCAGCTGCTCATAGCACCAGAATCAATTTGAGCATCTAGAGTATATTCCTTGATTTTGGGAACTTTTATTCTGATAGGAATAACTACTCTATCTCCCACACTAAGTATATCAACAAGAACAACATCTTTGGATTTCATAGGCAAATCAGCTGGAATATCAACCATTAATAGCTTTGTCAATTTGGAATTACATTCTTCATATTTAGCAAGACTATTTTGAAGTTTAGAGGAAAGTTGTACCATTTGGTTTCTTATTTGCTGAATGATTGTTTCAAGTTGACTTAATTGATTGCGTAAGATGGATACCTGATCATTACCTGGTGAGGTTGTTCCTGTGATTCTTAGAGGCTTAAAAATATCTTCAAATCCTTTTTCAATTTCGACTTCAGATTCTTCATCCTTTATCCTTATCCCTACTGTCTTTGGAAAATGACGATAGTCTGAAGAAGGAACCTGGCTTTCAAGAGTATGTAATTTATCTTGAAGTCTTCTTTTGACAGTGAACTGTCCTGCTGCAAGCTGAGATAGCTGTGACTTAACAGAGTCAATCTGAGATTGAAGATTATCACGAGGAGATATATGAAACATTTTGATATTTGGAATAAATGTTTCATCAGAATCAGAACTATCAGAAGATGAACCAATAGTTATCTTATTAAAATCTCCTAATTCTTCAATATCAATTTCTAAGTCAAAAGAAGTATCAGATACATCAAAATATTCACCATCAGAGTGGGATATGAGATCCCAGTCTTGAGGATCATGGATTGTGGAGAAGATATCCATTATTTTCACCTGTTGAGTAGTCTTTTTAGCTTGGCATTTATTTGCAAAATGCCCTTCTTTTCCACAGGTAAAGCATCTAGTGTGTTTATTCGGTTTGGCTGTCCGCCTGAAGACTACACGTTGTCTCCTAGCTTTCTTTGTAGGAAAATACTTCTTCCTTTGCGGAACATATTTACCAGGAGGACAATGACACTGCTTGGTTGCAGCCTTCTTTCTTGACTTTTTGTGACAGCCAAAATCATAGGTTTCAGCAAAATTATTGCATAATTTTGTACTGAAATTCATTTTCTTCTTAAAATTCTTTTTGGCTTTTTCTGCTGCACATTCCTTCTGTAAGACAGTGATTATAAGTTGTTGCAAGGCGGCAAAAGACATAGATTCAATCTGAATATTATTTGATTGGATATACTGATCCAATAAATCTGGAATCTTGCCTGGCATGGAAGCTATATAATATCTCAGATAAGCAACATTATGGGGATCTGTTGCTTGATACAGAAGTTTCTGCATTACACAATAATACTCATGCAGATAATCTATATTGCATAATCTTTGAGAAAGGAATAATTGGGAATGATGTGCAGAATCAACTGGAATTGTCCTACAAATTCATGGATTAAAGCATCAAACAATGCTTTGATGGAATCGTCATTCTCATTATGAAAACCAAGAGTCTCATTATAGCCAGTATGAAGTTTCTTTATGTGTTCTTTGATTGCTAACACACCTTTGGCTATGTCATCTATGTTCTGTAACATACAAACTATTTGATAGTTTGTATAATTCTGCATTTTTTCTGATTCACTAGATTCTGGATTTGTTAGATCTCTCATCCGAATCCATTGAAAATCTGTCTTCATAGTTCCATTCTTGAAAGTTCTTCTAGCATTTCCTGGTTCTAGATGTATTTCTTGAATTCTTGCAATACCTTCATTTTGAGCTCTAGGAAGGGTGAAACTTTTTATTTCAGGAATCATAAGTTTGACACATTCCTGAGAATTTTGATGCTGACCTTTATGTTCAGGATTTTTGATTTGGAATTTGGAATTGGTTCCTGAAGAAGATGTTGTAGTGATGCAAATTCACAATCATCGGGTAATTTGGAAGACTGTTTATCCATTGATGGTAAAGATCGAGGAGTAGATTTGGTTTTTGATGGTGGAACCATTCTATCTACCACCCCAAAAGAGAAGCGAGCAAAATATTGGGACATGGAGGGAGATAATTGAGGATTGGTAAAACGAAGACATTTTGTTCCATCAGGTTTGTCTACTAGATGTAATTGCTTAGGTTGAGGGATTGAATGCAGTTGTGGATATTTCTGAGAAAGAGGAGTATATGTATTGTTCCATTCTTCAGGTAAAGTTCATTCAGAGAATCCTATTTGAAGTGGAGCAGTATTGCCAGGGCCAACAATTACTCCTTCTCGTAGTGCTCTTTTGTTCAATTTAGGATTTAGAGGAGGCATAGAAGTAGACACAAACCTGAGACAAACAGAACTATGCAACTGGGCAACATGGGTTTGTGGAGCTACATCAAAACCATTGAATTGAATATATGCATTCAGAAATTCATTGATATAGGGATCTAGCAGTGAGACTTGATAACGAGGAACAATGGATGACCAGACAGGACAATTATTCAAAGGACTTTGAAATCCTCCTAATAAAACATCATTGAAGTTGTTTAACCGAGTATCCAACATACAAGTTAAACATGAATTATTTAAACCTAGACGGACCAAAGGATTGATTCCAAACTGAATCATGCCAATATGCACATATTTGTAACCATGTTCTAATCCCCATTGAATGTCTTCTCTATTTATCAAAGGAATCTGGTAAACATCCTAGCCAACTGAAATTGGGATATTTACGGATGTGAATCTAAACAACTGTGCTGCTCTAAACTGAAAAATAGGTAGACTGTATAATTTATCCACTCCAATCTCTGGCAGTGTCCAATTAGGTTGTGGTTCAAACTCTTAGACCAAAACTCTTTCATCATAAAGCTTTTCTTCACTAGATTTATTCATAAACCTATTCATAAAAGACCATCTCTTTTGTCTAGCTAATCTCTTATCTTCGGGATTACCAGTGATAAATTCATATTCATTACTATTACCAGCCATTTAGAAAGATATAAAAGTGCACTAAATGAGAATGATAAGTCTTTGCACCTTTGGATGGCAACAAGGTTGTCCTTCGCCTCAACGCCTTCAACAATGGCCTTACCTCCAACTTACAGAGTTCGTTCCCCGAGCGCTCCCTCAAACGCTCCCTAGAAAACAAGGAGCGTTTATTCAGACTCAAAAACACACTCCCGAGCACTCCCAAAGAGCTCCCAAACAGAGCGCATTTTGGGAGCGGGATCGGGGCGGCGGGGGGGGGACGATTCCTACCAACCTTGCGCAGGACAGCGCAGAGGCTCCAAAGGGTTTCAGATTTACGCAGGAGGGCTTCTAGGCCATCGTAAGGCTCGCGTCACCCTTCCATGAGTTACACAATCCCTCTCTGGGTAGCGCAGTGGTATTCTGAGGCTAGCAGGGCCGACGCTGGGGCTTCGGGGGCAGCATTGAGGGTTTCTAGGGCTAGATCTGGGCTGAGTTCTGTAAAACCAATTTGAGAGTGTGGATCAGTCAGATATTTGGCACTAGAACTTCAGGTTAGCTGCAGATTTGATGTCTTTTATTCTCTGTCGGGTTTTCCAAATCTGGAACCCAGATTTACTATACTCAAAACTACTTAATAATAAACCCTCATATATGCTGCACCAGTTTTCCCGCTTTGGGTTTTTCCGAGGACTTATGTCCAAAAATTCATGTGTCACTTTGTTGCATGAGCATACTATTCAGTAAATGATCTACATGTGTAGGTTGTAGTTGTGTTTATTTTCAATATTTTCTGAATCTAATTTCTGAAAATAACTTGTATTAGTTAAATCAAGTAGGAGAAATAAACCAATACACTGCAGTAGAATTTTCACACATGATAAGCAAACTCAATACTCAATTACCAAATGACAAGGCATACCTTTAGGTTCCGGAGGCCCACCTTCAAACATACTGTAATATCCCCAAATGGGATATTTCACAAATTTTGCCTAAATATTGCTAATCCAGCAGTTTACCATAAAATTATCGAATTAATAAACAGAAGATTGCCATGTAAAATAAAACACATAAGCACTGCAATCCATTAACACATCAAATAGGAAGAATCTCAGCATTTTTATTATAAATAATAACTGGGATTACAAATACATCTGACCCAAAAGATTTGAGATGGAGAACTGGCCATCAATATGAATTGTTGCACTATGTTGGCCTCCAAAACTGAACTGCTGCACTCTCCCTCCGACAACAACTACCACTGAATCCACTGAAGCACTGTTGAAGATCTGAATGATCCTCACTCCAATATCTCTAAAGCTCTACGAAACTTCTGAATGAAGTATCCTCAAAGAGAGTTGGGTTTCCGTCCAACACTCACAAATCACCCAAGGGTTTCCGTTTTGGGGCTATCAATGAAGTAGAGAACCACATCTCAAACCTCTCACATAAGAAAATGATCTAATCCAAAGATGTCCCTCAATGACCTCCTCCCTTTCTTTTATAGATCTCTTGGATCCTTCTAGAGCCTTATTTTATTATTATTTTATTCATGGAGCACTTTTCCCTCTTATTAAAATATTCCTTTTTAATGCAGAAAAGAGTAAATCGGATACCACGTCTCCTTTGGTCACTGAAACTCATGTCCAACCGTTCCATCATGTAGGTATCCTCGTCTCGGTCCCAATGAGCTATTACACTAAGGTGTTCTATCATGTATTCCTCTTGGAATACCACCTTGATCGTAATTAACTGAGTTAAGCCCAAAAATAACTCAATTTTCCAAAAGTTGTCGGAATGCAGCAAAACGAAAGGCAAACTGCTCGGATGATGGAATACATCAAGCAAATGCCACCAGACATCATAGAAACTCCTCAAAACCTCTCCAAAAAGCCCCTGAGCCCACTGATGACACCAACCTGTACCTGTGACCTGTCTGCTCCTAACTCTAGAAGTCCAACCTAACCCTGTCGTAGGTAACACCAAAAAAAGGAATATTACAGACCTTCTGCCCCAAGATTGCTTGCCCTCAAGAAATCCAAATATGTGGGCCACTCTGTTGGCCCAACACAACTAAGACCCAATTCTAGGGTCCCATACAAACCCCCTGGTGCTACTATGTGCCTGTGTCAATCCACCCGGAATAAACTCCTTAATGTCGGGATCCCAAACTGATCTCTCACTGTACCTATCATCAGACAATCCTCTCGGATCCCAACACCACCATGGCCAATCATCGCCCAAGTCCCACGGCTCGGACTGCAGACTGCCTCTGGCTATAGCTGATGCTCTATGAGGTGATGACCACAGCTCCTGTTGTGTTGTAACTATGACTGTGTAAGCTGCCCCACCAACTATGTACCAATTCATCACCTCTCTACAATCCAACCCCTGACTCAACCCAATGCCGATCCTGCTCTCCTGAAAACGGGGTGGAATGCTGAAGAAATGACGACCTGTGCCCCACAGCTAGCTGGAATTCGTAGCATCTGCCATGTCCAAGGGCCCCTGCTCCATTGTGCTCCCTACGAAGAAGATCGTACCATCAATAAGGTATACTACCAACTCATGATCTCCCGCCAATCTATCCTAGAAGAAGAATCCAATGTCGTAACAACTGTATACAGAACATGCCTAGAGTGTTGTCGCCAGTCCGTAATCAACTCACGTTGCTTTGTCCCGTTTGCTGACAAGATCTGCCTACAAAAGAAGGTCCCTCCCTCTATAATGAGCCAAAGTGGCCAAGATATGCTGCAAGCCCCATCGATGTACTCTTGGAGAGTGCTACTCCATGAAAGTACTGCAACTTTGCTGACTTCATGTGCATCTATCTGCACCTCATTAGCGTGTCAGCCCAAAGATGGATGCTCCACCATCTCCAACAACTCGCCCCTCCCCTGATAGGGAATGTAATGCTCCTGTTGTCCACTAGCCCCCTGCAGAACTATCCCATCAGCCTCCAACATCTCCAGAGGATATGGATCTGCAACTACTGTCACCGTACTCGGTGTCTGTGCATCTGATTGCTCCTCCTCAATGGTTGACCCCAAGGTTAGCCGCATATCCATTGTAGACTCAATGTGAGTCTCCATCTGGCTCTCCCCCAAAGGACTATCATGCATGATGTGCATAGTACCCTCCTTTGCTGACTCCTGCTCCATCATATGCTACTCCGGCTGAATCGTCACAAGTGACTCATCACCCTGAGTATATCTCGTAGAGTCCCCTGACTGCTCACTCTACACACTGGAATCCAGCTCCGGCCTACTGTCATCATCTCTACATGACTGCTCTTGCTCCCCAGAAGCATCCTCGTCTAATCCCATGGACTCACCTGAAGAAGAGAGCTCATCTCGGCATACAAAAGGAATGCCCTTCTGTTCTGCCTCTGCCACATCATCTACATCACTCAAGCATGAGTGATCGGGCCCCCAGGGTTCTTTGCAGATGAAGCAAAGTCCCTTCCTCCTCAACTCATTTCTGCTGCCTGATCCTCCAAACTTGAGCAGCTCCTCCCTGGTCAACTGTCTCCTGAATAACCCAATATTATGCTAAACCAGACCTTGGGATAGCTCATAAGCAGCTGGTGAGACCAACTGCTCTCTCCTCCAAATGCTCAACAACCTGGTCTGCAACTCTTGGCAAATGGTATCACGGTCCCTCATACATGATGACAAGATGGATTACATGTGTGCTATGACAGTGTCAGGATGATGTCTCCTAATGTTGAAGAAGCATTGGAACATCTACAAAATCAAATCATCACACTCAAGGTCAAACATAATGACATACGTCTCGAATGTGGCCATACTCCCTAAAATCTCAAGCTTCTTCCCGAAGGTAGAGCCTGCGCTATTGTCCAAATCCTAAAAAGTCTCTACTATCGATCTCATAATCCTCCTCATAACATCATCATTGTATGGAGCTATAGGTGCGGTCAACTTCATGATGTTACTGAGGCATGATGCAACTGGAAGTCTGACCCCCTCACACGGTTCCTCCAAGAATTTGGGTTGTATAAGAGCAAGCATAGCAGGTTTTAGAGCCCAAATCAGTTTCTTCCCTTCTTCTTGGCTTATTTTGGACAGAAGTTCATTAGGCTCATCGAGTTTGGACAGAATTGTCCATGTCATCTTCATGTGTTTCAAATCTGTTCCAAGTGCAAGAATTTTGTGAGCAATCCCCAATTCTCCCTGCAAATCTTTTGGCTTCTCTTTTTGAAGGATGGCATAAATTCCACTTGAAAAGGGTTTGTCGTTTGGTTTTGTTTTCTAGTCTTCTAATACATGGTGGTTCAAGGAAACAACTTCTGTTTCTATTTTTCTCAAACTATTTAGGAACCCCTCCATGGTTCACAATATATACAAGGTTAAACAAAATGAGACCTTCCCCTTGTAACACAAGATCTGCTCAATAACCTCTCTTTTTGCTTACTAACCACCTTTAGGCACTAGCAACACCGCACATACAAACAATCGGAATTTCTGATGCAAGGAAATGATCTCTCCTTAAGCTCTACGCTGACTCTGGAAATTCTACAACTGTTCGCTGGAAGGAACCCTTGTTTGAGCCTCCAAAGTGCTCAAAAAATTCTGCCAAAGTAATCTCGAGCTCTCCACCACAAACCCAAAAAAACCCAGAAATTATTTTGACAAATACGACCGGTCACCCGAGACCCAAAATTTACTTTTACTCCTTCCCCACTAGCTACCAAATAATTTTGTATGTTTGGGACACAAAAACTCCCCCAACAATTCTACAAAATTAGGAGCCAACTCCTTGACCCGTGGCCAACAAAACCCATAAATGTTTTGGGCTAATTATGATTGACCAAAAATGTTCAAATAGTGTGATATCCCAACTAAACTACTAATTCGCCCTGCTATAAGAATGAAAATTTCAGACCTGAATATCACCCGCAAAATTCTGAATTTTTTATCACAAACTCCTTTCACAAAACCCAGAAATGGCTTTTCCAAATCACGATTGACCCCAATAGCAAGCCTCCAAAAACTGCGTTGTTGCTCCAAGACTACAGTGTTGCATGACTTCGAACTCTGATTTACCCATTGAAATCTGTTCATAAATTTCTAGGAATTTGGAAGGGTGATCCTTGCCCAAAACCCAGAAAAACCCAGAAAGGGTTTCCTCTAATTCCAACCTTCAAAATATGACCCTTTGTAGTTTGGCCCTCTTTCAATTTCGTTTTCTGGCACTGCAGCTGCTCCTGTCAATCACTGCTCTCCAAAATCCCAGCCAACCTCCTCAAATGGCTCTCATATCAATCTCCCAACACCCCAGCTCTAAAATGCCACCAATGCAGCTCCCACAAATGAGCCTCCTCTAATGACTGCGTAGACCCTTCTAACCAAAATAGCTGCAACCGAAAATGGCAAACATGCAGGCTGAGCCAAAATCGAGGCTTTGATACCACTGTAATATCCCCAAATGGGATATTTCACAAATTTTGCCTAAATATTTCTAATCCAGCATTTTACCATAATTACCGAATTAATAAACAGAAGATTGTCATGTAAAATAAAGCGCATAAGCACTGCAATCCATTAACACATCAAATAGGAAGAATCTCAGTATTTTTATTATAAATAATTACTGGGGTTACAAATTCATCTGACCCAAAAGAGTTGAGATGGAGAACTGGCCATCAATATGAACTGCTGCACTGCGCTGGCCTCCAAAACTGAACTACTGTACTCTCCCTCTGGCAACAGCTACCACTGAATCCACTGAAGCACTATTGAATATCTGAATGATCCTCACTCCAATATCTCTGAAGCTCTGTGAAACTTCTGAATGAATTCTCCTCAAAGAGAGTTGGGTTTCCGTCCAACACTCACAAATCACCCGAGGGTTTCCGTTCTGGGGCTATCAATGAAGTAGAGAACCACGTCTCAAACCTCTCACATAAGAAAATGATCTAATCCAAAGATGTCTCTCAATGACCTCCTCCCTTTCTTTTATATATCTCTTGGATCCTTCTAGAGCCTTATTTTATTATTATTATATTCATGGAGCACTTTTCCCTCTTATTAAAATATTTCTTTTTAATGCAGAAAATAGTAAATCGGCTACCACGTCTCCTTTGGTCACTGAAACTCGTGTCCAACCGTTCCATCATGTAGGTATCCTCGTCTCGGTTCCAATGAGCTATTACACTAAGGTGTTTTATCATGTATTCCTCCCGGAATACCACCTTGATCGTAATTAACTGAATTAAGCCCAAAAATAACTCAATTTTTCGAAAGTTTTCGGAATGCCCCAGAACGAAAGGCAAATTGCTCGGATGATGGAATACATCAAGCGAATGCCACCGGACCTCATAGAAACTCCTCAAAACTCCTCCAAAAATCTCCTGAGCCCACTAATGACACCAACATGTACCTGTGACCTGTCTTCTCCTAACTCTAGAAGTCCAACCTAATCTTGTCACAGGTGACACAAAAAAAAGGAATATTACACAATCATGACAAATGGGTAAGGGACCACATGGCTGGCTGAAGTTGTAATATTCCAAATTAGCAGTCAGCTAACTGGAATATTAATTTTTGGCTAATTTTTTTTTTTCTAGTGTTGGGCAGGAATAAAGTGGGTAAGGGACCCACAAATAATAGCTAAGCAGCAAAAATCACTTTCCCTATAGTTCTTAAGGAAATCTTGCGGCTTTAGTGGGGTCCATGTGGCCAGCCATCGAATGGGAGGCAACTTTCGAGGTGGTTGCATGGGAAAGGCACGATGGTGGTAGCGCAGTGGTAGGCCAGATGAGGGGATGGCGCAGTCCTTGGTGGGCCCAAGGGAACGTTGGAGGCTGAATTGACAAAAGGGAAGAACAACAACTCATTTTCTCATTCACTCATCTATGATTTTTCTGTCTTCATTGACTGAGCACGCTTGAGCTGTTTAGCCAAATCAGCAGTGTTGTTCAGCACAGAGATCTTCAAGCGGAGATCTCAACCTCTTCCTTGGGGGACTTCGAGTGCCCGCTCTGGAGAGGAGATTCATCAATTTTGTGAGGAGATTGCAGAGAGACATAAGCAGGAACACGCAGTCCTGAAGGGACTGCGCATCTCAGAAAAGGTTAAGGGAAACTACAACATAAAGGAGGGTTACCACAGCGTTAAGGTAAGCCCAATCTTTGGGCTTGAGAGACACCTAAACAGTGTAGGAAAAAGGGCGTAGAAGAGGACACTAGGAAGCCGAGACTGGAATAAAGGAAGGGAAGACAAGGAGAAGCACTTTGATCAAGACTACTAGATTAGGGACCGAGCTTCCTTAGTAGAGGTGCAGTGCAGTGCAGGAAAAGGAAGATCAACATAAGGAGCCAAAGAAAAAGCAGTGACAAGGTCTTGGAGGCATATTGGTGTCAAGGGACCGAGTCAAGGTCATGGTACTTGTCAATTGAAGGTCTAGAAGAAGAATTACTTTCGGGTTTTCCTCTCCAAGAGGGAGAGGTTTTGGCCCTGACTTGAAGAGCCAAAATTCTGTGTCGCTTGTGTTTTGATAATTGACTTGATGAAAAACATAATAAGCTAATGAAGACAAGATCTAAGTAATAGAAGCATAACAAGTATAACACAAGCAGTTATCAAGTAAGAGAATTGAATTAAACACTACCCTACCAAATTCTCAACAAAGCGGTACCAAACAGCACATGGGTTCCAAAAGATGGTAGGATATTTTTTGGTTAGCATTCTTCTAGCTGCCACAAATTTTGCAGCATTGTCTATGATTACTTGGAGAAAAAATTTTACCCCAACTTCCTCACAACCTCTCACAACATCGAAAAAATCAGACTTACATCTTTTACATGTGAAGATGCATCAATGTTCTTTAGGAACATGGTTCCTTTATGTTGAGAAATGTAACTAGTATCGGTCTTCATAATTGTTGTCTAACTCATGACATGATGTAATTCTTATGTAATTATCAAAAGAAAGAAAAGAAAAATTATGTAAAAATCAAAAGAAAATTATTTTTATAAGCATTGGTTTCATGCTCAATCTATTTTATTTCTAGGTCCAAGCACCCATTGTGTGCTTGAAGGGTTTGTGTCATAAATCATTGTGCTTGTCATTATGTACTAGAACCTTCTTGGGATTATTATGTCAAAGAAAGAAAATTTATTTTATGTAAATTGGTCATATATTACTCCACCAAGTTAGCCTGCCCTCTATTCAAGTCGGCCTCATAAAAGAATTCGACCACACAAAAAACTATTTATAAGCAGTGCATTTGACCTATTTGAGTATTCAACTAAGACAAAAATTCGATCATCGCATCTAAAGTTTCTAGCGAAGGTACAGAACTGAGGGAACATACCGAAGGTACATAACTAAGCTAACAGGTTGAAGGTGCAGAACAGGTCGAAGGTAGAGAACTGAGGGAACAAGCCAAAGGTACAGAACTGAGGTATCAGGCCGAAGGTACAGAACTGAGGTAACAAACTAAAGGTGCAAAACTATTTTCTTGGGAGGCTGACTTGGTGGTTGGAGGAGGTCTTTGTCAAAGGGTATTGGTTGTCTCATTTGATTTGGTTCTAAAGGAAGAGGAGAAATTTTGGGTTTTCCCCTAGAAGAGGGGTTTTGCCCTGGCTAAGAGAAAATATTTCTGCCTTTCTGATTTTCTAACACTAAAGTTGATAAATGTTCTACCCCTTTTGATCTATCCACCCATCTGACATAATTGTGCACCCAGTGGTCTTCCATGAGTTTTTAATGCTCTCTAACCATGCCTTGACACATTCAAACTGCTCATGAAGGTCTTACTCCCTAAGTGAATTATAAGAAGTTTCTTTGTATCCAGGGCCAAGGCCAGGACATGCAATTGCATCTACCATGGGATGAAAGAAAGGTGACTTTGCATGGTCAGGCAACAATAAAGTTGATAAATGTTCTACCCCTTTTGATCTATCCACCCATCTGACATAATTGTGCACCCAGTGGTCTTCCATGAGTTTTTAATGCTCTCTAACCATGCCTTGACACATTCAAACTGCTCATTAAGGTCTTACTCCCTAAGTGAATTATAAGAAGTTTCTTTGTATCCAGGGCCAAGGCCAGGACATGCAATTGCATCTACCATGGGATGAAAGAAAGGTGACTTTGCATGGTCAAATGGGAGGCTATCATGATACCAAAACCTCCTCACTGCCATATCTGCCTCCTTTATTTTTTCATTAAAACTTTCCAAGCTTGGTTGAGATCCTAGACCAATGCGAGAAAGGAAGAAAGGAGAGGTTATATGAGAACGTTTGATGAGCCAGTACCTGTAGGAACATGCTAACCCTATGTCTGTGTCTGATATCCACCCATTGTTGTAGTTTCATGTTTCATTCTTGCTCTCTTAGCAATTTGTTCCTGAATGGCATCCAAATTAGTTTGCATTTTGGTTGTGACTTCTAGAGGGCAATGATCACAAACTGCCATATCTTTACATGCTATTCTATCCAAGAGCTATTTCAATTTATTTATGCCCCCAAACACCACAGTGGGACAAAAATTGCATTTGACTCTTAAGTCAGAACTGAGAATTTCACAAGAACCATATTTCCAAGCTTCATCAAGAGGCCTTCTACTAGACTTGGATTTAGGAGCCATGGAATTTATGGATCAAGATGACAATCCAATTCCAGAAAGAAAAATTATATTAAAAAAAATGTAATTTTTTTTAATCGTTAAGGCCTGCAACAGGAAATGCAACAAAAAAGGCCCCACGGAGGCCTATAATAGCCACAGTGTGATTGCAGCAACCACATTATGGCTTTTATAGGCCTTTTTGAGCCTGTAGGAAGTTTGATGGGACCTGCAACAGACCCTCTACTTGGACAGAGGACCTATTGTAGGCCTCTGTGGCCCTAAGAAAAGCTCGAGGGGGCCTACTGTGGCTGTTATAGGCCCCCGTGGGCTTGTCTCAAGGCCGCAAAAACCTGCTCCATGGCCCTGGAACAGGCCCCCACGAGCATGTCTTAGGGCCGCAGAAGCCTGCAACAAGCTTCTGCAAGGGCCTCCATTAACAAATTTAAAAAAAAATATTTTAAAAGAATCAAAATGAAATGAAATACTAAGGGATCGATGCTTACCTAAAGGCTCGCTAATGGATCATGAAGGTTGGATGCTGGAGGATGTTAGATTATGGTAGCAACGAAAAATTATTCCAGTCTCTATGATGTCTAAGAGGCTAAGGAGCATGAGATCTCCAAAACCCATAAAAGGTTTCATGAGAAAAGACTTGGAGAAAAGGTTGCTGGGAATCGTCCCCCCCCCCCCCGATCCTGCTCCCAAAACGCGCTCCATTCGGGAGCGCTTTGGGAGTGCTCGGGAGCGCGCTTTCGAGCCTGAATAAACGCTCCCTGTTTTCTCGAGAGCTTTTCAGAGAGCGCTCGGGAGCACTCCGTCCATTAAAAAAACGATTTGGGAGCGTTTTTAAATGGAGGGAGCGGTCGGGGAGCATTCACTCCCGAATGCTCCCCGACGCGGAAAAAAAAATCTGATGGCGAATTTTCCAAATTTTTTTGGGAGGGAGGGGGGTTGGGTAAATAAAATCCCTCCCCCTCCTCATTTGTTTGTTATCATTGTTAGTTTGAGAGAAAGATAGAGAGCTTGAGAGTTTGAGAGCAAGGAGAGAAGGAGAGCAAGGAGAGGGTAAGGAGAGAAGGAGAGAGCAAGGAACATACTGCAAGAGAGCAAGAGGAGGATTGAAGGAGTCAGGACTCAGGACAAAGAGGTAGGACTTCTAATCTAGTTTTTTGTTTTCTATATTGCATTTTTAAGTTGTTCAAAAATGAAAACTTGAATTTTTTTCTCAATGTTGCATTTTAGTGTGTTGAAAAGTGAAAAATTGAATTGTTTTTTTTCTATGTTGCATTTCCTATTCCCATTTGGCATTCCTCCATTTTTTTTGCAGACTAGAAACTTGAAACTTGAAACATCATGGCTATATGGCTAGGGATTTTCTTCATGTTGGTTCCTTTCTTTGTAATAATGGTGTTGGAGAGTAGAAGAAAGAGGCCCATTAGAGCAGAGGAGGATGAAGAAGTGGGTTATAGTGGATTTGATGAAAATCCTGAAGAGGAGAAGTATGCTGAGGAGGAAGGGTAGAGTGGAAAACATGAGGCCATAGAGACCCCAACTAAACAAGACCAAAGTCAAATACCATTGTGAAAATATGTTCAGAGGCAGGAAGGAGGGAAAGGTGGTGGAACCACTAAATTTCTTTGCCCCCATTGCAATAAAGAATACACAGGTTCATTCACCCGTGCTAGAAGGCACCTTTGTGGGAAAATGCCAGGGGATGGAGAGAAAAATCTAGGAATCAAAATTTGTGTAAGTGTGCCAGCAATAGAGAGAGAGAAATACAGAAAGGAAGAGGAGGTTGCCTTACATAGATCTAAGAGATCTAGGGGTTTCATTGATTCTTATGCACCATCAGGTCCATCACATCATGGACAAAGAAGTCCATCAACTTCCACCTATGGCAGTGGATATGGAGGCGCACCTGGACCAAACATCTCCTTAAGGCATAGAACCATATCCGATTTCCTTGACGAAGGGTGTAGGAATGATGTGGATTCAAAAAATTTCCGGTTTCTCTATGCATGTGGGGTGCCATTCAATGTTCTTCGCTCACCTTATTGGCATGAAGTGGTTTCTGCCATTAATGATGCCCCCAAAGGATACAGGAGCCCTACATATGACAAGGCCAGAACCATGAGACTTGATCATGAAAAAGCTAAAATAAGTAATTCTTTGATTAGAATGACAAGTTCGTGGAATGAGCATGGGGTGTCCATTGTATCTGATGGATGGACCAATGTAAAAGGAGAGCCATTGATAAGTGTTCTAGTTGTGTCTGTTAGTGGTGCAATATTCCTTTCAGCGTATGATTATTCAGACAAATTCAAGACCGGCATTAACACTGAAGAACCATTACCTAAAACCATTGAAAGTATTGGGCCATACAATGTCATCCAAGTCATCACTGATAATGCTGCTAATTGTAAGGCAGCGGGAGCAATTATGAGGATAAATACCCCAATATATTTTGGTTTGGGTGTTTGGTTCACACAATGAACCTTTTGATGCATGATATCATTAAAAACAAAAAACCTCAATACAAATGGCTTGGTGATTTGTACAAGAAAGGTAAAAAATGATAAAATTTATTACAAATCATAGCAATACCCATGGGCTTTTCCGTACTCACTCAAAATTGGAGTTGTTGAAGATAGCAAATACTAGATTTGCTAGCTATTACCTCACCTTCAGGCGCCTTTTGAAGGTAAGAGAGTCATTGGCAGCCATGGTATCAAATCCACACTGGCAGGTATTAAAGGACAGGGTAGCAACAATAGTTGACAGGCAAGGTTTTGAACATGTGGAGGAGACCGCCCTTGATCCTTTGTTTTGGGCACGTGTGAGGGAAATTTTAAATTTCACCAAGCTCATTTATCACATGATTCATTTTTCAGATACAGATAAACCAGTGACTGGGGAGGTGTATGAGCAGATGGATAGCATGTTGAGGCAAATAAAAGTTGTTAAGGAAAATGATCCCAACTTGTATGCAATGATTCACGACTGTGTGTGTGCACAGTGGAATAAACTTAATATTCCACTACATGCCTTGTCATATATCCTTATGCCAAAATACAACTCTCCATCTTGGTTGAGCCAACCTGCACCTGGAGATGGGGTTAGGATCAAACCTCACACAGATCCAGAGGTACAAGAGGGATACATGAACACATTAGACAAGTTGGTCCCCGACAGGGAGGAGTGTGCTAGATTGCGCCTTGAATTAGGCAGATACTTCAGTTGCACTGGTAACTTTGGTTCTTTCCATGCAATGGAAGATAGAGACAGATTTGATGCTCTCACATGGTGGGAAGCATATGGCGGCATGGGACTTTTGCCAAAGTTGGCAAAAAAATTTCTTTCACAAGTTGTAAATACTTCTTCTGCAGAGAGGTGTTGGAGCACCTACATCATCATACATAATGTGAGAAGAAACAGGCTGAATGAAAACCGAGCAGAAAGCTTGGTTTATGTGCATTACAACTTGAGGTTGTTGAGTCATTACTGTGATCGAGCATATGAGGATTAATCATATAAAGTTTGGGACTGTTGAGAAAATGTAGGGCCTGAGATTAATACATAAATTCTCTTCTTGATAACTACTTGTGAACTTGCTTATGTGTTCTCTTCTTTAACTTAGTTAATCTTTCATCAAGTCAGTTATCAAAGTATCTAGTCAACAATGTAGAGACAGAATTAATTTCACTTGTAACTGAATGTCTTGGAACTGTAGTTAGGAAGGTAAATCTTTGATGTACCTTCCTCACTTTGAAATCATTGTCTTTGTGTATAAAACCAAAGATACACTTTTTTTACTTCACCAATCCTGTACCTTATTATACTTTGTATCTTCAGCAATTTATATGCTTCAGTTATTTTCAAAAACTACATTCTCCAGCTCCTTATTTCTTCAGATAGAGCCGTACTCAAATCTGTTCCTTGATTAGCTTCCTTCCAGCGTTGTCAACTGTGATTGCTCCTCTAAATATCTTCTTGTCTACTTCAGACTTTACGGTAATACTGCTGTGATTGCTCCTCTAAATATCCACTTGTCTACTTCAGACTTTACAGTAATACTACTGTGATTGCTCCTCTTTTCCACCTTGTATATCCTCTGTATTATCCGCAAGACTTTCTCCTTTTTCCGCATTATATATCCTCAGTGTAATCCGCAAAACTTACTTCCTTTTCAACGATGTTCTGTCCTCAGTTTATCCGCACTGTATCCTCCTTTCAATACGCACTGTAAACTTGTTTTTGTCCAAATTGTAATCTCAGATATGTTCGATGGATATACTCCATAATAACCGCATATCATATCTATATATAGAGCATATTTATTCAATTTAAGCCGACCATACAATTGTGAATTAGGCCGACTAGTTTAGGTCGACTTGATAAGGTTTATCCCATCGTTGAAGAGGTGTTTTCTTCATTTATCTTTCATTGATGTCTTGAGGGTTGATGTAGGCTTCTTCCAGAAGATCTTGAAGCATATAACAAAACTAGATCTGACACTTAACTCAACCCTAATGGACATCAAGAAGAAGTCCATCTAAAATATGCTCATGTAACCCATGAGGCAACTACAAAAACACATTTTATTATCTTTATCTCTTTCTTTTCATAATCAACATGAAGACCGACTTAGTTACATTTTACAACAGGGACAACAACCCAGAGGATGATAATTTGGAGGACGGCACTGTACATATGGAAGAATTGGAAGCAGAACTTTTGATGGATGATGATGAAGCAACAGCAGCCATGCCACCACCACACATAGGGCCAGTGCCACCATCCAGTAGCAATGCGGGTGCTAGTGCCAGTGCTCGATTTCCAACTATTGTTCCTTTGCAGATTCAGCCTCCACCTACATCCTCACATTGCCCCCCGCCTTCTAGTTATGGTCGTGCTGAGAGTATTAGAAGACCACCATTGCCTCGTGGTTCTCACAAATTAGACATTTCTCATGGGCGTGGCAAGGGGCCAGCCAATAGATAAAATAGATTTGTTGTTTACTAGTCTTTTCTATTTTCTAGTAGTTTTTAACTTTTATAACTATTGAACAGTTCAAACTTGACTCTTTCATATTTATTATGATAATTTTTGTAAACAATATATGACAATTTAAGTTTGAAGTTTGAATTTGAAAGGTGAAACTTTGAAGTTGCCATTTATAAGTTTATAAGTCATTATGAATTATGAATATGATGCTTCATGAAAGTCATTTCGTTTCATTTTATAACATTTCATTTCATGTTAAATATTCTTTGTTGTAATGGTTATTGGGTACACTTAGCTTACAAGTACAACTATGGTGATCAATGAATCAATGATGATAAATGTTATATATTGAATTTTGAAAGCTTGAAACTTTAAGATTGATGATTCATGAGACTCAAGAGTCAATATGTTGTATGTTTCCAACTTGTGGGCGTGGTTGATGAAGATTATAACTTCTAGATGATTGATGTTATATGGTTCAATCTATGTTTTTATGTTTTTATGTCTAATTCATCATTCTACATGCTTTTGTTGACATATATGCATCAATATATATATATATATATATATATATATATATATATATATATATATATATATATTTAAAAAAAAGGGTCCCCGAAACGCTCCGGACCGAGAGCTTTTGAGAATGGCGCTCCCGCTCCCGCTCCCGCTCCCTTTCCCTGCTTTCGCTCCTGCTCCCAAGTAACCATGCTTGGAGACACCACAATTAAATTAGTTAGCGAATAATTAAATATTTCCTAAGTCTAACTTAGTAAAACAGGTTAATTAAAGTGAATTAATTAGGGAAGTTCAATTTTTCTCTAGAGGCTTCTGGAAAAGTTAATTGACGGAGTCAAGATGATCTTAGCCATCAGATGAGATGTGATTGTGGTCGCTGAGACTCCAACGAGATATTATAAGACCAAGTCGAAGGGTTTGGAGAAGACATCAAGTATCAAGTATCATTTGAGCAATTTGACAACCCAATTGCAGGTATTCAACAAGGGCACAGTTGAAGCTAGGGAAACATCAGAGGCAGGGGTTTCAGCAGCGATTTCGAAGCAAGAGTCCAAAGTAGATTTTCTCAATATTTTCCAGTGTCAAGGAGACAAAAAGAGGAGGTTGAATTCATCTGCAAAGAAGGTCGCATCAGCTAGTGCGAGTAGCTAGATTTCGTAGTGCGAGTTGCCGAAGGAGACCATGTTTCAGTTTCTAGAGGTTGGATCTATTTTCCGGAGGAAAAGTAAGGCAAAGGGAAGCAGGACGACTTGCTAGGAAGAGTTCCCAATGGCTGATCGAATTTTTGGAAGCAGCAGCGCGCATTTCCCAGAGGCAGTGCGAATAGCCTAGGAGAGTGAGAGTTGCCAAGAAAGGGCCAGATTGAGTAGCACAGGGAGACAGTTAGTCTCCAAATTATTTTTCCAATGGAGATCAGTATTTACCAGAGGTTCTCTAGTGAAAGGAAACAATTGTAATTTCTCCTAAATTGTCGAACATAATAATAAAACCCTCCTATATTGCATTGGCTTTCCCTTCAGGGTTTTTCCAAAAACATTTGTCCAAAAATAACGGTGTTATAATTTTTGCGTATGTGCATATTTCTCAGTTCCAGTTTTTATCTTCCGCAACGTTTTTATTTGTGAAGATTGCAATTGTGAAATATTCACTATTTGTCGTAATATTAATTTACAAAAGACAAATAAACTGTACAAGTTAGGAGAACAATATCTAGTAATTGGAGTCGTTGAAATTTCACATGGTATCAGAGCAGATCACATCAAAGAGGCTCTAGAGCGAAGTGAGCAAGGGTTGTGCAGTTCAGAGGGAGATCTGGAACATAAAGAACCAGTTCTACGCAGGCCTAGCCAGGCAGTGCAAATTGCAAAGGTAGGAGTTTGATTTCCAGTCTAGGGAGGTGATCCGGAGGAAAATCGATTTTCCTCAGTTGCAGTAGCAAGCAATGAGGTTGCCGGAAAGGGATTTTGGTGAGAAGATTAAAGATTCTCAAAGCTAATCTAGCGCAGATATTTGCAGCCTAAGGGTTTTGTAGTTGCAGATCAACGCAAGGCAAGGAAGAGAAAGCACACGAGAGTTTCATTTCTCCAGTATTCTCAAAGTCAGAGAAAGGTCGATTTATCTGCAGAAAAGAGGACCAAAGCAAGCAGATCGAATATCCAAACACCTAGTTCGCAGATCTGAATCAGTAATTTCATTTCCAGTTACTGAATCTTTTGCGGGAGGAAGTGCGAGTAGGTTCAGAGGACAGAGGGATGCAGTATATTCATCGGAAAGAATTTCCGGAAGCATTTCTTAGTTGTTAGGACAAGTTGAAAGATACAATGCAAGGTGCAGGATCCAATGCGAGCTCCAAAGGCAGTGGGTGTGAATCTGAGTAGGAGGTCGAGTTGGTTTTTGTAGAGGAAACTTAGTGTTTCCAGAATGATTTTCTAGTTGGGGCAATGTGGTAAATCAGGTTTGCAGGGGAGCGGCTCCTCCGCCCTCGAACCCACTCCCGAAGTACACTCCCTTTGTTAGAGCGTGCTCCCTGGCATATTTTGCAATTTTTTTTTTGCAAAAACATTCCAAACACAAGTTTTTCAAAGGAACAAGAATTTTTGAGTGGGGTAGCCTAATGATCAAGCCTATGGCCCTCGTATTGATATGTGATTCAAGGTAACGTTAAATTCTTAAAGTAAAAGTGACATTCTCCTTAACATTACCATGAAATGACTCAAGATGTTTGAGAGTGGTTCCAACCTCATTGGATTTCATATGCAGAAAGTAGAATTTTAGATCTCACTCAAAATATAGCAAACTTATCACTTTTTTCAGGATTTCACAATTGGGGAGATTGCAATGTTTCCATTGGATTTTGTCATGTACTAGGGTATGGAACTCGTATTTAATCAAGAGCATTAATCCCTGTATGTACCTTGATGTTAGTGACATTGGTTGTCGAACTCCTCTATCATGACTCTACTAAAAATGTACCCATCACTCAAACAAAATCTTGACTTGGCATGCTATGTTTTTTCTATCTTATGTTAATGCTTAGAGGGTAATATTAATGAAAAAGATCCCAAGATAGGCAATGCTTTTGATGATATGTAGATATTTGTTGTAGCATGATTTGTTTGGATGCCAAAGGCCATCTAGAGCCTGTTTGTTGATGTATTTTCGGTTCAGGGATGGATTGCACTCTATGCTATTTTGGTTATGTGCACCCTTACATGCTATATAAATCAAAACTTGTAACTTGTAGACCTGTGGTTGATGAAGATTGTAACTACTAAATGATTGATGTTATATGGTTTAATCCATGTTCTTATGTTTTTTATAACTAATTCATCATTCTACATGCTTTTGTTGACATACATGCATCAAAATATATACCAAAACCCGCAGGTGTTGGTAAACTTCCAAACCCGTAACTAGTATCCCCAGGGTGGGAATTACGGATTCCATAGAGGTGCAGTGATTACTCCAACACCCCCTCTCAAACGCAGCTCGGGGGAATCAACACCCCCCCTCAAACACAACTCGGGGGAATCGAACCTGGGTCCAGGCTTTGATACCATGTAGGAATTTACAGGGTAAGTTCCTTAGATCAAACACCAAAGGTCACCGCTCACAAACAGATCACAAATCAGTACACCAGTATTTGACGTGTTTAAAATCCTCAAAGAGGGAAACAGTGCGTGGCCTGAACCAACAAGGCCACTTCAGGCAATTTATTAATATAAAAAAGGAAAATTTACATAAGCTTCTCTCCTAAACGGTCACCGAACAAATGACCCTCCATGCTCTTTAAATAGAGATCATGGACCAATCGGGTCTTAAGCCACAGATCAAGTGTTGGTAATACTGAGGAGAGAATGAACCGTCGAATCAATATGTATCATGACCGTCGGATTATAAGTTACAAAAGTACATAATAAAGAAACACACTTTACCTAACTCTACGCTAGACCAAGTTATACTTAATTGTTTCCTATGTGTCAGAATATCCTAACAAAATATATATTATATAAAAATTCGCCCCCGATTCGCTCCCAAATCAAGAGATTTTGAAAATGTCGCTCCCCGCTCCCACTTACGCTTTAGCTCCCAAGTAACCTTGATGTAAATTTCTCAAATATATTGGGTTTCCCATATTTTCTCAGATATGGCCGCAACAAGACTAAGAGATCAGGACAGGATGGATGGAGCCTCAAACTTTGGCATCTAGAAGGCTAGGATGTTGTTCTTGTTGGATGAGCGCGGTTTTTGTACTACCGGATCCTATCATGTTACATGATTATAGGAAGGACATGGCCAAGGCTAAGAGGATGGTCCTCGACGGAGTACGAGATCATATCGTTCCACACATCGCAGAAAATGGAGCAAGGAAGGAGATGTGGGACAAGTTTTACCAGGATCCTTCTAAGAGTCGGAAGATGATACTCAAGGATAACCAAGGTTTCCTAGAAGTCAATTTTGGTGCATTTGAAAGGCATACTAAGGATACTTTAGGAAAGTTCTAGGAAACCACCTTGGTTCCCTAGTACATGGGAGGTATCTTCTAGTACCTGACCAGATGTGCATGTTGAGAAATTGGTAGGGCGTAGTTTAATTCAATTCTCTACTTGATAATTACTTGTGAACTTATTACTCTTACTTAGATCTTCTCTTTATTAGGTTATTATGTCTTTCATCAAGTCAATTTTCAAAACATAAGAGACACAAGTATTAGGCTCTTCAAGTCATGGCCAAAACCTCTCCCTCTTGGAGAGGAAAACCCGCACGTAATTCTTCCTATAGACTTTCAGTTGACAAATACCTTGAACATGACACAAACCCTTGACAATAGTATGCCACCAAGACCTTGTCACTATTCCTTGTTGCTTCTTCCAGGCTTCTTTGGTTGATCCTTTCTTTCTGCACCGTACTGCACCATGCTGCATCGCACTTCTTTTCATGTACTAGAGAAGTCTCTATCTTGTTGCTTAAGAAAAATTTCGGTCTCCTATATCTAGTCTTACCCTTCTATTGTTTAGGCTCAACCTCGTTCATTCCTCGGCTCCTTCTTTCCTGATTAGATACCCAAACAGTGATATGTATTCTTTTGTAATACTAACTCTGAAGAATCTCGGCCTTCCCTAAATGTATGCGAGGTATTTTAACCCAAGAATGAACATTATATTATCTCTCCTTCGCATCCTTTTAAAGCCTCCTTCATTTGTTGTTTGATCTCTTCTTTTACACACTGTTTTTTGCATCTTATTTGCAGACTTGTCCAAGAGAATTAGACCCAAGACAAAAATACAATAGGGTCTCTCTTTCTTCACTGGATAGGCTTCTTCCTTCGCTGTCCTTCCTTCCTTCTTTGCAGACCTTATCCTCACATTATTGCAGACTTTTCCAACGCATTATATCTCAGACTTGTCCGAAGATCACAGATGTATATCCGAATTGTTCTTCTATATTTTTCTACGAAGTCTACTAGTGTATATATAGTTGTCAGCCCCTATAATTAGCCGACCTGTCAGTGAACAATTGTGTCTATTTGAGCCGACCTTTCAAGGGTTATTTACCAGCATCTTCAAGCTGAATTTACAAGGAGTATTTCTATCATCTTCGAGTTTCCTTCAAAGAGTATTTTGACCAAGCCTTGGAGCATACAAATTGTCCTTACAAGTGTGACAACACTTCATATACATGACTCTAAATAACAAGATGACAAATCCCTAAAAGACATCAAGAAGAAGCCTTTGACCTATAATAAAAATCCCTTGCTCATGAAACCCACGAGGCAAGCATTACAAAGATACATTTTATTATATTTGTCTTCTTCATTACGTAAAATCATAATTACATAGTCATTATGAAGACCGAACCTAGTTACACTTTTCAACACTCCCCCTTAACTAGGGAGGTATTCATAATGGTACATGGTCACTTTCAATCTGAAGAATCTCATAAGAGTTGGATTTGTAACCCATTTGTTTCTAGCATCATATCAATCATACATTGTTACATAGCAAGGCCTTGACTAACAGCTCCATCTCATCATGAGCTACAATGTTGGTGAGACCAATGACTATAGACACCATCGTCATTGTCTCCAAGGTACATACTCCACCCAAGTGTTCACCGAGTATGACCTTATAGGACTATTCTTATCGAGATAACTAATCCTCAAAGAATATTGGTCCTCAACTACTCTTATCGGAATGCTCTACCACATTCTCAAAGAGCATCGGATGCCAGATGGTTACCAAATCCCAAAATACTCCATTCTTTCTTTCAATGAAGACAAGAATACGTGTCTATCTATTCCTCTCACATAGGGAGGATACATATACCATGTGTCTACATTCCTCTTCATGGCCTTCACTAAGACTTACAGCTGTTAGTCCATCTGCTGGTCCTTCTCCTAGTTGCCGCTGGACAAGAGGTTCATCTTCAAATTGTTCTTCGGTGGGCATTTCACGAGATTTTTTGAAGGCTCGATCCTCCATGAACTTCACATCCCTCCTTACTACAACTTTCCTATTACCCGGAATGTAGATTTTGTATGCCTTGGATGTCTCGCTATATCCTACGAGATACCCTTTCTCAGCAGTCTAATCTAGTTTGTTACGTTTCTTGTATGGAACGTGGCAATACGCCACACTCCTGAAAATCCTGATGTGGCTTACCTCCGGCTTCATCCTTGTGAAGACACTCTCAGGCGTTGTCTTGCCCAATGCTCCGTGAGAGGTCCTGTTCTGAATATATACAGTTGTGTTGCATGCTTCTGCCCACAGAAATATAGGTAGATCCTGGTCATACAACATTGCCTTTGTTGGCCTAACAGTAGTCCTGTTCTTTTGTTTTGCAACTCCATTCTGCTCTAGATTGTAAGTAGCAGTCCATTCTCTTATGATGCCCTCCCTTGCGTAGAAATCTGTGAATTCCTTATCAGTATATTCACCACCATTGTCTAAGAGAAATACTTTGATTTTCTTCCCCATCAGATTCTCTACCAGAGCTTTAAATTCTCTGAACCTGTCAAAGACCTCATCCTTGGTCTTTACGAAGTAAATCCAAGTTTTCCTGGAATGGTCATCTATGAAACTGACAAAATATTCACTTTCACCAAGAGCTCTAGTGGACATCGGTCCACAGATATCTGAGTGTATTAGTCCCAATACACTTTTTGCCCTATTGTTGCTCCTGGAATACGGTGCCTTAGCACATTTGCCTAGAACACACCCTCTACATACGTCATCATGTCTAGTACTAAGAACTGGAACTCTTATAACTATTTCTCTGAGCATTCTCAAAGCTCCATGGTGTAGATGCCCCATTCGTCTGTGCCATAGTTCATTCAGATCTGAATCACCGCTTAGATTGTTGCCTACCAGTGCCATTAGAGACTCGAGCTACAACTTGTATAGTCTATTGCTTCGAGTCCCAATTTGAGCCTTCTTCTTCCATCTTGGATGTTTGACATAGACCTTTCTTCCGATAAAGTATACATCATATCCCTTGTCATGCAATTGAGACACTGGAAATAAATTCATTCCCATACCTGGCACATACAGCACATTAGTGGCTCGGAGACTCTTTCTTGCTTTTGTCTGAAATGCTATGGTCCCTTTTCCTGCAGAGGTACACTTTGCCTTGTTTCCCATAGTAATTTGGAAATTCATCCGTTTTTCTCTTGATAGCTAGAGAAATGATCTCTTTCTCCAGTCATATGAGCTGAAGCTCCGCTATCAATGTACCAATCATCTGATGATGCAGTGCTTGATAAACAAGCACATTCTTTTTCCAGCCTAGAGGCCAACTCTAACAAAACTCGATCTTCCATCTTCTCCTTGTTTTTTCCCTTCTCCGGCAGTTTCTACAGAAGGAATGCGTAAGCCCTTTGGAAATGTGATTTGTTGCCAAGGCAGCTCCATGAGTTTCTTTTGGCGTAGATCCTCCTGCTTGCTTGCCTAACCTTGCTCTAATACCATGCGAAAATTTCAACTTGAAATCCTAATGCATTATCTGATATTATTTCTTCTACTTATTATTCAAAAACAAGTTATTTGCAAAAATCTCTACAGTAAATATCGAAATAAATTCAAATGCAGACTTCACAATTACTGAGCAAATCAACAAGGAAATACTAGCACAAGTATGACACAGATATTTTGGACAATTGTCCCTAGAAAAACCCAATGTGGGAAAACCGGTGCAGTAGATGAGGGTTTTTGTTACTCTTTAGCCAAATCTTCTTGTACAATTTACAATCAACAGTAACAAAGAGAAATTCTCTATGATAACACTAGAAAAAATCCTCACAAATTTTCTAATGAGAAATGACCCCGGAATGACTCTCCTGGGCCTCCTGCATCACCCCTGCGCAAGTTCCGTGTGAGGACTGCGCAGATCTACGTCACCTCTACATTGTCCCTTCCACCCACTGCGTTGTCCCTTCCTGCCACTGTGTCACCTGCTCCTTTACCCCGGATTAATGTTGAACCCTCTCTATCTCTCCTCCACCTGCAACTCTCCCTCTGGATCGATTTTTCTCTTGCCGAACTTTAGCCACTGAGAAAATCGATTTTACTTGGGCAACTGAGTATCTGCACTAGTGTGTTTTCCAAATGACCCTCGAGTCTTTTTTTATAATCTTCTCGTTGAGATGTCAACGGCCAAGATTAAATCTATAATCAACAGCTAAGATCATAACTTGACATGATCCGTGTTTTCTAGAAGATTCACACTTTGTTTTATTAATGCCCTTTAATTATTTAATTTCCCTCAGTTTAGACTTACGATCACCATTAAAATAATTAATTATTTTAATAAAACATGTTCCGAGTGGAATTTCCACAAATGATTTCTAGGTTCTTTGGAATACATTTGTCTAAGCCTCCTCACAAAAGTTGAGACTTAGAGCATTTCTGATGCTACCAAAAAAAATCAACAAATATCCCTGCCCCTCTCTCACTGCAACAAGCTCAATGGCTCTCTCTCCGGCAACTCAGCGTTGCTACTCAGGAAATCGATCTTCCAGTGAATTCGATCTCTACAAGTGTGTTCTCCAAGTGCCCATCGAGTTCCTTCTTATAATCTCTCGTTGAGACATCAACAACCAAGATTAAAACTTTATCTATGGCTAAGATTAACTAGGATTTGATCCACGCCTTTTTCTAGAAGATTCGCACCTGACTTAATTAATACCTTTTAATTAATCATATTTCCTAAGTTTAGACTTAGGAAATATTAAAAATTGATTAATTAATTTAGTTAAGCCGTTCTAGGTGGAATTTCCCCAAAAGATTTATGGGTCTTGGAGAATAAAAGTGTCTTAGCCTTTCTGAAAAATCTCAAGGCTAGAGCACATCTGATGCTACAAAAATCAACACTCCCTCTTGGTGAGGAATGTCCTCTAGTACTGTTGCCCTCCTGATAGAAATACTCTGATTTCGCACCATCTCCTGAAGCGTTGTTGATGTCTGGCTACTGCTGCCCACCAACTACTGCACAACTCCGATTCTGCATTGCATCTATGTTGTTGTTGACCCTGCATACTGCTGCCAACTACTGTATCTGCATTGCAACTCTGTTGTTGCTACCACTAAAACATCTGCAACTGTGTCTCACCTGTTGCTGCTACAACTGAGAGATGTCCATCATATTGAACCAACTGTGTTCAATCGGATGCATCTGTTACCCGAGTCCTGACTGTTGCTAGTCTTTGCGCTATCACTGAAGCCTTTGCATTGTGCCAACTACACTGCTGCCGACTCTTCTTTGCGTTGCTCAGTCTCTGACTGCTACTAGCTACTACATTTGTCACTCTGGCACCTGACTGTACCAACTGTCACTGGTCCATCCTGCTACTGCTGCTATGGGCTCCTATAGCAAGGTACTGATCCAAGAGGTGGACTCCTCAAGGATCCTACCCAACTTGTAGACTCTGGGGCTACAAAACCAAATCACCCCACCTCACCCCTAGAGACTATGTCATAAGGTTCGTTGAACTTTAACCTCGAGGTTCAAATTTTGGCAAACCTTAAAAATATTCTAAGGTTCAGCGAACCTCATCGAACCTCATAGCCATTGACCAAGTCCATAGATCAAAACTCATAACTACATGTCACAACTCAAGCTTGTAATTTATCCTTGCATTTTCCATGTCCGTGATAGCATTTTTTATGTTAACTGATGTTGATTTCTTACTATTTTATCCTATAATTCATTTTAAATTAATATATGTATATATATAAACGAACCTAATGGTGAATCTCATCCGAACCTCATCAACAAACTCGAACCCAAGCTGAACCTAATCATAGTTGAACCCAAACTCGAACCCAAACCATGTGACATTGCCTGGAGATATGTCAGTGATCATGGCAAACTCTTCCTCCAGTCTCGAGGACAGCCTGTCGATCTTCGCGGATACAGCCTGTTGATCCTGCTTCTCCTCTTTGCCCCTATTCCTGAGAGGACACTGGGTGTTGTAGTGACCAAGTTCACCACATCTAAAGCATTTCACCTTGGAAATGTCCTTCCTTCTGTGTTGCTCCTGCTGCCCCTTTGATGCAAGGGCTACGTTCTCCTCCTCCTTTATTTCCTCCATCCCCCTGTTGTTGCTACCTCCTATGGTATTCTTCACCAAGTCTCACCTCATCTCCTCCTGTAGTAGATCTGCCCACATTTTGTCCCAGTCTGGACGAATACTTGCCACTCCTCTGAAATGTTGTTCAAGACAAATCGTACAAACTTTGAAGGTTGGGGCGTTGACCCAATTGCAGACAGTTGATCTCGGACATCCCGAAGTTTAGTAAGGAAGGGGTCTATACGCTCCCCTTTCTACATCCTGGTACACCTCAACTTCTCCTCCAAATACATCTTCCGTTGCTCGGAAGATCCCTGGTATAGCATAGCAAGGGCATCCCACATCTGCTTGGTGGTATCTTTTCCAGCTATGTGAGATACTACGTGATCTCGAACACCATCGAGGATCAACCTCTTTGCTTACACCGTCTCCTTTTTGTAGGCCTTATGTTGATCTGGGTCTGTGGGTACAACTACCACTAAATTGATATAAGTCTTGAGATCATGTTCATCTAGAAGACGGGAAATCTTGGCCTTCCAGATAACATAGTTGGATGAATTTTCCAACCGATCCTGATCTCTCAACCCTACTAATGCCATCTCGCCTAAAATGTCAAACTCTACCTCTTCTCCTTTGCATAGCTGCTGACTGGCTCTACGCACTCCCTGCTGGAATGGGAAATTCTTCTCATGGCTATTGCTTCTTTGGGTGGAGAATTTGAACTTCTTGGCTAGAAGTTCCCTAAGGAAAGAATTCCCTCAATGTGTGCTCTTCTTCCCTTTTGACACTATTCTGCCAACAACTACTGCAAAATGACCGCATCACAGCTGAAGATCTTCTCTGCAAGAAAAAGGATACAGCTCCATCTGCCTCTGACAATCTTCGATCTGGAAATTTTGTTCTTTGTCGACTCACTCAGAGAAACAAATTTCCTCAAAATACTTCCTTGTTGGCCAATGGACTACGCAGCCTCCTGGGTTTCGAGCAACCACCTATGCAGTGCCTCGAAGCTCCCTCCTTCCTTCTGCAACTAAGCTCCTCTGCTTCTATCTACGCTCTGATACCATGTGAAAATTCTGTTTCTTAGAATCCTACTGCGACAACTAATTAAATTTCTTCTATTTGTTATTTTACTGAACAAATTATTTATTGTGTTCTACGGTAAATATCGAAATCAATAAGCTACAGCTCTCACAAATAAACACTGTGGAAAATAAATACAACGCAAGAAAGATAGAAACACACAAATAACTTAGTTATTTTTGGATCAAATGTCCTCGGAAAAACCTAATGCAGGAAAACCGGTGCAGCAGCTAAGGGTTTGTATATTAAGAAGTAATAAATTCTGAATACAAATCTATGATTGCCCAAATTGGAAAATCATACAGAGAAAACTGACAAATGAGCCCAGTGAGAAAAATCTCACAACCACTAGTGATCCAGCACTGAACTTAGCTCTGGAAGAGCTGCTCTGTGCTGCCTCTGCGCAGTCACTGCGTCAGCCTATGCAATTTTGCGTCACACAGCTGGGAACAACCTTCTCCTCGCCTCTGATCTTCTGTTGTCTGGAAACTGGACCCTCCTGGCATTCGGAAACTCTCTTCAGCTTCTGGCACTGAATGACCTCTGCCTCCCAGCGAAGTTGCGGATCTCCTCTGAAGCACTGCGCCGCCTCTCTATGGCACTCACTACCTCTCTGCTATGCACTCACTGGATCTGGAAAGGCTTCCTCCAGCCTTACTATCCCTGCCCCTCTCTCACTACAACGAGCTCACTAGCTCTCTCTCTGGCAACTCAACATTGCTACTCAGGAAATCGATCTGCGAGTGAATTAGATCTCTACAAGTGTGTTCTCCAAGTGTCCATCGAGTTCTTTCTTATAATCTCTCGTTGAGACATCAACGGCTAAGATTAAAACTTAGTCTATGGCTAAGATTAACTAGGACTCGATCCACATCTTTTCTGGAAGATTTGCACCCGACTTAATTAATACCTTTTAATTAATCATCTTTCCTAAGTTTAGACTTAGGAAATATTAAAAATGATTAATTAATTTAATTAAGCCATCTCTAGGTGGAATTTCCCCAAACAATTTATGGGTCTTGGAGAATACATGTGTCTTAGCCTCTCTGCAAAATCTCAAGGCTAGAGCACATCCAATGCTACAAAAATCAACACAAAGAAGAGGCCAGCTTTAACTATAAAAAAATAAGCAGAACAAAAAATTCAACCGAGTATGGCCGACTCACTCGTTTTATAACAGCTTCGGCCATACTTGGCCCACTTGCTGAGTCATGCTACACTACTCCAACAATGAACCAATAAGTCAATTCCTCTGCCCACTTCTGGCCTTGATCATTAGACCTAGGAAACCTTGACATCATCTCCATTTCTCTCGTTCAGTGCCAACATATCCAGTCTTGACCCCTTCTATCGTGTCACTGTACTTATACCATTATTGTATCTTTTAGTTAGACATGATGATTCTATTATTTAGACATATAGTTATGCTGCCGTGCACTCCTTTCTCTTTTTGCTTATGTGCTTTTACACTAGATGTATCATGTATCGTATCATTAATCTGTATTTACCTAATTTTCAGGTTATTTGTTGGATATTAATAAAATTATGTTATTTGCTTTTTGTGTCGGTGCTCTAACACTAAATATATCATTAATTCTCATTAACTTATTTTTATTTTTATAATTATTTGTTGTACATCAATAAATATATATATATATATTATTATATTATGTGCTCTCATATTGGATGTATTATTAATTCTCATTGACCTACTTTTATGATTATTTGTTGGACATTAATAAAACTACATTATATTTAGGGTTAGCTAAATTGGTCGAATTCCCATCATTAAAGCACCTCACTAATGGGACCTCACGAGGTCCATTCTCCTTTACACCCTAGGACTAGGCTATGTTAATAAGCCGACGGGATGTATCATGTGATCCCTTTGGGTGTATCTAGATGATGTGATTGCTTCGGGTGAATCTGAACCGATATTTCCTTGGAAAAAAAACATAAATAAATTATGTTATATCTGTTTTTGAAGAAAAGGAACCTGGCAGCTCTGCAATCTGGAATTTCTTGGTTTGGCCCGCTCTCAATCCATCCATCCATGGCTCTTGTCCCTTGGACCACTGTGATTCTTGTTTAGCCGCCATGGAGATCATGTAGGAAGTTCAACGCTGAATGAAAGCTTGCTTCAAAGAAATTGCAGGAGTTAAAGCTAGCCTGACTAACTTTGGGACAAGGGGCTGCAAGGAGATCCTGGTCGAATCAAAGTTTTCAAAGGCCAATAAAGTCAACGATTGTCTCTGTGTGAAGGCAGCAAAGCACATTTTGGTTATACACAGCTGGGAAGAAGAATCCATGAGTTCATTCACTATTCTTAGGATGAAAACAATTGAATTGGATGCAGTTGTCTCCTTGATTCAAGACCATCTGGTTCAAATTGCCAGTCATGTCAATCTGCCTCCACAGGAGATGTTTTTGGAGCAAGCTGCATAGCACGAGGTGGGGAAAGAATCACGGGTGAAGATAGAAGCAACTAGACAAGTGAGCTCGGTGTCCAATTTCAAATAATTTTCTTTATTTACTACTTAAAGTATGTTTTTCTCTACATCTTTTAATGTTAAGACAATTCATTAGAATTTTCACCTGCAAAGTTTTGGAGCAGGAAAACATTGATCATTTTAAATTATTTCAGACAAAACTCTGACTCTGTTTCTTGCGTTGCAGTAACAGATGATCGATGAAAGGACTGAGACGGTAATGAGTAAAACCGCCACGAGTTTTTGGGCAACACAATAAACCATTATTAAAAAAAAAAAATTATGGCATGGTGGTTGGACTAACTGCAGCAATTCTCAGAATGGGTCAGTAGATTAACAGCAACTCTCGGAACATGAGCTAACTACTCACTCAAAGTAATGTTTGTTAAAGGTTTAGAAGTTTACTGATGCCTACTGATTTTAGTGTAATGGCAACCTCAAGATCCCCGCCTTGCCTTGGCCAGGTTCGACTATCCATCACACTTTTGGGACGGGAATCGATCAAGTGAACTAACATTCCACTCAAGATAATGTCAAGGATTTGGAAGTTATACCTACTATAAGTTCATGTGAGCATTAGTTATATTACTTCCAAAAAAAAATTAACTACTGAGCCATTACGATATGGCAGTTATATAACTTACCATGTGATCTTTAGCATTGCATTAATGGCACAATACAGTCCATTTACATTTGGTTAAATCTGTAACTATATGTATGTTGGGAGTGTGATTTGGAAAGTCCGCTCGGTTCCCCAGGACCACTATGGACGAAATTGTAAGCGACTAAACTGTAATTATCAAAATTCATGGGCACTTTGTGTGGACCTCTCAAGCCATGGTGAGATCATGTCTGCCTAGTTGAGCGCTGAGCTTCGCCAACTCAAAATCAAGATTATCCCGATTTACTTTTAGGTCCAAGGCCCATTCCAATAGAATGTGCCCTGTGAAACTTTGCTAGAAGAATTCCCTGTCCCAACCTTTTCATTTCGTACTTTGATAAAAATTAGACAATCCCCAAGTCCAGAACTACGCTTTCGCTTATACTAAACCAGATTCCAACAAACTAAATTTTCATGGCGTTCCTATAATTATCGATTTGGGTTTCATGGAAGATTGTTAAAAACGCCTGGTAGTCGCTATCAATGTTTGATTTGAGTTACATGTAGGAGCTTTAAATGACAGTTTTCTTAAGCATAAAATGCTGGAAAATCAATACCATACAAATACGAAAGAATTCTATATAATTCTGAAGCATACGATGAAGTAAAGTGGAAGGACCTGAGCTAACCGGTGCAGATGCCATGGTGGCTGGTGCTGCGTATACTTGCTGATGAAGAGGCGATCTTCCATTGGGTTCAGAGGTTTAAAACTGCATAATTATGGAAGAAGAGATTATCCACGTTATCTTTTCAGTGATTGGTTTCGGAGATATCTCGGCAGGCTGATGTGGATGTTGGATTATATTTTCTGCTCCCGCTTAAGAGTATTTATGGACATTTTAAATATAATTCCAGAATTCATGCTCGTGCTCTTGAATGATGAGTTGGGATGTAAAAGATAATTGTCTGATAATTATTTTTTGGCACAAGTCTCTTGGGCATAAATATTGATATCGGGAATTGATATGGTCGTCACACCACATTATAAAATTAGCATTTGTAATAAAAGGTGAAAAGAGAGGTAAATAAAGTGTAGATGAAGTTAGAGTGAGCCGGTACAGATTTTTCCTTGTATAAGAAGGGGTGCTGATCATCAATGGGAGTTTTTCAACTACCAGCTCTCTCCTTCTTCATTCTAGGTTGACCGTTTTCAATGCTTCTGCTATATTATATGTTTCACTTTATGTTTTATAATAGGGATATTTTCATACTATATGTATCAGGTTATTGTCTTTATTTTACATAGGTATTCTGCATGTTTCTTTCAGTAAAGGGCTGGAATCTCATTATTTTGCTTGATTATGCATCGAATTACTGCCTCATGCAATTGGGATTTCTGATTGTCTCGCTGTTAAGTTTTTATCAGCTAACACTGTTATGATGTACATGTACTGTCATATATTTTCAATATATATAACATCGTTTTTTTTCTTCTAAAAAAAAGAAGCTAGAGTGACATAGTGACATAGATGTATAGGAAATAAGAATTGAAGTTATTTTTAAGTTTATTTATCAAATATTTCAATGAATTTTTATAAGATTTTAGAAAAGTTAGATTGGAAAAATAAATCAAAAACTTTTCAAAAAGTAGTAAGACATAAAAAGTATAGGGAATTAGGAGCAAGGAATGAGCAAATGGGAAGAAATTAGTAAAGTAATATTAATTATGTTTTTTTTTGTAGTTAAGACTAATTCTAAATTTTCCATTTTTTTTCTCTTTTCATTTCACCCACGAGTTTCAAACCGGTGACCTTGCAAAGGAGTGCCTTAACAATGCACCCGAGAGGGAGTGCTTTAACAATGCACCCCATCATTACACTAATTTAACTAAATTAAATACTAAAGTGAATAATACTTTTTATCGTAATGAATTAATTATATTTAATCAATTTGATTAATTAATCTTAATTATATATATATATATTGATTTCTTAATAAATTTTATTCTTTTTAATAATTATTGTTTCAATTTTAGGAATATTGCTTCTGTGATCCATAAATTGTGAAAAAATCTTTTGGTAAAAATCACATTCAAATAAATTTAGTCGACGCGTTTCGAACCAGCCAGTGTGGTTCATCATCAGAACTTGATGAAAAATCTGATCAAGGAACCCAATTAAATGGATATGAGAAGCTCCAACTAGCCGTTGCAAAATAACCGCTAGTTAAACTAAATCAAAGTCATAGAACTAAAAAGTCAATATATATATATATATATATATATATATATATAAATATTAAAGTTTAAAATATGAATATTATTTATTATTATTTTTAATTTTAATATTTATTTTTATTTAATATACAATAAGAATTATTCAAATATTCTAGAAGATTAAAAAAATATAGGATTATTTCTATTAATAAATAGATAGTTAAAATATTTATTTTGTTTAATATTATTTAAAAACATAAGGGATTAAATGTTACTATAATAATAATAATAAATAAATAAATAATAATAATAATTTAATTTTTTATAATTTTTATTTTAATTTATTTTATTAATATTTATTAATTTATTTACTTATTTATATATTTATTTTTTTATTTATTTTTTATTTGATTTTATTTTATAGATTTAAAAATAAAAATTAATAATAATAATAAATAAATTAAATAAAAAATAATAATTATATAAAAAAATTAAATAATATATATATAATTTCATTTTATTTTATTTTATTTTATTTAATTATTATTATTATTATTATTATTATTATTATTATTATTATTATTTCACTTTTTTTTATGAATGAAGAGCAGGAATGCCAAGGTGATTGCGAAGATTGACCATTTCCACCATCGCGTTGCGACAAGTCTTGGAAATCGAAAAGAGACCTCTTAACCTGAACAAAAACGATGGGTAGATGGTTAGCAGGTGTTGGATTCCTGCTCTTCATTCATAAAAAAAAAAAAATTAAATAATTAAATTAAATTATATATATATATATATATTTATATAATTATTATTTTTTATTTTATTTATTTATTTATTATTATTATTATTATTTTAACTTAATAAATCTATAAAATAAAATCAAATAAAATCAAAAATAAATTAATTAATTAATAAATATTAATAAAATAAATTAAAATAAAAATTATTAAAAATTAAATTATTATTTATTTTTTTTGTTTATTTTTAAATTATTATAGTAGCATTTAATCTCTTATGTTTTTAAATAATATTAAACAAAATAAATATTTTAACTATCTTTTTATTAATAGAAATAATCCTATATTTTTTTAATCTTCTAGAATATTTGAATAATTCTTATTGTATATTAAATAAAAATAAATATTAAAATTAAAATTAATAATAAATAATATTCATATTTTAAACTTTAATCTTTTTATATATATTTTTTGACTTTTTAATTCTATGACTTTGATTTAGTCTAACTAGCCGCTATTTTTCAACGGTTAGTTGGAGCTTCTCATATCCATTTAATTGGGTTCCCTGATCAGATTTTTCATCAAGTCTTGATGAGCTTCTCATATCCATTTAATTGGGTTCCCTGATCAGATTTTTCATCAAGTCGTGATGATGAACCACACTGGCTGGTTCAAAACGCGTCGACCAAATTTATTTGGATGTGATTTTTACGGAAAGATTTTTTCACAATTTTTGTTTCAGTTAAGAGTAATCTATATTAATTAATACAATAATTTCAAGTCAAAAAATCCTATATATATTTTTTATATTTAGGAAGAAAGTTTCTATATTTATATTTAATCACATTAATTTATAGTAACTCAAAACTCTTTGGTGTATAATGACAATAAAATTAAATAAATCATAATGCACACAAATAGTAAGACTTGTACTCCAAGAAAATTACAATGTGCACAAAAATGTGCACAAATTTATTTATATTTAAGAAAACAAGTGTCTTAATTATTTTCAAAATAAATGATAATTAAAAGAAATAAAAGAAATATATAAATAAAACAATTATTAATCTGATGTTTGTATTTATTTCTGTGAAACATTTCCATATAAGAGTTTGATTCCTCGGAGAGCTGGTGTACATTGCCGCGAGAACGAAAGGCTAGTTGCAGATTCGTCTGCTTGAGCCTTTTATCATGGCGCTGGACAAATTGTTGTAGGATTCGCTGGTCATTGCCTCCTCTCTTACGCCTTTTTTTCTTAACAAAGTCATCGATACAGAGTTTGAGGAGTGAGGGTGGATATATGCTTTTTCCAGGAGAAATGTCTGTACTACACAATCCACATTGTCTTTTGTGCTTAATTTACCAGCTCAAAGCTCTCGAAGGAGTTCGCTGCCACACCTGGGAAATTTTCTCCACTTTGTGAGAGGGCATCGTCCTGTCCCGTCACGAAGGCACCAATTAGGAAAGGTCTCGTCACGAAGGCATCGTTGCTCTCATTCACAAGCACGAGGTAACAGCCTAACAACATTCACTGGTATCCTTCTGGTAACAGTGCGAGGTAACAATGTAACAGGTAACAAGTAACAGCGTAACAGCACCAGAGCCTGACATCCTAGGTAACAGAGCGAGGTTAGATACAGTTTTTTACGTAGGTTGAATGCCCTTCTGTGGAAGGAAACGTCTTCTATGCAAAATTGGGGTATATGAGTGAGTGACTCTGTGACTCAAATCTTCTGAAGCTCTGGCCTTGTCACAGAAAGTCTGAATTCTCTGGGAATTTCCAAAACTGAAAACCAATGTTAAAAATTACAAGGAAATCTTAAATTTTGTGGAAACAAATTATTTGGTCCAAGTCAAAATTGCTTTCACTGACAAAACAGGAAAGTGGATTTGGGTAAATGCAAAATAATATCAAGGTATTTTAAAGTGCATACTTGCTCGCTTCAAATGGGAACAAAGAAGAAGAAAACAGACCCAGAAGAAGAAGAAAAAATAATAGCAACAAAAATATAGAAGAGTCAATCATTTACAATCCCACAACTACACCTCTTACTTGGTCATCAGATCTCTATGTCCAAGAACTGATGAAGGCTAGGGCAAGGCTGGAGATTTTAGAAGCCAACGAACATGAAAGAGACCAAAAAAATTTAGAGATCACACTTGAAAATCAATGTTTAATGGAAGGTAATAGAATTTTGAAAGAGCAGGTTACAATGTTACAAGATGCTATAGAGGCATGAGAACGAGAATGGGAAAACATGAAGGCAGCATGGCAAAGAAGAAATGACACCATAGCATCAAAAAAATATGTGATAATCTCTAAAACAACTCAGGTAGATACACAAATGGGTCAACAAACAATCCTTTCCGAAAAGAAGGCAGAAGAGAACAAGAAGATATACATCTCAAAAGAAATCAAAACTAGGGTTGAGGACATTAATGGTCATAGGATAGAGGAAAAAGAAGATGTAAGTTCTCGTAGAGCATAGGAAAGAGAACATAAAGAAACAAAAGAGAGAGAAACAAAATTTATTATCAGGGGAATAAGAGACTATGGAAAGAATGAAAGCACTTTCAATTTGACAAGGGACTTTTTGAGAGAGCAATTACAGTGGAGAGGGAAAATTTGTCAAGCAAGGAGGGTGGGAAAGATATGTGAGGAAATACCTCAACCTATAAAATTCATCATGGAAACTGTGCAAGAGAAACATCATCTCTTAAGCAAAAAGAAACTCTTGAAAGGCTCACACTTCTTCCTAGATGAAGATTTAACTAGCAAGCAACAAGAAGAGAGAAGAGAAGAAGTGGAGAAAGTTAGAGTAGCAAGAAACAAAGGGAAAAGAGCATGGTTGTACAATGGTAAAGCGATTATTGCAGTGTTTGGGTCTCATGGCAAAACAAGGCAACAAGCTCACAATGAAGAAAAAATAGGTAATTTTATAATAGGGTGATCCAGATTTATGTAGGAACGTAACAGAATAAACATATAACCATAAATACAGAGATGCAGTGGAAATAACACTTCATTTCTTTAATATCAAAGAACTGAAATTTGCTTACAAACAAAATGGAAATAAACTAGCTAGGGCACTGGTAGCTATCTCTGAGAAAAGATTTGGTGGCTACAGGCCTCTGAACTGAGTTACAATGAGGCTTGAGAGCCTATTTATTATTGAGAAACAATGGAGAGCCCTAAACATACCAAAAACCTAACCCTAGGAGATGAAGCGCGAAAACTATGGGCCCCGTTTGGGTAAATTGGTGTTTCAACTTCCCAGGGACGTAACTTTGGCATACTATCTCTGTTTGATGCACATGATACATCATTAGAAAGATCTATCCGAGGACTACAACTTTCACCATGAATATCACTACACTGGAGGCAAGATGCCCAAAAAACGTCGTTTAGGGCCTCAAAATGGCTCCGGAAGTTCAGGACCCAAAAAAACTGCTAAAAATAGTAAGTTATGCCGAAGCGAAAAAGCGAAAGAGCAATATGGTGGGGGCCCAAGTGGAATAGGCGGGTGGCCACCAATATCCACCTGGATCATTCCTCCCCCCTTAGGAAGCAATGGTCCCCATTGTGTTAAGTTCCTCCATGAGATGAGGAAATTTCTGTTGAACTTGGTCCCTGGTGAACCACTTTCCTTGGTGCAAGAGTTGGCCAGCTTTGACAACTCGATACAGTTGGATCTTCTGTTGGCAAGTGTTCTTGATTTGCATGTCCATGATACAATCTGTGGTGTCCTGTTCCATGCAGTCTGGGTTTAACTCTGTTGGTGTGAGTTGTTCTGCAATGTCCGAGGTGTCTAGTAGAGGTGGGAAGTAAGGACGAAGGCGATCCACATTAAATACTGGGTGCAGACCAAGGAATGGTGGAATATTAAGCTCAAAGGCATTGTTCCCTACAGCCTTGGTGACAGTGTACGGCCCGTATCGGAGTGGGCGAAGCTTACGGTGGGGTCCAGTGAGGCGCTCCTTTTGCAAATGTAGCCATACTTTGTCACCCACCTGGAAGTTGTGTGGCCCCCGGTGTTGATCATGGCACTGCATGTACTTCGCATTGGCTCTGTCCAAGATATCATGAACCTGTTGGCGGATGTGTTGAATGCGCTCGATGAAGCTACTTGCTTTGTCAAATTCAGACTGGACATGAGCTGAATCAGCCTGGCAGTTGCAAATGGCATGGCTACGTCAATGGGACATAGTGGCTGGAATCCCAAGCCCACCTGAAAGGGGCTATGGCCAATTGAACTGTGGAGAGCCCGATTATAACTATGTTGTACATAGGGGAGGCTCTCATCCCATGTGTGTGGATGCTTTGAATTGTACATGCGCATAATGTGTACAATCATTCTGTTGACGACCTCTGTCTGGCCATCTATTTGGGGATGGAAAGTTGTGGACTTGGTGAGCTTTGTGTCCAACATTGACCAGAGGCTGGACCAAAATGTGCTAAGGAACCTGATATCTCGATCTGATATGATAGACTGTGGGATCCCAAAGTGCACCCACACTCTTTCAAAGAAGAGTTTAGCAGTGACTTCTGCTGTGATATTCTTCTTACAGGCCGCCATAATGGCCATCTTCGAGAATCTGTCAACGACCACGAAAACACATTCATTTCCATTCTTAGTAGAAGGCAGGCCCGACGTGTAATCCATGGAGATGGATTCACAAGGTCGACTAGGGGTAGGTAGTGGAGTATATAGGCCTTGCTTCTTCATGGTCGGTTTGGCAATGGCGCAAGCAGTGCAGGATCTGATGTGCTTCTCGACATCCTTTCGAAGGTTTGGCCAATAGAAATACTTCTGTAGTATTGCTACTGTTTTCTCGACCCCAAAATGCCCAGCGACTCGAATGTAGTGTGCTTCCCATATCATCTTGGCACGCTCGCTTGAAGGAACACAAAGGTGTCCCAGGTGACATAAAAGTGCATCTTGGAGGTGAAAATTTGGAACTTGCGTGCCCCCCCAGAGTGCCTTGTAAGTGTGGCCGAATTCTGGGTCACTCTCATAGAGAAGCGGCCAATCAGAAGTCTCGTGCCCACAAGAGTTGAGCACGGTGGTGAGCGCCATGATCGGTGGTCGGCTGAGGCAGTCTGCAACATTATTGGTGCTACCCTTCTTGTACTTGATATTCAAATGAAACTGTTGCAGATATGTGGACCACTTTTGATGGCGATCATTCTGCAACTTCCCTTGTGTCTGTATGAACTGCAGGGGCCAATGGTCTGTGTGGATGATTGTTTCCTTCCCCAAAATGTAATGCTTCCATTGTCGACAAGCTTGCACAATGGAATACATTTCTTTGTCATAAGTGGGATACTTGCGAACTGTGTCAGACAATGTCTCACTGTGATATGCCATTGGATGTCCCTATTGAGTAAGAACTGCCCCAATAGCATAGTCAGAGGCATCTGTCTCGATCTCAAATGGCTGTTGCAAGTCTGGTAATGTGAGCACTGGGGCAGAACAGAGGCGATTTTTCAATTCTGTGAATGCCTTCTGTTGAGGTTCCGACCAAAAGAATTTTGCTCTCACTCCTCCCTTGGTGACTTGACTCAAGGGCCATGTGATATGAGAGAATCCCAACACGAATCTATGGTAGAAATTAGCAAGACCCAGAAAGCTGCGAAGCTCTGTTATAGTGGTTGGGGCTGGCCAATCCCGAATGACTTGGATCTTGGTTGGATCCACATGCACCCCCCTTTCATCAATAATGTATCCCGGATATTGAACCTGGGTCATGCCAAACGTGCACTTCTCCAAATTGGCACACAACTTGTGTTGCCGCAGTGTTTGGAGGACTTGTCGGATGTGGTGAAGGTGCTCTTCCCAAGTCTTGCTGAAGATCAGAATGTCATCCAAGTACACCACTACAAATGAGTTGGTGAATGGCCGCAATATGTCGTCCATCATCCTTATGAATGTTGCGGGAGCATTCTTCAATCCGAAAGGCACGACCAGCCATTCAAAAAGGCCTTCCTTGGCTTTGAAGGCAGTCTTCCACACATCAGAGGGTTCAATTGGTACCTGGTGATACCCAGACTTCAGGTCGATCTTGTTGAAATATTTTGCACCTTTGAGTTGGTCCAGAAGGTCATCAATCCGTGGGATTGGGTACCTATTCCGGACAGTGATCTTGTTCAGCGCCCGATAGTCAATACAGAGTCTCCACGTCCCATCCTTCTTCTGTACCAACACAATCGGGCTCCCACGGGGCGATGAACTTGGTCTGATGTGACCTTTCTGCAACAGCTCCTGAATCTGCCTCTTGATTTCATCATTTTCCAGAACAGAGCGTCGATAGATCGGTCCATTGGGTAGTGGCGCACCTGGGGTCAGATCAATCGGGTGCTTGACCTGGCAGTGCAGAGGAACCCCTGTGGGTGAGGTGAAGATGTCCACGTACTCCTCCACGACCTTATCCATTTGTTGTTGTCGTGCAGAGGGGCCCTGTCTGGAGGTCGTGGCCACAGTCTTCTTCTTGCCCTGGGGGCGGATCATCAGGAAAACGAATTTCCTGGTTTGGGAAATGAGCTTGCTACATTGTTTTGCAGTAACCAAAGAGATAGTCGTAGGAGGTGGTACCTCTGGTATCCTGTACAACTTATTTCCCAAAGTAATAATAACAGCACGAGGTCGAGACTCATACACAGCATGACGCTTCCACAAGTATGGTTGTCCTAATAATACATCAGAAACATCAATAGGAGCAACATCACATAATACCTCATCCGTGAAGGACTTGATGCTATAGGGAAGGCGACACTGCTGGCTGACGCGGAGATCTCGTCCTTGGTGAAGCCACCCGATGGTGTATGGATGTGGGTGAGCTGTGGTCGGCAAGCCCAACCGCTTCACGGCGTCTGCTGAAATGAGGTTCTTTTGGCCCCCATTGTCGACAATGAACTGTACCGGGGAGCCCTTTACCCACATCTGGGAGTGGAAGAGACGTTCCTCCTCCTCTGGATCTTCCGGTTCCTCCTTTTGGATATTTGTAGTGGCAACAGTGGCATTGGGCTCCGCATCAATAATCTGTTTCCCTTTTTCATTCCCCTTTTCAGGTTCTGATTTGGAGTCAGAGCATGCATCTGACTCAGAAGCGCTCATCTCGGCCACTAGCGACTGCTTGGCCCGACACTCACTTGTGTTGTGAGTGGAGCTCTTATGGAACTCACACCACTTTCCCGTGTCCTTCTTTGGCTTTGTGGTGTTGTTCTTTGCTTGTGGCTTTGACAGGTTGTCTTGAGCCGCCATGCCTTGGCTATGTCCTTTTTTCTATGGTTTGGGAGCACCTTTCCCTTGCTTTTGATTCGCAAATCCAAAGTCTCGCTTCTTCCGTTTGAATTTCTGCTCAATCTTGGCAGCATACCAGTATGTCGTACCAAGCGAGGAGATGTCAAGGAACTCCATTTCCTCTGAATTTATCTGTGTAGAAAACTGCGATACTTTAGCACCAGATGTTTCTCTGAATCTTTGATACCCAACTTTGTGCGCAGGGTATGGAACAGATTCGTCAGCTCATGCACATCTTGATCCCTTTGTTGTCGCGGCGTGGTCCATTGTATGTACTTGTCCTCATAGCTCCCCACGGGATAGTACTGTTCCTTGACGGCGTCTCGGAAAGAATTCCAAGTTGGTACGGCCGAGAACAGAGAGGGTTCTGTCTAGTCCTTGTTCTCACAGTAGGTTTCCCACCAATCCTTAACATGGGGGGTAGCTTTGAGGAGTGCAAAAATAATCTTCTCCCGGTCTGAAAAGTCATGAATAGAGAAATATCCTTCTAATAGATTCAACCATCTATCTACGGCATCTGCGTCTATTTGACCCTCAAATATGGGAATGTCAAAATTTACTTGTACCTTAAAGGAAGTCGCAACTCCAGAGTGGCTACTGGATGCAGATGCGCCGCCGGTGGGCAGCCGTTGAAGGATCTGAGCAAAACTATCCATCATCGCGTTCCTTTGTTTTTCGAGGGCCTCCTCGAGCAATGTTTTGATAGGATCTCCTGCTCCCTCATCTTTCTTTTCGTCCCCCATGGGCGTCCGTCGAGGTTTACGTGGCTGATCTTGCAAAGGTTCCACCAGATCAAGCCCTAGCTCCTTATACCCCGACCTCGTTGGGGACATGCAAAGAAGGATCGAGAAAAAGCAGACCCCTTTGATACCACTGATCCGGATTTATGCAGGAATGCAACAGAATAAACACATAACCATAAATACAGAGATGCGGCGGAAATAACACTTCATTTCATTAATATCAAAGAACTGAAATTTGCTTACAGACAGAATGGAAATAAAACTAGCTAGGGCACTGGTAGCTATCTCTGAGAAGAGATGTGGCGGCTACAGGCCTATGAACTGCGTTACAATGAGGCTCGAGGGCCTATTTATTATTTAAAAACAATGGAGAACTCTAAACATCCAAAAACCTAACCCTAGGAGATGAAGCGCCAAAACTATGGGCCCCGTTTGGGTAAATTGGTGTTTCAACTTCCCAAGGACGTAACTTTGGCATAGTATCTCCGTTTGACGCACATGATACATCTTTAGAAAGCTCTATCCGAGGACTACAACTTTCGCCATGAATAGCATTCCATTGGAGGCATGATGCCCAAAAAACGTCATTTAGGGCCTCAAAACAACTCCGGAAGTTCAGGACCCAAAAAACTGCTAAAAATAGTAAGTTATGCCGAAATTGAAAAACTGAAAGAGACACTGGTGGGGGCCCAAGTGGAATAGGTAGGTGGCCACCAATATCCACCTGGATCATAGGGAGGAAAACAACAAGATCAACATGGATGAAAAAGGGTGATGACTCAAATTCGAGTCTTGTGCCCCAAACTGCGTAGCAACCAAATCCTACCCAGGTCTAACTAAGTCTAGTTTGTTGGAACTGTAGAGGTTACCCTTGGAGGAGGGGACCTGGGATAGGGCCTATTGCAGAAGGTAGAGACATAATTTGTCTCACAAAAACTCATGAACGTGATGGTTGCAAAACTCCTATGTTTGGCGGTTATTTGAAGTTAGCAGTTTGGAATGAGGCAGCAGAAAATGGCAAAGGGTATGGAGGAATACTAGTTTTAGTGAAAGAAAAAGAAGGTCATCACATTCAGTTAGTGAAATAAGATACAAATAAGAAATATTTATGGTTCAACATAACAGAGAATGAGAATGACATAAGAATTGAAACATGTTATTTTGTGCCTCAAGTATAAAAAACTTACAAAAATAAGGGATTGGACAGCAAAGATCCATGTGCAACTTTGAAGCAAGATATTGCTGTATATTCTCAACAGGGAGAAGTTCTTTTAGTGGGAGAATTCAATGCTAGAACAACAAATCAACAAGCTAGTATTCTTTGTTGCAAAGAGGATCACAATCCTATTGGCTCATTGAAGAGGAGAATTCTCAATGGGTGAGATGTTCAGAAGATGTTAGTAATCATTTTGGAGAGGAGTTGTTTACGTTGAGTGGTGCTTTCAACTTAATTATCTGCAATGGTCTAGATGGATGGAAAAAGCCTGGGAACTTCACTTGCAACACATACAATGGGACAAGTGTAGTTGACTATGTTATTGGTTCACAAAGCCTAATAGAAAGAATATATGAAGTTAAGATTGAAGAGCATATTTGAGACTTAAAATCAGATCATAACCCAATTTATATAAAGTTATCATGGTTATAAGAAAGACATAATAGGAGGAAAACCCAATGTTCTCAACAATCGGCATGAAGGGGCAAAATTCTTCTAACACAAGAAAATTGCACTATCTTCAAATCAATGTTGAGGAGATCAATTTAGAAGGAGAAAATTGGTCCCCAAAGCCTCAACGACCATGAGTTAACAAATATAATCCAGGGTGCACTTGAGAAGTGCAAAAGAGAAAAAAATATGAAATCAAAATCAAATTGTTTTCCTGTGAATGTGTGGTTCGATGAGGAATGCAAAATGGCAAGGAGAACCTTGAAAAAGGAAGGAGAGGGGAAGATGAATATAAATTTATATAAGCATATTTTAAAAAAGAAAAAATATGAGTTCATGCAAACAAGGCAGGAAGAGCTGATATATCTAGGCAAGAATAACCCAAAACTTTTTTGAAGGCACTCCAACCAAGGAAGAAGCAATTTGAAAATAATATTACAACCAATCAGTGGTTTGACTATGCAAGGCAACTCTATGAAAAAGAATTAGAGGTTGAGCCTCCTCCTAGGATCAACACATCTACAAAACTTTTCACAGTACATGAGATGGAGGCAGGAATTAAAAATTTGAAAGCAGGGAAGGCAAAGGACTTGGTTGAACTTCAAGTAGAATATCTAAAGTGGGGAATGAACATTTTGGCCCTCCACATCATGGAAATATTAAAAAGTGTCATTCAACAAGGAGTCTGTTAAATTTGGGCAACTAGGTCCAAACTTTGGGTTGTGCTACTCAGATGATGATCCCAATATTTTTATTGGATTCCTCTTTCGAAGAGGTGTAATATTGATTTAAATATCATCTCGATCAGATGAGCAGAACATGTACTTTGAATGTATCCCACTTATGTGCTAGGTCGGCCTGGGATATAATGTAGACTTAAATGTCTTAAAAGACGTGTCACACACCCCCACAGATGATTATAAATAGGAGAGTTTTGAAGATCATTATACACACACATTGTGTGGAGGAATTATCTTCTCTCTCCTTGGTGCATCTGTGTTAGGGCCTTCTCATGAAGCTATATTAGGGCTTCTTGATGCAGCGTTTTAGGGATGTGTGTGACACACTTGGCTGAATGACCTATTGGAGGCTTTGCTGGTTGAAGCATCATGCTGATCGCCGTAACGCCATCATTATTCTTCTCTCTTCTATTGTTGGATTGTCTTCCATCGATCGTTTTATGTGTTCTATCTACTTCAGTAATTTTGTGCCCTAATCTGAAATGGCATAGAACATGTTCAGAAAATTAACATGGTATCAGAGCTTAGGAGAAGACAATGTCCAAGACAGCGTATAGAAGGAAGCTCGTGAGGAAGAGGATAGGCATCTATGTCTTGAGGTCGCAGCAGATAACACGCTTCAACAAGGAAGTAAGGCTAGGTTGAAGCCTGTTTATGATTCTTTGAGGTACGGGTCTCTTATGCTGATGGCCGCATTAAATCCTGAAGCTGTGTTAGGGTGATTCCTCCCTAAATCTGGCATATCGAAGCCCTTAAGAAATCACAGGAACATCACAGTTTTTTGGTAATAAAAGAATTCGTAAGTGGAGACATCTCAAAGGAGGTTGAAATGTATTCCATGTGGAGACCGAGCTTGTTGTTATAGATAGCTAGCCATGAAATGAAGAAGGAATTCACTAATCCCATTCTCGCATCGGTGGGTCAGTCATCGTCTCGACAGCCGGCGGGGCGGGCAATAAAAAAATAAAAAATAAAAATAAAATAAAAATAAAAAATTCTCTCCATGGCACATGCTCGGTCCCATGATTCCCTCGTCTCTCGGACGAGAGGGGTTTGGAGATGAGGGACAGGGGATTGGCCAAGCACCTGAGGCGAAGAGTGTATCACCCAGGTCGATCATTATGATTCGTTTCAATCGACGAGACCCCACTACAATTGAAAGTCTGAGCACACGACATGAATGGAAAATTATATGAACAGAGGTGGATACGAGTCGAGGAAAGTCGAGCTAGGCAGAATTATAATTGAAAAGAAAAATAAAAATAAAAATAAAAACTGGATTTATATTTTCATGGAGGCGGAAACGTTCGAGCTAAGGGAATTTTGGTCAGATCATCCGCGTGTCAAAGGGAATTCAACCAAGGCGCGGGCAACATCTGTGATCAGGTTGTCGTCTAAGTCAATTCAACGTCGATTGAAGATTTATTGACCCGGCGTGAGTTTCCATGAACTCTCTGTATCGAAATCAAGCCGCCTATTGTAAAAATGGGTGCGTAATTCAAGTATGAGGCTATTGATGGATACAATAGTTGTTGTGCTAGGCTGCAGGCCATAGCTAGCAGCTGGGTCTCTCCTTATGCTGTGTTGGACCGCCTTGAACTTACATAGCGTGACATTCTTCTTTCACTATAGGTGACAGCGTGGTGAGAAGGACTACTCAAGGGATGTTCCTAGAGCGGATTACTGGACTGCTTAGACCGCAGCTAGGAGACGGATGGAACGATGAAATGGTGTGCGCTCGAATATAGTTGTGCGTTATTCCTTTCAACGAGCATATGGAAATTTGCAGTAGTGTGCATCGAAAGTTTGCGCATAGTTTGGGATAGAATGCCATTACGTGAGAAAGTCAGGTGCGGTATCTGTCTACATTTGTCAGCAGGCCCGCATGAATACCATGCAGAATAGGGATTGCACTTCCACACCATTCTTAATTACTAAGACGTAATTTCTCTACGCCAGAATTGTCGGCTTCTACATACGCCAAAGGTGAAACAACAAAAGCATGTTTCAGGCCAAAATTCCTTAAGACAACTTCACCACTTTTGCATTTGGAGAGGCATATGGTCTAGGTTCTTATACTCATCAATTCTCCTTATTTTGGTTGTGACTTATAACTGAATGTTATGTATTTTATGGGTTTATATGTTCATAACTGTCATATCAACCTCTTATCTAAAAGCACCAAAAATTGCATTGTTAGCCTCTATGTAATGATGTTAAAACCATTCATGAGTTGAGTCATAACCTTGATTGAGTTTGAGCACCATTAGGTTGTTTCCATAGGAATTCCATGGCTACTATCATTATTGTCAAACAATTATGGTGTAAAATCATTCGTGAAAATCATAAACAGTGAAGTAGGACATTTGACCCTCTCTTAAAACGGACTAAGGGTTGTCTTATTCCCGCGAAAAGGTCAGTAGTTATTGTAGACTTGCAATTAAGGGAGAATTAAGCCGACCCATGATAGTTCAAAAGTGAAGCAGCGATAATTGAATGATTAGCCTTAAGTCTTTGAAGACTAGACATGGAAGTTTGCATGTTTATCAGTAATAATCATTTCTGTGCTCGTGGCATCTATGGGTAAGGAAGTATCAAATCATTCAGAAGCATTAATGTCTTCTAGCAAACAGAAAATAAGTGACACATCATTCAGCAATGCAGCTGAAGATATCATCCCCAGTTGTGTACAGTTCCAAAACCTAAAGAAATTGCAAACTCACCTGGAGTTCTTATTTTGAGAAACCATTAAGATCAAGATTCCAAGGACAAATGATGGCACTTGCATAAATTCTAGGATTAAGAGGGAGACCTCTATCTGTCTATACTCCTGAGCAAATGGATTGCTGGAAGGATGAATAAGACCATTGAAGAAGTTGCCCGTGCCATGTTATGTGATCAAGGGTTGCTGGAAGCTTCTACGGTGAGAAGCTGCAATCTCTGTTGTGTACACTCAAAAGGATGCCCACATTCCTGAAGTCGTCTTCTCTAGGAATGTTTGTGGGCTACAACATATCTTCAAAGGCATATAGGAGCTATGTGTAGATGTTTTGTGATAAATCTTCCTAGTTCCAAGGAAGACAATGCTGCAGGGACAGAAGAACAGGGAGTACCGAAGGATGATATGATGTCTGATGTTGAAGGATCAGTGGACCCTATTAATCCATCTCCTTCTGGTAGGAAGAGACCCTCATGGCTCATGGACACTCTCGCTGATGTTGAGAGACATATGGCCCCAAGGGGGACATTCCGAGAAAGCAATAGGCATAATCGATACCAAGGGTATCTAGCAGCCATGAGCACTATTATCTGAGCCTGGAACGTTTGAAGAAGCCGTAAAGCATCAAGTTTGAAAGGATGTGATGCACGAAGAATACGAGTCTATTATGAAGAACGATGTCTGGGATATTGTTCCAAGACCGGTGGACAAAGCTGTTGTCACCTCGAAATGGCTCTATGAGAACAAGCATGAATTTGACGGGCATGCTAAAAAGTACAAGGCAAGACTCGTTGCCCTGGGCTTCTCTCAAAAGGAAGGCATTTTCTATTATAATATATTTTGCACCTGTGGATCGATATACGACCATCTGATCTTATTTCCCTTGTCGCTACGCAAGGATGGAGTCTCCATCCGATAGATGTGAAGACCGCCTTTTTCATAAAAGAAGAGGTGTGTATGGAGCAACCACTGGGGTTCAAAGTCCAGGATAGAGACTCACATGTATACAGGTTGAAGAAAGCTATCTATGGGTTGATGCAAGCAGCCTAGGCTTGGTATGAGAGGATCAATAGCTACTTGATTAAGTTGGGCTTCACTCGAAGTAATGCTGATCAGAACCTTTACTTCAAGGTTGATCGTGAAAAGCCTCTCACTCTGGTTCTCTATGTGGACGATCTCTTCCTGACAGGTGCTGACCCTCTCATTTAAGAGGGAGATAGCTTCCGAGTTCGAGATGAAAGACCTAGGATTGATGCATTACTTCCTAGGCTTGGAGGTCTGGCAAAGACCTGGCAAGATTTTCCTATCTAAAGGAAAATATATTGTGAAGCTGCTGAAAAGATTTGGTATGGTGGACTGTAAGTCTGTGTCAACACTAATGGAGCTCAACTTTAAGAAGTTGTGTGGAAATTCTGTTGGGCCTGCATTGGAAAATCCTACTGAGTATCTTTAACTCGTAGGGGCCCTGATGTTCTTAGGGAACATTCGTCCAGACGTATGTTGTGCAGTGAACACTTTGAGTCAACACATGGTTGATCCTCACAACATTCACTGGGTTGGTGCCAAGAAACTCTTGAGATATCTCTGACCATGGGCTGAGATACACTGCCGGGAGTATGACACTCCATGGATATACCGATGCCGTTTGGGTTGGCAGTGTGGTGGATCGCAAGAGCACATTTGAATGCTTCTTCACACGTAGATCTACTTCGGGCAGGAATCTGAAGTCAGTAGCCTTGAGCACCGCTGAGGCCAAATACATTGCAACATGTATGGCTTGTTGTGAAGTCACTTGGTTGTGAAAGCTCTTCAGTGAGTTGTTCGAGCATGTGCTAAATGCCACTGTTATCCTTTGTGATAACCAGAGGGGGATTCTTTTGTCATAGAATCTCAAGTTCCACGATTGATCCAACCATGTTGATGGCTGGTACCATTTTATGCGGGAAATGGTACAGCAAGGTGCCGTAAGGCTCGATCATATAGGAACTGATGAGCAGGTCGCAGATATTTTCACAATGCCCTCGGGGAAGGTCATGTTCCTAATCTTCCGTGAGAATCTTGGAATCATGGAACGACCCTATTTGGAGGGTCCTGTTGCATGATGAGCTATGGGAGCTCCAAGGGGGTTTTGGGGATAGCTTCTTGGTGCTTTAAGCAACCACATGGCTAGGCTTGCTGAACCTAGTTGGTGTGCTTCCACCCCACTGTGATGATATTGAGTTGGTTTACCTCTCTTTGATCTGTGCCCCGTATGCATCCTACCCATGGAGTTTCAGACTCATGGGAAGTACCTCTCATTTGGCCAATAAGGTGGGAAATGTGAATAGAGACCATAGCAAGACCGATGGACACATCGAAGATTGCCATATTCTCTATGTCTAGGATGGCACGTCTCCAACCACTTGATTTGGGATCAAGTTTAGCGAGGTTTCAGACCTCCAATTGACTTCGGGTCAGTGAAACTAACTTTGGGTTAGTATATGAATCTCTTGAGTCCTAATGAGGTTTTGGACCTCCAACTGACTTCGGGTCAGGTAAACTAATTTCAGGTTGGTATGAGACTCTTCGTGAAACCTATAGAGGTTTCGAACCTCTGCGCAGAATCTATCAGCCGGGAATGATGTCTTGGTGACTGACCCACTTTTGTTCTGAAATAAAGAAGCCAACGAAGCAAGTTACGACGGGATGATGCACGATGTTGGGATTGCACTAATGGACGGAGTTCCCCTAGTTGAGAGGGAGTGTTAAATTTGGGCAACTAGGTCCAAAATCCGGGTTGTGTTGCTCAGATGATTATCCCAATTATTTTATTGGATTCCTCTTTCGGAGAGGTGTAAGATTGATCTAAAGATCATCTCAATTGGATGAGCAGAACATGTGCTTTGAATTTATTCCACTTATGTGCTAAGTCAGCCTGAAATATAATATAGACTTAAATGTCTTAAAAGACGTGTCACACACCCCCACAAATGATTATAAATAGGAGAGTTTTGAAGATCATTATACACCCACATTGTGTGGAGGAATTATCTTCTCTCTCCTTGGTGCATCTGTGTTAGGGCCTTCTCATGAAGATGGATTAGGGCTTCTTGATGCAGCGTTTTAGGGCTGTGTGTGACACACTTGGCTGAATGACCTATTGGAGACTTTGCTGGTTGAAGCATCCTGCTGATCGTCGCAACACTATCATTCTTCTTCTCTCTTCTATTGTTGGCTTGTCTTCCATCGATCGTTTTATTTGTTCTATCTACTTCAGTAATTTTGTGCCCTAATCTGAATGGCATAGAACATGTTCAGAAAATTAACAGATTCTCAAGGGATTGGAAAACTAGTCTAGCAATTCCCCTTTTTAAAAGTGGAGACATTAATAATCCTTCCAACTATAGAACCATTGTGATCAATCCTTTGTTTGCAAAGCTTTTCAGTGGCATGATAGAAAATAAAATCAGTAAGTGGGCAGAAGTAAAAAAAAAAGAGGGCAAAAGGGCAAGCAGGTTTTAGGCCGAAGCATTCTGCAGTAGATCATGGTATCACGCTGAGACACATTGTTGAAAAGGTTTGGAGGAGAAAAGAATAATTATTTTGCTGCTTTGTTGACTTCAAAAAGGCACTTGACACAGTCCCTAGAGATAAGTTGTGGCGTAGAATGGAAGAACTTGAAATTCCTCTACAATATAGAGCTGCTATCCATAGGCTTTATGAAGAAGTGAAAGTCAAAATCATAACTTCAGCAGGCATTTCAGAAAGTTTTAGAAGTGACATTGGAGTCAAGCAAGGTTGCCCTTTATCCCCTACCCTTTTTGGTTTATATATTGACAAACTAGAAGAGTGGCTAAATTTGCAAGGTGGGGATGGTGTTCGATTGGGGGAGTTTGTGATAAAGCTTCTTCTATATTCCAAAGATCTTGTGCGAGTTGCTAAATCAGATTGCAGATGCACCTATATGCCCTTGAGAATTTTTGTAAAGTGGTGGGGATGCAAGTCAATACCAGTAAGACCAAAATAATGATTTTCTCTAATAAAAGGAAGCAAAACCAACATATGTTCTTCTTTGAAGGCAACATTCTTGAAGAAGTAAATGAATACAAGTACCTCGGGATTGATTTCAACAAGAAGCTTAATTGGGAGGATTGCAGAAAGAAAAGAATTTTAGGAGGGTGGAAAGCATTATATGCACTTCAAAATAGATGTAGAGAGGCAGAGTTATGGGATTGGAACACAATCAAAGTAATTTTTGGACTCGTAGTTTGTCCACTGATATTATATGGGTGTGAATTGTGGGCTAGTAGCATCCCTGTTTCAAAATGGAAACAAATTGAAAAAATTCAAAAATGCTTGATCATGAGCAAGTTCAAAATAAAAAGTTTGGTTCCCTCTGAGATAATGCTGAGTGAAACTGGGAAAGCTCCCATCGAAGCAATTGCCATGGTGCATCTTATAAGGTATCTAAAAATAATTGAGCAAATGGGAGGAGGTAGATGGCCGAAAGTTATCTTCAATGAAGGTATGAGTGAAAGAAATAAATCATGGATGAGACAAAACAACAAATGGATGCAAAAATGGAATATTTACTTGAATGCATGTCCCACAAATAGCAAGGAGTTAAAGAATTTTGTGATGGAGAAGTTCCGTAAGGGTATATGGGGAAAAGAGTTGGGTAGAAAGAAGAAGTATTATGTTCAGGAATTCAACCCCACTTGTGATCTCCAACAAAAAGAATACATTGGAGTTAGCATTCCGTGGAGAGCAAAGGTTCTTATTGCTCAGTTAAGAACTAACTCACATCAACTTTGGTGTGAAACGGGACGGTGGAAGAGACCTAAAGAAGCTTGGGAAGAAAGTGTATGCACTTTTTGCACTTATGGGGCAGTGGAATCAGAGAAAAAAAAAAAAAAAAAAAAAAAAAAAAAAAAAAAAAAACATTTCATTTTGGAATGTGACCCTTTTAGAGACATGAGTCTTTTCAGTGAGGGAAGTGTTAAAATATCTATCATTCATTCATTTTAACGTGAAAATTTAGTGTATTCCAAAAATCGTGATTTCTCAAAATAATCATTTTTGAAATATCAAAATTACCAATACTAAAAATATAAAAACGATAATATATATATATATATATATATATATATATATATATAATAAAAATATTAATGTCAATGAAAAAGCTTTCCTCCTTGCAAATTGCTCTTCAAACTAATGATTTATCATTGGTTATTTAAAAAGTTAAGGGAGAATCTATTGTTTAACTATTGTTTAGCCAATCACTCTTTTATATCTATGAACTCAAATTAGTAGTTAATTAAGCTGAGGTAAAGAAAATTGATTGCCATTGAGATGAATATATTTCAAACCTGACATTCTTGTCAGAAAAATATTATAGCTAATAAATAACTATCAACAAACCTCCCAACTGCCCCAAATTATCTAGGATAATGCCACTCAGATTATTCAAAGCTAGCAGAGAGCTTCAAGTTTCCTAAGCTCTCTGAAAACCTGTCTAACAAGCCTGTTTTTGCTCAAAATCAATATATCCAAATCCCAGAGCTCACCCATATCACTGGGAATCTAACAATAGACCAAATTCCAGCTCAAAACATGTTGTTCAAGCCCATTCAAGTGCCTAATCTCTGTAGGAAGAGCTCTTTCAACATTTGTCTCAGTTAAAATGTGTATCTTCAGTGTTACAAGATTGCTAATATTTGTTCTCAAGATTCCATACAGAAAAAGATTATCTTCGAAAATAAGCTTTTGAAGATGGTTTTTTAAAGTCTTTATAGAAGTTATTTTAACTTTAAAATAACCTATAAAATAGATTGCTTTTATATCTAACTCTTGTATTCAGCGTTTTTCTTTGTATATGAAAAAATATCACTGAATTAGGTGTCAAAAGTGTAACATATATGGAAGAAAAGCCGTTGCCAGTATAGTTACCAAATTTACCGGAATTAAAACAAAAAACTCTAAAATTCCTCAATATGATTAGAGTACTAAATAATTCGCCAAAAATCGATCCGGTTCGCAGTATGGGTGGTTAACAAAATTCACAATTCAGCACATGGATTGTTAATAGTTGCCGTTGCTAATGGAACTACGAGCCTAAACAGGAATAGATATTTGCTGGAGAGAAAGTGAAAAGTTAGAAGACCTATGTAATAACAGTTTTTATGTTACCGTGAAGAAATGCGTGTTACGATGGATCCAATTTTAAAGGGGATGGTAAGAGAATCGTATTTTTGTTTTCGTCGATTTTTTTTTCTATGTCGCAATGGAATTGGGAAATTTCTCTTTTCTCAATTTATTTTTGCCTATGAAAAAACAATAAATACGTATTTTTTATAAAATGAAATTGATTTCTCTATAAGATGATTTTTGTATATGTAAAGACTTGGGATAAAAATAAATAAATATTACTTTTTTAAATGTGCATTTCTCAAGGATTTTACATAAATAAGTCTGGAAATTATAGAAAGTTTTTAGATTTAAATTTTGAAAAGAATATAGGTTTTAAAGAGATGAGTGGAATGTAGATAATTTTTGGTGAATTTTATTGGAAGGTTTTTTGTTATTTAAAATTAAAAGTATTTAAATTTTAAAATAAATTAGAGAAAATTAGCTACAAATAAGAAGTTTTAAAATATTTATTATCCAAAATGTTTTTAAGATGTATCCAATTTTTTAGAATTTAATTTTTTTCATTAATAAAACTTATATCTCATATACTTGTTGCTCTAGAAAAATATAAATAACTTATATCTCATATACTTGTTGCTCTTTCCTAAGTTTAGACTTAGGAAATATTAAAAATGATTAATTAATTTAATTAAGCCATCTCTAGGTGGAATTTCCCCAAACAATTTATGGGTCTTGGAGAATACATGCGTCTTAGTCTCTCTGCAAAATCTCAAGGCTAGAGCACATCCGATGCTACAAAAATCAACACAAAGAAAAGGCCAGCTTTAACTATAAAAAAAATAAGCAGAACAAAAAATTCAACCCAGTATGGCCGACTCACTCGTTTTATAACAGATTTGGCCATACTTGGCCCACTTGCTGAGTCATGCTACACTACTCCAACAATGAACCAATAAGTCAATTCCTCTGCCCACTTCTGGCCTTGATCATTAGACCTAGGAAACCTTGACATCATCTCCATCTCTCTCGTTCAGTGCCAACATATCCAGTCTTGACCCCTTCTATCGTGTCACTGTACTTATACCATTATTGTATCTTTTAGTTAGACATGATGATTCTATTATTTAGACATATAGTTATGCTGCCTGCACTCCTTTCTCTTTTTGCTTATGTGCTTTTACACTAGATGTATCATGTATCGTATCATTAATCTGTATTTACCTAATTTTCAGGTTATTTGTTGGATATTAATAAAATTATGTTATCCTTTTGCTTTTTGTGTCGGTGCTCTAACACTAAATATATCATTAATTCTCATTAACTTATTTATATTTTTATAATTATTTGTTGTACATCAATAAATATATATATATATATATATAATGTGCTCTCATATTGGATGTATTATTAATTCTCGTTGACTTACTTTTATGATTATTTGTTGGACATTAATAAAACTACATTATATCTAGGGTTAGCTAAATTGGTCGAGTTCCCATCACTAAAGCAGCTCACTAATGGGACGTCACGAGGTCCATTCTTCTAGGGTTAGCTAAATTGGTCGAGTTCCCATCCCTAAAGCAGCTCACTAATGGGACCTCAAGAGGTCCATTCTCCTTTACACCCTAGGACTAGGCTCTGTTAATAAGCCAACAAGATGTACCATGTGATCCCTTTGGGTGTATCTAGATGATGTGATCGCTTCGGGTGAATCTGAACCGATATTTCCTTGGAAAAAAAACATAAATAAATTATGTTATATCTGTTTTTGAAGAAAAGGAACCTGGCAGCTCTGCAATCTGGAATTTCTTGGTTTGGCCCGCTCTCAATCCATCCATCCATGGCTCTTGTCCCTTGGACCACTGTGATTCTTGTTTAGCCGCCATGGAGATCATGTAGGAAGTTCAACGCTGAATGAAAGCTTGCTTCAAAGAAATTGCAGGAGTTAAAGCTAGCCTGACTAACTTTGGGACAAGGGGCTGCAAGGAGATCCTGGTCGAATCAAAGTTTTCAAAGGCCAATAAAGTCAACGATTGTCTCTGTGTGAAGGCAGCAAAGCACATTTTGGTTATACACAGCTGGGAAGAAGAATCCATGAGTTCATTCACTATTCTTAGGATGAAAACAATTGAATTGGATGCAGTTGTCTCCTTGATTCAAGACCATCTGGTTCAAATTGCCAGTCATGTCAATCTGCCTCCACAGGAGATGTTTTTGGAGCAAGCTGCATAGCACGAGGTGGGGAAAGAATCACGGGTGAAGATAGAAGCAACTAGACAAGTGAGCTCGGTGTCCAATTTCAAATAATTTTCTTTATTTACTACTTAAAGTATGTTTTTCTCTACATCTTTTAATGTTAAGACAATTCATTAGAATTTTCACCTGCAAAGTTTTGGAGCAGGAAAACATTGATCATTTTAAATTATTTCAGACAAAACTCTGACTCTGTTTCTTGCGTTGCAGTAACAGATGATCGATGAAAGGACTGAGACGGTAACCATTATTAAAAAAAAAATTATGGCATGGTGGTTGGACTAACTGCAGCAATTCTCAGAATGGGTCAGTAGATTAACAGCAACTCTCGGAACATGAGCTAACTACTCACTCAAAGTAATGTTTGTTAAAGGTTTAGAAGTTTACTGATGCCTACTGATTTTAGTGTAATGGCAACCTCAAGACCCCCGCCTTGCCTTGGCCAGGTTCGACTATCCATCACACTTTTGGGACGGGAATCGATCAAGTGAACTAACATTCCACTCAAGATAATGTCAAGGATTTGGAAGTTATACCTACTATAAGTTCATGTGAGCATTAGTTATATTACTTCCAAAAAAAAATTAACTACTGAGCCATTACGATATGGCAGTTATATAACTTACCATGTGATCTTTAGCATTGCATTAATGGCACAATACAGTCCATTTACATTTGATTAAATCTGTAAATGTATGTTGGGAGTGTGATTTGGAAAGTCCGCTCGGTTCCCCAGGACCACTATGGACGAAATTGTAAGCGACTAAACTGTAATTATCAAAATTCATGGGCACTTTGTGTGGACCTCTCAAGCCATGGTGAGATCATGTCTGCCTAGTTGAGCGCTGAGCTTCGCCAACTCAAAATCAAGATTATCCCGATTTACTTTTAGGTCCAAGGCCCATTCCAATAGAATGTGCCCTGTGAAACTTTGCTTGAAGAATTCCCTGTCCCAACCTTTTCATTTCGTACTTTGATAAAAATTAGACAATCCCCAAGTCCAGAACTACGCTTTCGCTTATACTAAACCAGATTCCAACAAAATAAATTTTCATGGCGTTCCTATAATTATCGATTTGGGTTTCATGGAAGAAGGGTAAAAAACGCCTGGTAGTCGCTATCAATGTTTGATTTGAGTTACATGTAGGAGCTTTAAATGACAGTTTTCTTAAGCATAAAATGCTGGAAAATCAATACCATACAAATACGAAAGAATTCTATATAATTCTGAAGCATACGATGAAGTAAAGTGGAAGGACCTGAGCTAACCGGTGCAGATGCCATGGTGGCTGGTGCTGCGTATACTTGCTGATGAAGAGGCGATCTTCCATTGGGTTCAGAGGTTTAAAACTGCATAATTATGGAAGAAGAGATTATCCACGTTATCTTTTCAGTGATTGGTTTCGGAGATATCTCGGCAGGCTGATGTGGATGTTGGATTATATTTTCTGCTCCCGCTTAAGAGTATTCATGGACATTTTAAATATAATTCCAGAATTCATGCTCGTGCTCTTGATTGATGAGTTGGGATGTAAAAGATAATTGTCTGATAATTATTTTTTTGCATGATATAGTCGTCACACCATATTATAAAATACATAATTAGCATTTGTAATAAAAGGGTGAAAAGAAAGGTAAATAAAGTGTAGATGAAGCTATAGTGACATAGTGACATAGATGTATAAGAAATAAGAAATAAGAATAGGAGTTATTTTTAAGTTTATTTATCAAATATTTCAATGAATTCTTATAAGATTTTAGAAAAGTTAGATCAGAAAAATAAATCAAATTTTTTTCAAAAAGTAGTAAGATATAAAAAGTATAGGGAATTAGGAGCAAGGAATGAGCAAAAGGGAAGAAATTAGTAAAGTAATATTAATTATGTTTTTTTTTGGTAGTTAAGACTTATCCTAAATTTTCCTTTTTTTTTTCTCTTTTCATTTCACTCACGAGTTTCCGGTGACCTTGCAAAGGAGTGCCTTAACAATGCACCCTATCACCGAGAGAGAGTGCCTTATACACCACATAGGCTAAAGTAATATTAAAGTTAATTAATATAATAATTTTTTTATTACACTAATTTAACTAAATTAAATACTAAAGTGAATAATACTTTTTATTGTAATGAATTAATTATATTTAATCAATTTGATTAATTAATCTTATATATATATATATATATATATATATATATATATATATATATATATATATATTTCTTAATAAATTTTGTTTTTTATAATTTTTGTTTCAGTTAAGAGTAATTTATATTAATTAATACAATAATTTCAAGTCAAAAAATCCTATATATATTTTGTATATTTAAGAGGAAGGTTTCTATATTTATATTTAATCACATTAATTTATAGCAACTCAAAACTCTTTGGTGTATAATGACAATAAAATTAAATAAATCATAATGCTCACAAATAGTAAGACTTGTACTCCAAGAAAATTACAATGTACACAAATTTATTTATATTTAAGAAAACAATTTATTTATATTTAAGAAAACAAGTGTCCTAGTTATTTTCAAAATAAATGATAATTAAAAGAAATAAAAGAAATATATAAATAAAACAATTATTAATCTGATGTGTGTATTTATTTCTGTGAAACATTTCCATATAAGAGTTTGATTCCTCGAAGAGCTGGTGTACATTGCCGCGAGAACGAAAGGCTAGTTGCAGATTCGTCTGCTTGAGCCTTTTATCATGGCGCTGGACAAATTGTTATAGGATTCGCTGGTCGTTGCCTCCTCTCTTACGCCTTTTTTTCTTAACAAAGTCATCGATACAGAGTTTGAGGAGTGACGGTGGATATATGCTTTTTCCAGGAGATATGTCTGTACTACACAATCCACATTGTCTTTTGTGCTAAATTTACCAGCTCAAAGCTCTCGAAGGAGTTCGCTGCCACACCTGGGAAATTTTCTCCACTTTCTGAGAGGGCACCGTCCTGTCCCGTCACGAAGGCACCAATTACGAAAGGTCCCGTCACGAAGGCATCGTTGCTCTCATTCACAAGCGCGAGGTAACAGCGTAACAACATTCACTGGTATCCTTCTGGTAACAGTGCGAGATAACAATGTAACAGGTAACAAGTAACAGCGTAACAGCACCAGAGCCTGACATCCCAGGTAACAGAGCGAGGTTAGGTACAGTTTTTTATGTAGGTTGAATGCCCTTTGTGGAAGGAAACGTCTTCTATGCAAAATTGGGGTATACGAGTGAGTGACTCTGTGACTCAAATCTTCTGAAGCTCCGGCCTTGCCACAGAAAGTCTGAATTCTCTCAGAATTTCCAAAATGGAAAACCAATCAATAGTAAATGTTAAAAATTACAAGGAAATCTTAGATTTTGTGAAAACAAATCATTTGGTCCAAGTCAAAATTGCACAAAACAGGAAAGTGGATTTGGGTAAATGCAAAATAATATCAAGGTATTTTAAAGTGCATACTTGCTCGCTTCAAATGGGAACAAAGAAGAAGAAAACAGAGCTAGAAGAAAAAAAGAAAAAAAAAGAGTAACAAAAAAAAAAAAGAGTCAATCATTTACAGTCCCAAAACTACACCTCTTACTTGGTCATCAGAGCTCTATGTCCAAGAACTGATGAAAGTTAGGGCAAGGCTGAAAATTTTAGAAGCCAACGAACAGGAAAGAGACTGCAAACATTCAGAGATCACACTTGCAAATCAGTGTTTAATGGAATGTAATAGAATTTTGAAAGAGCAGGTAACAATGTTACAAGATGTTGTAGAGGCACGAAAACAAGAATAGAAAAACATGAAGGCAGCATGGCAAAGCAGGAATGACGCAATGGTAGCAAACAAAGATGTGATAATCTCTAAAACAACTCAGATAGATACACAAATGGGTTAGCAAACAGTCCTTTCCGAAAATAAGGCATACGAGAACAAGAAGACATATATTCGAAAAGAAATCAAAACTAGGGTTGAGGACACTAATGGTCACAGGATAGAGGAAAAAGAAGATGTAAGTTCTCGTAGAGCACAGGAAAGAGAACATAAAAAAATAAAAGAGAGAGAAACAAATTGTATTATCAGGAGAATAAGAGACTATGGAAAGAATGAAAGCACTTTCAATTTGACAAGGGACTTTTTGAGAGAGAAATTACAGTGGAGAGGAAAATTTGTCAAGAAAGGAGGGTGGGAAAGATATGCGAGGAAAGACCTCAACCTATAAAAGTCATCATGGCAAGTGTGCAAGAGAAACATCATCTCTTAAGCAAAAATAAAATCTTGAAATGTTCACACTTCTTTCTAGATGAAAATTTAACTAGCAAGCAACAAGAAGAGAGAAGAGAAGAAGTGGAGAAAGTTAGAGCAACGAGAAACCAAGGGAAAAGAGCATGGTTGTACAATGGTAAAGCGATAATTGTAGTGTTTGGGTCTCATGGCAAAACAAGGCAGCAAGCTCACAATGAAGAAAAAATAGGTAATTCTATAATAGGGAGGAAAACAACAGGATCAACATGGATGAAAAAGGGTGATGACTCAAATTCGAGTCTTGTGCGCCAAACTGCGTAGCAACCAAATCCTACCCAGATCTACCTAAGTCTAGTTTGTTGGAACTGTAGAGGTTACCCTTGGAGGAGGGGACCTGGGATAGGGCCTATTGCAGAAGGTAGAAACATAATTTGTCTCACAAAAACTCATGAACGTGATGGTTGCAAAACTCCTATGTTTGGGGGTTATTTGAAGTTAGCAGTTTGGAATGAGGCAGCAGAAAATGGCAAAGGGTATGGAGGAATATAGGTTTTAGTGAAAGAAAAAGAAGGTCGTCACATTCTGTTAGTGAAATAAGATACAAATAAGCAATATTTATGGTTCAACATAACAGAGAATGAGAATGACATAAGAATTGAAACATGTTATTTTGTGCCTCAAGTATCAAAAACTTACAAAAATAAGGGATTAGACAGCAAAGATCCATATGCAGCTTTAAAGCAAGATATTGCCGCATATTCTCAACAGGGAGAAGTTCTTTTAGTGGGAGACTTCAATGCTAGAACAACAAATCAACAAGCTAGTATTCTTTGTTGCAAAGAGGATCACAATCCTATTGGCTCATTGAAGAGGAGAATTCTCAATGGGTGAGATGTTCAGAAGATGACAGAGTTAGTAATCATTTTGGAGAGGAGTTGTTTACATTGAGTGGTGCTTTCAACTTAATTATCTGCAATAGTCTAGATGGATGGAAAAAGCCTGGGAACTTCACTTGCAACACATACAATGGGGCAAGTGTAGTTGACTATGTTATTGGTTCACAAAGCCTAATAGAAAGAATATATGAAGTTAAGATTGAAGAGCATATTTGGGACTTAAAATCAGATCATAACCCAATTTATATAAAGTTATCATGGTTATAAGAAAGACATAATAGGAGGAAAACCCAATGTTCTCAACAATCGGCATGAAGGGGCAAAATTCTTCTAACACAAAAAAAATTGCACTATCTTCAAATCAATGTTGAGGAGATCAATTTAGAAGGAGAAAATTGGTCCCCAAAGCCTCAACGGCCATGAGTTAACAAATATAATCTAGGGTGCACTTGAGAAGTGCAAAAGAGAAAAAAATATGAAATCAAAATCAATTTGTTTTCCTGTGAATGTGTGGTTCAATGAGGAATGCAAAATGGCAAGGAGAACCTTGAAAAAGGGAGGAGAGGGGAAGATGAATATAAATTTATATAAGCATATTTTAAAAAAGAAAAAATATGAGTTCATGCAAACAAGGCAGGAAGAGCTGATATATCTAGGCAAGAATAACCCAAAACTTTTTTGAAGGCACTCCAACCAAGGAAGAAACAATTTGAAAATAATATTACAACCAATCAGTGGTTTGACTATGCAAGGCAAATCTATGAAAAAGAATTAGAGGTTGAGCCTCCTCCTAGGATCAACACATCTACAAAAATTTTCACAGTACATGAGGTGGAGGTAGGAATTAAAAATTTGAAAGCAGGGAAGGCAAAGGACTTGGTTGAACTTCAAGCAGAATATCTAAAGTGGGGAATGAACATTTTGGCCCTCCACATCATGGAAATATTCAAAAGTGTCATTCAACAAGGAGTCTGTTAAATTTGGGCAACTAGGTCCAAACTCCGGGTTGTGCTGCTCAGATGATGATCCCAATATTTTTATTGGATTCCTCTTTCGAAGAGGTGTAATATTGATCTAAAGATCATCTCGATCAGATGAGCAGAACATGTACTTTGAATGTATCCCACTTATGTGCTAGGTTGGTCTGGAATATAATATAGACTTAAATGTCTTAAAAGATGTGTCACACACCCCCACAGATGATTATAAATAGGAGAGTTTTGAAGATCATTATACACACATTGTGTGGAGGAATTATCTTCTCTCTCCGTGGTGCATTTGTGTTAGGGCCTTCTCATGAAGCTATATTAGGGCTTCTTGATGCAGCATTTTAGGGATGTGTGTGACACACTTGGCTGAATGACCTATTGGAGGCTTTGCTAGCTGAAGCATCATGCTGATCACCGTAATGCCATCATTATTCTTCTCTCTTCTATTGTTGGATTGTCTTCCATCGATCGTTTTATGTGTTCTATCTACTTCAGTAATTTTGTGCCATAATCTGAAATGGCATAGAACATGTTTAGAAAATTAACATGGTATCAAAGCTTAGGAGAAGACAATGCGCAAGACAGCGTATAGAAGTAAGCTCGTGAGGAAGAGGATAGGCATCTCTGTCTTGAGGTCACAGCAGATAACACGCTTCAACAAGGAAGTAAGGCTCGATTGAAGCCTGTTTATGATTCTTTGAGGTACGGGTCTCTTATGCTGATGGCCACATTAAATCCTGAAGTTGTGTTAGGGTGATTCCTCCCTAAATCTGGCATATCGAAGCCCTGAAGAAATCACAGGAACATCGCAGTTTTTTTGGTAATAAAAGAATTCATAAGTGGAGACATCTCAAAGGAGGTTGAAATGTATTCCATGTGGAGACCGAGCTTGTTGTTATAGATAGCCAGCCATGAAATGAAGAAGGAATTCACTAATCCCATTCCTGCATCGGTGGGTTAGTCATCGTCTCAACAGTCGGCGGGGCGGGCAATAAAAAAATAAAAAATTCTCTCCATGGCACATGCTCGGTCCCATGATTCCCTCGTCTCTCGGACGAGAGGGGTTTGGAGATGAGGGACAGGGGATTGGCCAGGCACCTGAGGCGAAGAGTGTATCACCCAGGTTGATCATTATGATTCGTTTCAATCGACGAGACCCCACTACAATTGAAAGTCTGAGCACACGACATGAATGGAAAATTATATGAACAGAGGTGGATATGAGTCGAGGAAAGTCAAGCTAGGCAGAATTATAATTGAAAAGAAAAATAAAAATAAAAAAACTGGATTTATATTTTCATGGAGGCGGAAACGTTCGAGCTAAGGGAATTTTGGTCAGATCATCTGCGTGTCAAAGGGAATTCAACCAAGGCGCAAGCAACATCTGTGGTCAGGCTGTCGTCTAAGTCAATTCAACGTCGACTGAAGATTTATTGACCCGGCGTGAGTTTCCATGAACTCTCTGTATCGAAATCAAGCTGCCTGTTGTAAAAATGGGTGCGTAATTCAAGTATGAGGCTGTTGATGGATCCAATAGTTGTTGTGCTAGGCTGCAGGCCATAGCCAGCAGCTAGGTCTCTCCTTATGCTGTGTTGGACCGCCTTGAACTTACATAGCGTGACATTCTTCTTTCACTATAGGTGACAGCGTGGTGAGAAGGACTACTCAAGGGATGTTCCTAGAGCGGATTACTGGACTGCTTAGACCGCAGCTAGGAGACGGATGGAACAATGAAATGGTGCGCGCTCGAATATAGTTGTGCGTTATTCCTTTCAGCGAGCGTATGGAAATTTGCAGTAGTGTGCATCGAAAGTTTGCGCATAGTTTGGGACAGAATGCCATTACGTGAGAAAGTCAGGTGCGGTATCCATCCACATTTGTCAGTAGGCCCGCATGAATACCACGTAGAATAGGGATTGCACTTCCACACCATTCTTAATTACTAAGACGTAATTTCTCTACGCCAGAATTGTCGACTTCTGCATATGCCAAAGGTGAAACAACAAAAGCATGTTTCAGGCCAAAAGTCCTTAAGACAACTTCACCACTTTTGCATTTGGAGAGGCGTATGGTCCAGGTTCTTATACCCATCAATTCTCCTTATTTTGGTTGTGACTTATAACTGAATGTTATGTATTTTATGGGTTTATATGTTCATAACTGTCATATCAACCTCTTATCTGAAAGCACCAAAAATTGCATTGTTAGCCTCTATGTAATGATGTTAAAACCATTCATGAGTTGAGTCATAACCTTGATTGAGTTTGAGCACCGTTAGGTTGTTTCCATAGAAAGTCCATGGCTACTATCATCATTGTCAAACCATGATGGTGTAAAATCATTCGTGAAAATCAGAAACAGTGAAGTAGGAAATTTGACCCTCTCTTAAAACGGACTAAGGGTTGTCTTATTCCCGCGAAAAGTTCAGTAGTTATTGCAAACTTGCAATTAAGGGAGAATTAAGCCGACCCATGATAGTTCAAAAGTGAAGCAGCTATAATTGAATGATTAGCCTTAATTCTTTGAAGACTAGACATGGAAGTTTGCACGTTTATCAGTAATAATCATTTCTGTGCTCGTGGCATCTGTGGGTAAGGAAGTATCAAATCATTCAGAAGCATTAATGTCTTCTAGCAAATAGAAAATAAGTGACACATCATTCAGCAATGCAGCTGAAGATATCATCCCCAGTTGTGTACAGTTCCAAAACCTAAAGAAATTGCAAACTCACATGGAGTTCTTATTTTGAGAAACCATTAAGATCAAGATTCCAAGGACAAATGATGGCAATTGCATAAATTCTAGGATTAAGAGGGAGACCTCTATCTGTCTATACTCCTGAGCAAATGGATTGCTGGAAGGATGAATAAGATCATTGAAGAAGTTGCCCATGCCATGTTATGTGATCAAGGATTGCTGGAAGCTTCTACGATGAGAAGCTGCAATCTCTGTTGTGTACACTCAAAAGGATGCCCACATTCCTGAAGTCGTCTTCTCTAGGAATGTTTGTGGGCTACAACATATCTTCAAAGGCATATAGGAGCTATGTGTAGATGTTTTGTGATAAATCTTCCTAGTTCCAAGGAAGACAATGCTGCAGGGACAGAAGAACAGGAAGTACCAAAGAATGATATGATGTCTGATGTTGAAGGATCAATGGACCCTATTAATCCATCTCCTTCTGGTAGGAAGAGACCCTCATGGCTCAGGGACACTCTCACTGATGCTGAGAGACATATGGCCCCAAGGGGGACGTTCCGAGAAAGCAATAAGCATAATCAATACCAAGGGTATCTAGCAGCCATGAGCACTATTATCTGAGCCTGGAACATTTGAAGAAGTCGTAAAGCATCAAGTTTGAAAGGATGTGATGCACGAAGAATATGAGTCTATTATGAAGAACGATGTCTGGGATATTGTTCCAAGACCGGTGGACAAAGCTGTTGTCACCTCGAAATGGCTCTATGAGAACAAGCATGAATCTGACGAGCATGCTGAAAAGTACAAGGCAAGACTCGTTGCCCTAGGCTTCTCTCAAAAGGAAGGCATTGTCTATTATAATATATTTTTCACCTGTGGATCGATATACGACCATCTGATCTTATTTCCCTTGCCGCTACGCAAGGATGGAGTCTCCATCCGATAGATGTGAAGACTGCCTTTTTCATAAAAGAAGAGGTGTGTATGGAGCAACCACTGGGGTTCAAAGTCCAGGATAGAGACTCACATGTATACAGGTTGAAGAAAGCTATCTATGGGTTGATGCAAGCACCCTAGGCTTGGTATGAGAGGATCAATAGCTACTTGATTAAGTTGGGCTTCACTCGAAGTAATGCTGATCAGAACCTTTACTTCAAGGTTGATCGTGAAAAGCCTCACTCCGGTTCTCTATGCAGACGATCTCTTCCTGACAGGTGCTAACCCTCTCATTTAAGAGGGAGATAGCTTTCGAGTTCGAGATGAAAGACCTAGGATTGATGCATTACTTCCTAGGCTTGGAGGTCTGGAAGAGACCTGGCAAGATTTTCTTATCTAAAGGAAAATATATTGTGAAGCAAGATTTGGTATGGTGGACTGTAAGTCCGTGTCAACACTAATGGAGCTCAACTTTAAGAAGTTGTGTGGAAATGCTGTTGGGCCTGCATTGGAAAATCCTACTGAGTATCGTTAATTCATAGGGGCCCTGATGTTCTTAGGGAACATTCGTCCGGACGTATGTTGTGTAGTGAACACTTTGATTCAACACATGGTTGATCCTCACAACATTCACTGGGTTGGTGCCAAGAAACTCTTGATATATCTCTGACCATGGGCTGAGATACACTGCCGGAAGTATGACACTCCATGGATATACCGATGTCGTTTGGGTTGGCAGTGTGGTGGATCACAAGAGCACATTTGAATGCTTCTTCACACGTAGATCTGCTTCGGGCAGGAATCTGAAGTCAGTAGCCTTGAGCACCTCTTAGGCCGAATACATTGCAACATGTATGGCTTGTTGTGAAGTCACTTGGTTGTGAAAGCTCTTCAGTGAGTTGTTCGAGCATGTGCTAAATGCCACCGTTATCCTTTGTGATAACCAGAGGGGGATTCGTTTGTCATAGAATCCCGAGTTCCACGATTGATCCAACCATGTTGATGGCTGGTACCACTTTATGCGAGAAATGATACAGCGAGACGCCGTAAGGCTCGATCATATAGGAACTAATGAGCAAGTCGTGGATATTCTCACAATGCCCTCGGGGAAGGTCATGTTCCTAATCTTCCGTGAGAATCTTGGAATCGTGGAATGACCCTATTTGGAGGGTCCTGTTGGACGATGAGCTATGGGAGCTCCAAGGGGGTTTTGGGGATAGCTTCTTGGTGTTATAAGCAACCATAGGGCTAGGCTTGCCGAACCTAGTTGGTGTGCTTCCACCCCACCGTGATGATATTGAGTTGGTTTACCTCTCTTTGATCTGTGCCCTGTATGCATCCTACCCATGGAGTTTCAGACTCATGGGAAGTACCTCTCATTTGGCCAATAAGGTGGGAAATGTGAATAGAGACCATCGCAAGACCGATGGACGCATTGAAGATTGCCGTATTCTCTATGTCTAGGATGGCACGTCTCCAACCACTTGATCTGGGATCATGTTTAGCGAGGTTTCAGACCTCCAATTGACTTCGGGTCAGTGAAACTAACTTTGGGTTAGTATATGACTCTCTTGAGTCCTAATGAGGTTTCGGACCTCCAACTGACTTCGGGTCAGGTAAACTAATTTCGGGTTGGTATGAGACTCTTCGTGAGTCCTATAGAGGTTTCGGACCTCTGGGCTGAATCTATCAGCCAGGAATGATGTCTTGGTGACTGACCCACTTCTGTTCTGAAATAAAGAAGCCAACGAAGCAAGTTACGACGGGATGACGCACGATGTTTGGATTGCACTAGTGGACGGAGTTCCCCTAGTTGAGAGGGAGTGTTAAATTTGGGCAACTAGGTCCAAAATCCGGGTTGTGCTACTCAGATGACGATCCCAATTATTTTATTGGATTCCTCTTTCGTAGAGGTGTAAGATTGATCTAAAGATCATCTCAATTGGATGAGTAGAACATGTACTTTGAATTTATTCCACTTATGTGCTAGGTCAGCTTGGAATATAATATAGACTTAAATGTCTTAAAAGATGTGTCACACACCCCCACAAATGATTATAAATAGGAGAGTTTAGAAGATCATTATACACCCACATTGTGTGGAGGAATTATCTTCTCTCTCCTTGGTGCATCTGTGTTAGGGCCTTCTCATGAAGCTGGATTAGGGCTTCTTGATGCAGCGTTTTAGGGTTGTGTGTGACACACTTGGCTGAATGACCTATTAGAGACTTTGCTGGTTGAAGCATCCTGCTGATTGTCGTAACGCCATCATTCTTCTTCTCTCTTCTATTATTGGCTTGTCTTCCATCGATCGTTTTATTTGTTCTATCTACTTCAGTAATTTTGTGCCCTAATCTGAATGGCATAGAACATGTTCAGAAAATTAACAGATTCTCAAGGGATTGGACAACTAGTCTAGCAATTCCCCTTTTTAAAAGCGGAGACATTAATAATCCTTCCAACTATAGAACCATTGTGATCAATCCTTTGTTTGCAAAGCTTTTCAGTGGCATGATAGAAAATAAAATTAGTAAGTGGGTAGAAGTAAAAGAAAAGAGGGCAAAAGGGAAAGCAGGTTTTAGGCCGAAGCATTCTGCAGTAGATCATGGTATCACGCTGAGACACATTGTTGAAAAGGTTTGCAGGAGAAAAGAAGAAGTATTTTGCTGCTTTGTTGACTTCAAAAAGGCACTTGACACAGTCCCTAGAGATAAGTTGTGGCGTAGAATGGAAGAACTTGAAATTCCTCTACAATATAGAGCTGCTATCCATAGTCTTTATGAAGAAGTGAAAGTCAAAATCAGAACTTCAACAGGCATTTCAAAAAGGTTTAGAAGTGACATTGGAGTCAAGCAAGGTTGCCCTTTATCCCCTACCCTTTTTGGTTTATATATTGACAAACTGGAAGAGTGGCTAAATTTCCAAGGTGGTGATGGTGTTCGATTGGGAGAGTTTGTGATAAAGCTTCTTCTATATTCCAAAGATCTTGTGCGAGTTGCTAATCGGCTCATGGATTGTAGATGCACCTATATGCTCTTGAGAATTTTTGTAAAGTGGTGGGGATGCAAGTCAATACCAGTAAGACCAAAATAATGATTTTCTCTAATAAAAGGAAGCAAAACCAGCATACGTTCTTCTTTGAAGGCAACATTCTTGAAGAAGTAAATGAATACAAGTACCTCAGGATTGATTTCAACAACAAGCTTAATTGGGAGGATTGCAGAAAGAAAAGAATTTTAGGAGGGTGGAAAGCATTATATGCACTTCAAAATAGATGTAGAGAGGCAGAGTTATGGGATTGGAACACAATCAAAGTAATTTTTGGACTCGTAGTTTGTGCACTGACATTATATGGGTGTGAATTGTGGGCTAGTAGCATCCCTGTTTCAAAATGGAAACAAATTGAAAAAATTCAAAAACGCTTGATCATGAGCAAGTTCAAAATAAAAGGTTTGGTTCCCTATGAGATAATGTTGAGTGAAACTGGGGAAGCTCCCATCGAAGCAATTGCCATGGTGCATCTTATAAGGTATCTAAAAATAATTGAGCAAATGGGAGGAGGTAGATGGCCGAAAGTTATCTTCAATGAAGGTATGAGTGAAAGAAAGAAATTATGGATGAGATAAAACAACAAATGGATGCAAAAATGGAATATTTACCTGAATGCATGTCCCACAAATAGCAAGGAGTTAAAGAATTTTGTGATGGAGAAGTTCCGTAAGGGTATATGGGGAAAAGAGTTGGGTAGAAAGAAGAAGTATTATGTTAAGGAATTCAACCCCACTTGTGATCTCCAACAAAAAGAATACATTGGAGCTAGCATTCCGTGGAGAGAAAAGGTTCTTATTGTTCAGTTAAGAACTAACTCACATCAACTTTGGTGTGAAACGGGACGGTGGAAGAGACCTAAAGAAGCTTGGGAAGAAAGTGTATGCACTTTTTGCACTTATGGGGCAGTGGAATAAAAAAAAAAACATTTCATTTTGGAATGTGACCCTTTTAGAGACATGAGTCTTTTCAATGAGGGAATTGTTAGAAGGTTGGGTCAGCGCATCATCAATTTGAATAAAAAAAGGATTGAATTACAGAAGGCAAAAAACAAGGAAGCTGGTGGTCCCATGGACTATTTTTAGTCCCATGGATGTGAAAATATCTATCATTCATTCATTTTAACGTGAAAATTTAGTGTATTCCAAAAATCGTGATTTCTCAAAATAGTCACTTTTGAAATATCAAAATTACCAATACTAAAAATATAAAAACGATAAAATATATATATATATATATATATAATAAAAATATTAATGTCAATGAAAAAGCTTTCCTCCTTGCAAATTGCTCTTCAAACTAAGCTTAGTACCTTAATGATTTATCATTGGTTATTTAAAAAGTTAAGGGAGAATCTATTGTTTAACTATTGTTTAGCCAATCACTCTTTTATATCTATGAACTCAAATTAGTAGTTAATTAAGATGAGGTAAAGAAAATTGATTGCCATTAAGATGAATATATTTCAAACCTGACATTCTTGTCAGAAAAATATTATAGCTAATAGATAAGAGTCAAGACCCACTATCAACAAACCTCCCAACTGCCCCAAATTATCTAGGATAATGCCACTCAGATTATTCAAAGCTAGCAAAGAGCTTCAAGTTTTCTAAACTCTCTGAAAACCTGTCTAACAAGCCTGTTTTTGCTCAAAATCAATATATCCAAATCCTAGAGCTCACCCATATCACCGGGAATCTAACCATAGACCAAATTCCAGCTCAAAACATGTTGTTCAAGCCCTTTCAAATGCCTAATCTCTGTAGGAAGAGCTCTTTCAACATTTGTCTCAGTTAAAATGTGTATCTTCAGTGTTAATCTAACCATAGACCAAATTCCAGCTCAAAACATGTTGTTCAAGCCCTTTCAAATGCCTAATCTCTGTAGGAAGAGCTCTTTCAACATTTGTCTTAGTTAAAATGTACATTTGTCTTAGTTAAAATGTGTATCTTTAGTGTTACAAGATTGCTAATATCTGTTCTCAAGATTCCATACAGAAAAAGATTATCTTCGAAAACAAGCTTTTGAAGATGGTTTTTTAAAGTCTTTATAGAAGTTATTTTATTTTAACTTTAAAATAACCTATAAAACAGATTGATTTTATATCTAGCTCTAGTGTTCAGCTTTTTTCTTTATATGAAAGAATATCACTGAATTAGGTGTCAAAAGTGTAACATATATGGAAGAAAAGCCGTTGCCAGTATAGTTACCAAATTTACCGGAATTAAAACAAAAAACTCTAAAATTCCTCAATATGATTAGAGTACTAAATAATTCGCCAAAAATCGATCCGGTTCGCAGTATGGGTGGTTAACAAAATTCACAATTCAGCACATGGATTGTTAATAGTTGCCGTTGCTAATGGAACTACGAGCCTAAACAGGAATAGATATTTGCTGGAGAGAAAGTGAAAAGTTAGAAGACCTATGTAATAACAGTTTTTATGTTACCGTGAAGAAATGCGTGTTACGATGGATCCAATTTTAAAGGGGATGGTAAGAGAATCGTATTTTTGTTTTCATCGATTTTTTTTCTATGACGCAATGGTATTGGGAAATTTCTCTTTTCTCAATTTATTTTTGCCTATGAAAAAACAATAAATACGTATTTTTTATAAAATGAAATTGATTTCTCTATAAGATGATTTTTGTATATGTAAAGACTTGGGATAAAAAAATTTAAATATTACTTTTTTAAATGTGCATTTCTCAAGGATTTTATATAAATAAGTCTTGAAATTATAGAAAGTTTTTAGATTTAAATTTTGACAAGAATATAGGTTTTAAAGAGATGAGTGGAATGTAGATAATTTTTGGTGAATTTTATTGGAAGCTTTTTTGTTATTTTAAATTAAAAGTATTTAAATTTTAAAATAAATTAGAGAAAATTAGCTACAAACAAAAAGTTTTAAAATATTTATTATCCAAAATGTTTTTAAGATGTATATGAAATTTTTTTTTTCATTAATAAAACTTATATCTCATATACTTGTTGTTCTAGAAAAATAAAGATAAGTGCTCTACTCTATAAACTTGCTATTTCTTAACAGATATGTATTGTGATAAATGTCACTTTTCACAGTGACTATTGGTTATTGTGAAGAAAATATCTTTCTAAAATTTTTAAGTAGCAATACATATTCCAAAGACCGCTAGGTTGTCTTTAACCGAACTTGATAACAAAGATCAGTAGAAAAATCTAGAACAACACTTGTGGAATAAAATTTGGCAAAGAAGAGTTCAGTCAAATGAGATAACTTATTTGTTTAATGTATCTGAGGGCAACCTTTACAAGATTTGGAAACTGCCTATGTAAATTAATGCGTCGAAAAGGTATTAAAGGGCAGTGAATAGAACTTTGCACCGAAGAAACTCAAATGATTTCCAACATCACATTAGATCAAAAGATAAGTTGCATTGAAGTCTGTGCTTTCTTATTTTCTGCAACACTCAGGGAGAAATTAACTAAGTGCGGGATGTTGTGTAGTGTAATATATCCTAAAATAGCATAGAAATACTAGTGATTTAAATGCGTGCAAACCGCACCTTCGCCGAAGTTAAAGGAACATATATAAAACATGAAAAAATACTTAAGAACTTCAGGTTGAGTTATGCCATTCTCATTTCCGATAACATTACCAAATTAGCCCTTGCATCTATATCATTGCTCATAACTTATTTTGGCCCAAATATTCACAAAATGTTTTGTACATTTAGCATTTGGCAATAAGGGAAGCTCTGTGATCTATGTACTTTGTGATCTCAACCGTTTGGAAACATATGATTGCAGGAAGATGAGGAAAGAAAACAACTTGAAGAAATAAAGATACAAAGAAAAAAAAATTGCAGCAAGATGAAGTTCAAGTCCAACTTCATTTTCACCGACTTCTCGATCAACAAATCAAATCAAGATAAGCCTTGACAGGAAAGCAAATTATTATCTCCACCTTTTCAAAAGGGAGGATCTCTTTTGGCACATCATTGATATGTTATAGAAATGCAGTAATTTGAAAATTTTGTGTTAACCTCACAAAATCACGCTCTTTCTTTTCACTTTCTACATTGAGGGCAGTGAGGTAAAGTCAATATTGGAGTGGGTTATGTTTAAGCTAAAGGAACTCACTTCTAACACACAAAAATTCCCTGCACCTGCATATACAACCATGAATAATATGACATGAACCGTGAATTAAGTAGAAATGCTTTCCCCATCCCCTTAGTGAGAGGAAATAAAAGTCCAGCAAGGTATAATGCTCTGAATGTAGAACGAATTCCAAATGTGGTTGTCCATCCACAAGGAAATATTTTGTGTAGCTCTTGGATGTTATGTCAGATGTTGAGCCATTGAAACAACAAATATTTCTCTCTCACTATAGATAATAACAACACTTTCTCAATGTTTCTTGGGAAATATCTTGGTTTTCATGTTCAGTTTTGGTTGAATCCTTTATGAAGACAAGTATAATGGAGTGTGATCTTCCTATTATTGATTTGTCTCTGGCAAGGGATGATTCGGTGTGGAGGATCACCGACTCCATTGCAAAGTTCAAGTGATTTGAGGTGATAAACCATGCCGCTTCTTGCAATGTGGTGGAGAGATATGAGAAGGAATGTGTTTGATTATTCGAGTTGTCTCTTGAGAAAAAGAGAGGTAAGGCAAAGCGAGTACCTGTAGTGCGTGGTAATGATAGTGAGCCCATCCGTGATGAAGCTGTCACAACTGGTAAGCACGAGAACCTTAAAATTGGGAAAAGAATGCAAGGAGCTCAAGGGAAAATAACATGTGATAGACTGTCCAAAGCAAATAGGAGGGAAGTTTAGTCTTTTGCGAACTAGGTAGAGCAATAAAATACGATAAAGGTGACATTGTTGACATTTGTTGATAGTTGTTGAGGGCGATGAATCACAACAGTGTCACAAACAACAACCTCACAATAAAATACCTATCAGCATAATAAATGGTTCTATGTATCTTAAAAAACAAATTATTTTCCCTTTTTTTATAATATATATATATATTTTTAATTTCAGTATGTTTTATAATTTTGTGTGAGTCAAGTGTATTACTAATTAGAAGTGGCAAGAGGGAGAGGGTATTTTTATGGCTCTTGAGAAATCAAAGTTTTAGAGTATTCATGGGGTTTGGGGAAAATGAAGAGTATTTTATGGCCCCGGAGAAATCAATATTTTAGAGTATTCATGGTGCTTCGAGAAAATGAAAAATAATCAGGCAAAAACGTGTGGTTTAATCGAAGGCATTCTTCTCACCAAAGAATTTTAGGTCTCTTCTCTCATTGTGTTGGGTGACTCTCTTTTAATAATTCATTATTTGGTCAAAGGATCGTCCCATTAAGACAAAGTTCTGGATAATCTCTTGAATCAAATTATGAAAATAATAAAAGATATCCCAAAGATGAGTTCCAATCACATTCTAAGGGATAGTAACAAGGAAGCGGATCAATGTGCCAGATATGGTTGCAATTTGAAGTCTAGAGAGTTTATGGTTAACGATCAATTGACCATCATCCATCCCTTTGCGGACTATGCATGAATCTTATGTTCAATTATCAATCCAAAATCTCTAATGTCAAGTTTCCAAACCTGAATTATCTAGTGGATTCAAGAAAATATTTTGTAATCAAGGGTTATCTTTTGAAGTAGGCTATATGTACAGCAAGTTTTATCTAATTTTGGGGCTTTATTAGAAGGTATTCACCTCCAAAGAGTTGTATATGCTTAGTATCAGTTGTATTTCTCTTTGGAAGATAATTTTGGTTCGGGAATCTATAGATGATACTGAAGGTGAAAGAAAATCACAATGTAAATCCTGATAGATAGCTGTGGTCGAGGCATTTTTTTTCTAGAGGAAAAAAACCTATAATTTTCATTAAAATATAAAATTACATGTGTATATGCTGAAGCATTATAATGGACATTTCCCTAAAAAAATATACAGGTTCTTCTGGTTTCCTAAAAAATAAACATGATTTTCAATAGTATTTAACAACATTTATGATTTGCAAAAAAAGATAGGTACCTTTTAGTCCACAAATTGCCCACTTTGGCCCTCAAAGAGATTTTACCAACCCCCCATCGACCCATAAACAAAAAAACACCTATAGATGTCACCTTTTGTGCATTGGTTTTTTGCCCACACCGTGAGCCAAAAATGTGTACTTCCAGCCCCTCGTGGATCCCCGCGATCTGGCCTGTGCAAGTACAAGTATGAGAGACAAAAATAGGTTTTAGCTAACAAAAAGGATAAGCTGCAAAGTGATGATCTATCATGAGAAAATAAACAAAGTAGTTTTTCCTCAACATCGAAAGTTCAAAATCTTCTGATAGTGGCTTATGCGTAGTGATCATTTATCATTCTTTCTTACCTTAGAAGGCCCAAGGTCAAAAACAGATCATGTTTTTTGTCATTTATCTTCAAAGATTTCACATGTGTCGTTGTCCATTTCCAATCCATTTTTTGATAACATGTCAACTTCTTCATTTATGTGCCTGGAGATGCGATCAAAAGATTTAAGCGAGAAGTGTGAGATTTTTCTTTGAATTTTCCATGATGGGAAGGAGAGAGAAATATTTTAGAGAATATTCCTTCTTCATCCATAGAATGACCACCTAAGAGGCGTCGTAGATATGAAGAGAATGGAGATTTTTTGATATGGCTAAAATAATTATAGTGTAGAGAGTGTATAGCTCAACCGTATTGTAGTCTAACCAATATTTGAGGAGAAATATATGGTATGAGAGTGAGAAACATGTCAAATCCCTCCAACACCCCCTAACAAAGGAGAGCCTTGATCCTTGAGAGGATTTTTGTAGGGGAAAGGGTAAATGGAGATCCAAGTGAAGGATTTGAGGGAAAAGTGGAGGAGATGACGAGACTAAGAGAAGATGCTTTTGCCAAATTTGGAGGGGAGTCTTCAAAGATAGCATAATTTTTATCTAGCCAAATCCCCCAGCTGACTATCAAGGGTAGGTGTTACACTAAATATTTTTACCACGACTGTCGATTCAGATATCTTGCAATCCAATGGAGTGTCTCAAGTGAATCCCCTATAAATCTTGAAGTAAAAAAATACTAGGGACAAAAGGAATTTTGGTTTTCACTGCTTAAAACCTATTTTTGAGCATCTGTGCAGTTTTCCTAAAAAAAACCCGTGCATGCGCAGTTTCTTCCACTATAAACCACAGATGTTTGTTCACGCAAGTAAAAATAAAAAGTAAGTTCTAGAAGCTTTGGTTGAGTAATCTTATCCAAATTAGAAACCTCGAACCACTACATACCTGCACCTCGTCCCTTGGTATATGGAACTAATCTCCTTTTCTTAAGGATCATATCCCTTGAGAAGTGGAACTAGAAACCTCCTCATCCTTCCTATAAATTGAACATAGGACTAAAGGAATGGGAGACTGGGATTTGTAAACTCATGTTGTTGGCTTGGGTTTGAAGAACTTGTGATCAAGGGAAGGAAAGGAGACCATTGGAAGAGGCTTATGACATCAAGGCAACCAGGTCGCAAGCTTGTTCTCCCTTTGAATATAATACAAAGTCAATTGTTCTTTCCTAATTCCGCTTATTTTGATGTTATTTGTGGGATTCCTTGATCACTCACATCGTTAATAACTAATTATTGATTCAATTATATGTTGTATGCTAAATTAGGGATTTCATTTACCTTTTCTTTCATATGCGATATGTTTTGATCCCTTTGAATGTTTTTGTATATACAGATCTCTTTTGAAGCATCATGGAGAAGTTGTGGAAAGCATTCAGAAAGCATATAAGGCATTGAGAGAAAGCTAGTTGTAGAAAGCACTGAAAGGAATTCTATAAGCACTTCCTTAATAGGTGAGTGATTCTTTGCATACTACATGCTTCATGTTTTGGTTATAGGCTAAGGAAAGATTTATTGTTTTGAATGTTTGTTTCTAGTTTTCCTTTAGGATTCTAGGGAGATCGCTTTTGTCCGTAGAAGGGATTTATCTGCATAATAGTAGGCTTTTTAGATTATCTGATAGAGAACTGAAGATCCAAGGTTTAAGGCAACTAAATATATTAACTTTCTTCCAATCCTAAGCTTAAGGGCATAGATGATTTACTTTAGACTAGATTTGTCGTGCAAAGGGACATCTAATGAAAATAAAAGAGATGGTTTGTATCTTAGATATACATAGCATACAAATGTTTGGCCCCTCAAAGGAGAAACTTTGAAGAATGTCCCAGGTTCAGACTTTCCCTTTAAGCATAAGCCACATGAATAGAATAGTTTGGGAGGACAATAAATTTTCCAAAGAAGTTTCTCACACCACTGGGGATTCTCCATACATGGAATTCGATATAGATAACCATACTTTGGTGCATAGGTCTTATGCAAACTCTAAGTCCAGATGAGTTGTTCCTCATTGTTAGTTAGGCGTATGTTTGATAATTTTAGAGCCCCCATATAATGATCCCAATAAGTAGCATCATCACCCTCTAGATGGAGATCAACAATTAAGTGCCAAGAAGAGTTGGAGATAACTTGATTTAGAATGAAAATATATCTATCTACCAGAGATTGAATCAGTGGATCAGGAATTCGATGTTAATGAAGGCTACCTATCCATGGATATTTCCCAATTATGATATTTTTTCCATTTCCCACCTTCCAACATAAATGATTTCCAATGATCGCAAAGCCTTGAGAATTGCTTTCCAGGCAATGGATGTGTTTCTAGAAGATTTAATAGGAGTATGAATCCATTCTAGAATTGATAAGGGTCAGATGTATTTTTTTTCTAATGTAACCGCTCATAGCCTTGAACATTGAATAAAACACCATACACCTTTGGCAACCAAAAGTTGATCAAAATTTGGGAGTTTTTTAATACCCCGGCCTCACAAGGATTTTGGGAGAGAGATGGAGCTCCATGCAGTAAGAGAAAAAGTGTTTTTTTCATGCTTCCTGTACCAAATAAATCCAACCGAAAGTTGTTTTATTTTCCCCAAAATATCTATGGAATCTAAGCAAGGAAGCCCAAAAAATAGGAATTTATTCAATCACCAATTTTCAAAGCATAAGATGTCCATCCTGAGACAACCATCGGAAACTCCAAATTCGAATCATTTTTCAACTTTTTTCCAGGAGCCAAGCCCAATCCGAAATCTGATAATTACATGGTTTTAGGGTAAACCCTAGATATTTAATCCCAAGATCAACTCCTTTTTTTGAAATATAGAGTATATATCATAGGAGGACAAATAAATTTTCAATAAAGCACAACTATAGAGAACTTACTTTTGTTTTTTTATTTGCATTCCAGTAGCCTGATTAAATAGCTCAAGGAGAGACTCAAGATGGATAATCTAATGTAAGTCCTCATTCAAGAAAATAAGGATGTCATACACAAATACAAGATGGGTCAGGAAACACTTTGGAGAGATGATAGTACCTTTGAAGTGGCCTAATCTAAAAATTGAAAATATCATCCTATTGAGACCCTCTGCTATCAGGAGGAAAAAGAAAGTGATATATTAGGCAGTCCTATTGCAAACCCCTTTCAGCATTGAATAAAGGGGAGGAAACTCCATTGATAAGAACCACAAAGTAGGGGCATAGATACAATTCATAACCCATGAGGCAAAGGGAAAGGAAAACCTTAGATGGATTAAAAAGAGATGAATATAGTGTGAATATAAAGCCAATCTACACAATCAAAAGCTTTGGACATATTCACTTTTAGAACGAGGGTTTTTTTTTGAGAGGTGAATAGAATGGAGAGCATCTTAGGCAAGTCCATTGGCATCATGAAGTTTTCTATTATCAAGAAATCCAAACTGCTCAAAATAGATATGGAGAGAAAGAATGTTCTTTAGGCAGAGAGCTATGATTTTTGAGATGAACTTCTAAATCGAGTTACAGAGAGAGATGGGACAGAAACGATAAAAAGTAGGATTATTATATTTTTGGATGAGGGCTAGAAAGGTAGATTTGAAAGGCCCTAACATTTGTCCTTATTATACCACTGAGAGTAGATCTTTGCCAATGAATTCCCAACATCTAATGTAGAATTCAACTAGGAGGACATTGGGCCGAGGCTCTTGTCCTTATGGAAACTGTGAATGACATATCTTAGTTCCTCCTTGATAATATCCTCCATTAACATATCGTTTTCATCCTAATCCATGAAACATGGAAAATGTCAGGTAACGTGGATAACCTGCTCAATGGAAACACAATTTTCATAGTGGAAAATATTTTTTAAGTAGGAGACTCTTTCAAAGGCAATGTTCAAGAAAGAAGTGGCATATGCACCTGAGGGTTCTATAACACCCCATATTGTATTTATAGTTTTCCTGTGGCTAGCCACTCGGTGGAAGAAATTTGTATTTCCATCCCTAGTTGATAACCAAATAGCTCGACATTTTAAGTGTCATTCATTTTCCCTATCAAGGAGAATATTTCTTCCTGATTTCTCTAGGGTCATAATTTGGTCATGTAGATCCTCAGGAGCAGCAGGGGAAGATATCATATTCCAGAGAGATTGTATATTTTGTTCAATATATGAAAGGGGTTTTGAGGATGTCTAATTTTTTTTTTGGCCCAATATGCAATGATATTCTTTTCTTTTTTTAGATTGTGATGAAATTGGGAGGAGGGGGGTTTAGGGGAAGCATGGGAGAGAGGGGACCACGTCGATTTTAGCAAAGAAATAAGGGATGGATCCTCTAACCAATAGGGGTTTCGTTTTAAAGGACTAGGAGGTTTTTCAGGGAAGGAGGCCAATTCAAATATAATAGGAGAGTGATCCAAAATTCCCCCAATTGTCGATCATTGTTTTGTTTTAAGCTCTAAATCCAACATGTTCTCTAAAATAAGGAATCTATCTAGTACTCTAGCAATTATTGTCTGTCCTGAGTGATTATTTGACCAGGTGGGGGAGAGCTTTGGTGGAAGGACATCACATAGATTTGGATCGTCTAGGATGGATACCATAAATTCAAAGAGGGGATGTGGTATAGTTGAATATTCCCAAAATTTTGAATTTCTCGCAATGAAATTTAAGTCCCCGCCTAAGATGACTTTGTCAGATATGGAAATTTTTTTTTTTTAAAACAAAATCGGCTATGTTATATTCATTCGAAAAAAAGAGGGAGATTAACTCATTGATACAAGGCTTTTAAGCAGATCAGGAAGGAAGTAGGAGTAAAATTCCTTGATCTGTTGATTCCTACTTTCGCTTGTAGCTGAAAAGAGCCTAATTTACCTACTGCAATTGGATTATATGTTCTAACATATCGCTGAAGCAATAGAATACATTTTTTCTTCATTTTAAACTAAAAATAGATTCCAAACATTTGTAGAGAAGGAATTCTTTTTTTTGATGGTAGATTCTCATGGAGTATGAGACAAATTTGAAGTTGTCTCCTCCTTTTACTCTTTATTAATGGATTTTTCTTCTTTCCGAGGGTGTTCACTGCAATGATCATTAGAACTTGTATTCTCAGCGAAATGCTTTTCCACCATCTCTCGCATGGATTTGAAATCTTGTTCAATATGTGTTCAATGCTGATTGATCTTGTCAATGGAGTTCTTGAAGTTCGTACACTGGTGGTATATGAACCCTATTTGTGAGGAGTAGTGATCCTTCCATTGGTTGTGAAATGATTTGATTTGTTCCAACTCTTCTCTAATGGAGTTGCAGTGAGGGAAATAATGATTCAAATCCATTTCTCACAGATATGAAGAGTTGAAGGAACTGAAATTAGAGTAAGATATTGTAGGCACTGAGAGCTGCAGGGATACAATAGAAGAAGAAAAATTGAAAGAGATAAGGGAGTCCCGCAACAAGGAGAGTGACTGAAACAAAGGTGGGGAGGTGAAAGAGGGTGAGGAAACTTAGAGAGAATAAACACAAATATGCAAGGGGAGGAGCAGAGGTGGATATTTAAAGCCACAGGAGAGTGAAGAAGGAGCACGTGAACTCTAAGTGATATCTCTCTCGAATATGCAGGCAACGAAAAATACAAGCGTACAAATTCAAAGAGAGGATCTTATTTGTTTGGGAGTTGGAGAAATGACTTGGAGGGATATTCTGAAGATTTTGAATGTGACAGGCCATAGATGGGAAGGCACATTTTTTTGGATTTAGTGGAGGTCCATTTGAGAATGTGAATAGAAGATAAATTAGGGAATATTTGAAGGAGATCATGTCATTGATCCTGACCTCTCCTTGGGGTTTGCAACATGATAGCGGGGTCATCCACAGTCCTGTTTTGCTCAACCTTTTAACAAAGCTGTGTGTACAATTGCATTCAAAATTTCATGCCGAATTATCTTCCCAATCCGGGCAAAATCACACTTCCCTTATTCTACGCTGGAAAATTTAAACAAATAAGTCTGGGTTATTTTGATATCTCAATTCAAAGAATTGAGATATTAATTCAACATTCCTCTATAGCTATAACCCGACAGTCCATTATGTATACATATGCGCCCCCATATATATATATATATATGTGTGTGTGTGTGTGTGTGTGTGTGAAGATTTAAATGAGCAACCGATCGCTCGCATAAATCACAACTTCACCATTAGAGTTAAGAACAACTAACTTATTATTCGTATGTGTACATAGCTCGGGCCCACTCATTTATTCGTTAACAACAACGCAACATACCTTTGTTAACTCTACGCGCTCATCCAACGACTGCTATCACGTCGCATCACTTCAATTGATCCAACGGCCCTGGTCAAATCTCGCGCGGCTTATGTGCACGAACGATAGCGACTAACTGTCGACTCGATCGGAGGGCTCGTATTCCATCGCGCTGTAACTTCTGATCGGACGGATATCGCATGGCGAAGGTGCACGGATGATAATGCGTGATGGCGCGCAATGGAGGCGGTTTTCTAATTTCGCTCGGGGACACGTGTCGCCTGTCCTGTGGAATCGCTCCCAATTCCTCAAATACCGCTCACCGTGTAAAGGTGGTGCGATGAAAACCAGAAACCGCCTTCACTGTTCATCTCAGTCACGGTTCTGCTCTTTCCTCGATGCGCCAGGTTCCGTTCAACTCACTTCCGCGTACAACACTAACTCGTGGCTCCAATACGATTCAATGATACTATTCAACTGTTGTCATTATAACGAATCTCCATTGTAGTAAATCTCATTCATAGCAATCGGGCTACGCCGTCGATCATCCTCTTAACAGACCAAGTTTGTTACTTCACTCAGTCAGGGTTTACGCTTCAGGCAATTACGCTATTCTTTGATAGACAGAGCATAGTTATATCTTACTCTTTCAACAGGACCTTATTCACCCTTTCCCTATTTCTTATGCAGAGCGCACACACAGTCACTCATTCATAGAGAGTATGGTTCGTTTTTCTTCTGAGGGGAACATGAAATTCACACAAAACAAGGTTCTTCACTGCAGAACTACCACACAATCACTCCTTGACTCACAGTCTATTGTCACGGTTCTTAACATGGTTTTTATCACTCATATTTCCATACCCTTGCTTATTGGACTCGTCTCAATTACACAGAATCATTCACCAAGAACTCATGTGTTCACACAGGATTTAACTCGTCAAATGCACAATAATACTGAATCAATTCTTCACATGGTTCGACCCAGATGACATAAGTCACACATGGGATTTATAAACAATTCTCCATAAATATATATATATATATATATATATATATATATATATATATATATACACATACAGGCGATCAACCTCAAAAGAAATCGCTTACAAATTCATGACAAGCCAGATATTCAGTTCAGTGGCCATTATCCTCCTACTCTGTTGCTGAAGAAGTTCTCTACCTCTCTCTGACTCTCTCTCTCCCATCTAAACTCTTCAGGATTACATTTATACCACAAGGATGACCTGAATCGATTCAGGTCTCCAAACAGTTCAGCAACTCTTAGCATTCCCAATTCCTAAAATCATACTCAATAACTGAACTAATCCTAACTGACTCTTCGTATTCCTATCTTAACCAATTTCTCATGTTCTCAAATGACTTGAGAACAATTACAATTCCCTACCAACTTTATTCAAACTATTAATATTTACAAGAATATTTAAGAACATGGGACCCCCTATGTCTACTTATGTACAAAGTAACTTTTGAGCCTAATGCCCCTGCATCAGACTCCCAAACTTCAAATTGTTCATGATCTCTTGATCATGTGTCTTCGTCTCTACCTCCCGGATCCCATACTTGGTTTTGCTGCTGCCCATCAACTTCATCATCCTTCAACTGATCTTCTCCAGGCTTCTAGACTTTGTTCTGTAAGTCACCTCCAGCTATACTTTCACTATCTACTTTTGTCCTCCCTGTACAAAGATCCTTTTGTTTCCTTGCTGCTGTCTGCTGCTTCAGAGACACGCTTACCATCAGTCTTCTGATGTATTCAATCTCCATGTCCAGCTTATCCTCTAGCTGGAAATCATCTTGCCCTCTGCAACACTTTTCTTTTGTTCATCATCTACAAATTCATTCTCAGAAAACAATTCACTATTTGATTTCCTACCAGCAGTGACATACTCATCTAGTATACTAGTAAACATAATTTGATTCTGCAAGCTAGTATCTACTCTTCTCTTCTTCACAGCTTCAGGCATCCTTGCTCCAGGGTCTGCAATCCCTTTCTCTTCTTCAAATGTTCCCAGCAAACAACTCAGCCAATTCTCCTGTGTTTGTTTTACATCTTCAACATGCTAGAAGTTAGCTCCAACATCTCTTCCTTCCTCTTGGGCAATCTTCAAAAACTGCCTCTCATCCTCTTGATGGATTCTGGAAATCCAATCAAGTTCTCAGAGCTTTTCTTTCTCATATTCTGTCAGCATGGAATGCTGATTCCTCCTTACTTCAGCAGCTTTTAAAATCTTCTCATCAGTCTGCTCTTGGCCCATCAGTCTAGCCAATTCTTCTTTGTCAATGACAGTGACAAATCTCTGCATATGAGACAGGGTTGTCTCATCCTCCTTCAGCAACAATTTTTCTTCTCTCAAGACAATTTCAAAGGATGAATTGTCTTATGCATCACCTGTACACATAAACAAACTATCAGTGTTAAAACCATGAGACCTAATGGTCTCAATTGATGACCTAGTCACCAATTCTTCTCCCAGCATTTCTAAGTCTGGTTCAAGGTTCGGAAATTCTTCATCATCTTTTTCTTCAGCTATCAGAGTCATCTCTACTGCTCCAATCATCATGCCCAAATGATGATCCCTCACTATGTTTCCAGCCAACACAATTTCCTTCTTATTCACCTCTCTGACAACTTCCAACTGTTTTTCTTCCTATTTCTCTGCATAATCATCAGTAGTAAAGTTCCAATGCTTAAATGTCTCCTTTTCTTCTGACAACACATCAATATGTTGTTCGGAACTTCCTTCCAAATCTTCTGTCAGCACCCCAGCCTGCTGATTTGCATCCTTCATGAGACTGTCAACTAGTCTCACTTTTCTTCCATCATCTGCTCCATGAGCTCCATCCATGAAGATCTTTCGGCCTTGCTTTCCCAGCAACTCATCCAGTGCATAGGTCCTCTGCTCCTTCAATTCTCTTCTCTGATAATCCAACCTCCTATATAACTCAACAAGTTCAATAGGAGTAGATTTCGGGAACCTTACACAACCTTTTATGCCTCTGCTGGTTCTTGACCAATCCTCTGCGGGTCCTTCTCTTTCTGCTCCAACATTCTGTTGGATATCTTCATTTGACCCTTCTGTCTTCATCTCTCCCTGAGATCTCACTATCTCAGCATTGATCTGAACAGATTTCGGATTCAATGTCTTCTTCTCACCAACAAACTCTGAAGCTTGTTCATCTTCCAGTGGTATACCTGTAAACATACACAACTTTTTAGTTTTCAAATCACAAGAATTTTCAGTCTTGGCTGCTTCCTCAAGCACTTCTTCTTGAACAGGTCTGCACATGGAATCTTCAGTTTCCATCCTTGTCTCAAGGACTCTGGGTTCTTCTTCCTCTGTGGAGTATGTCATCACCTCAAATTTTTCAGACTCAAGAACACAAGCCCTTACATCATCTGGAATTGTCCAATAACTTAGGAATTCCTCAATGATTTACTCCTCAGCAAGACAAGATTGTCGCTGCCTCAAGTCTTCACTATGTCTCACAAGATCTCCTGCAGGTCTCCACTCTTCATGTGTGCTCTGTTCTGCTTCACAGACAGAAATTTATTCTTTCAACTCAGCTGCTCTGAGTTCTTCTCTCAACAAGGCAATCTTCTTTTGCCTCAACCTCATCTGTAATGGTTGCCATTTCACATTCTTCCTCATGAGCCAACCAACTCTCTAGCTTTCTTCTATCCTTAGTTTCAATCTGTTGAACTCTTCCCTGATCTCAGTTAATTATTTCTGCCATTCTTCATCTGTGGATTTCTTCTTCATGCCATTTTCTTTGGCATCTTCTTTCCTTCTTCTGTTGTGGCCTCTCTCAGAACCTCTGCAATCTCTGCAGTCTCTGCTATGGCTCTCAGTAGCCATTTTCTTCTCTAGGAGTTCTCCACTCACAAGTTGCACTAAGCCTCTGCAACAGCAAGCTCTCTTGCTGCAACTCACCTCACCAATCCTTTCCTCTGGATCCAACTTTTGGCAAGTACTGGTCCCCTTATCTACAGGAACCTTCTAGGCTTCACTCTGCAACTTCTCTCAAGAACACCTCTTTTCTTCTGTCATCCAACCTCTGTTGGGAATCTTCCAGATTCTGCCACACTTTTCTTCTTTACTCAGAGTCCCTTGTTTGACTCTTCTTCCACTGCTCTCAAGGCAGTGATCTACTTCTGCTGAGATGTATCCAATTGTCTGCACTCCGAATTCTGCAAACAATCCTTCAACCAGAGTTAAACACTGCTCATTTCTCTTGAGAACACTGCAATTGTCCTCCTTATCTAGCCTTTAGCTGAATACCACGCTCACTGCCTTCACTATCAGTTATGTCTCCAATTTTCAGCAACCATAATTCTTCAATTTCAATTTCAAATCAGATTAAATTTAATTACCTGCAAGATCATGATCCTGTCCTCCACTCATCCTGCAAATCCTGTTCACTATGATTTTGTGTACTTTGCTGCCTGATCTTCCTTCTTCAAATCTGTAGTCTTCAAAAATCTCGTCCTCCAATTGGACTCTGCAATTCTGCAATCACCTTCACTGTATCTCTGTAGGCCGCAATCTTATCAGTTTCCACAAGTCTGGTTTCCTTGTATTCACCAAACTTGGACTTTTCAAAAAGAGCTATTCCCGAAGCTCTGATACCACTTGATAGCGGGGTCATCCCCAGTCCCGTTTTGCTCAACCTTTTAACAAAGCTGTGTGTACAATTGCATTCAAAATTTCATGCCCAATTATCTTCCCAATCTGGGCAATCTCACACTTCCCTTATTCTACGCTGGCAAATTTAAACAAATAAGTTTGGGTTATTTTAAAAGCTCAATTCAGAGAATTGAGATATTAATTCAACATTCCTCTATAGATATAACCCGACAGTCCATTATGTATACATATGCGCCCCCATATATATATATATATATATATATATATATATATATATATATATATGTCAACCGATCGCTTGCATAAATCACAACTTCACCATTAGACTTAAGAAAAACTCGCTTATTATTCGTATGCGTACAGTGCTCGGGCCCACTCATTTATTCGTTAACAACAACGCAACATACCTTTGTTAACTCCACGCGCTCATCCAACGGCTGCTATCACGTCGCATCACTTCAATTGATCCAACGGCCCTGGTCAAATCTCGCGCGGATTATGTGCATGAACGATAACGACTAAACGTCGACCCAATCAAAGGGCTTGTATACCATCACGCCGTAACTTCTGATGGGACGGATATTGCACGACGAAAGTGCACGGATGATAATGCGCGATGGCGCGCAGTGGAGGCGGTTTTCCAATTTCGCTCGGAGACATGTGTCGCCCGTCCTGTGGAATCGCTCCCAATTCCTCAAATACTGCTCACCGTGTAAAGGTTGTGCGGTGAAAACCAGAAAATGCCTTCACTGTTCATCTCGGTCACGATTCCACTCTTTCCTCGATGCGCCAGGTTCCGTTCAACTCACTTCCGCGTACAACACTAACTCGTGGCTCCAATACGATTCAATGATACTATTCAACTATTGTCATTATAACGAATCTCCATTGTAGTAAATCTCATTCATAGCAATCGGGCTACGCCGTCGATCATCCTCTTAACAGACCAAGTTTGTTACTTCACTCAGTCAGGGTTTACGCTTCAGGCAATTCTGCCATTTTTTTGACAGACAGAGCGTAGTTATATCTTACTCTTTCAACAGGGCCTTATTCACTCTTTCCCTATTTCTTATGCAGAGCGCACACATAGTCACTCATTCACAGAGAGTATGGTTCATTTGTCTTCTGAGGGGAACAGGAAATTCGCACAAAACAAGGTTCCTCACTATAGAACTGACACACAATCACTCCTTGACTCACAGTCTATTGTCACGGTTCTTAACACGGTTTTTATCACTCATATTTCCATACCCTTGCTTATTGGACTCGGCTCAATTACACAGAATCATTCACCAAGAACTCATGTGTTCACACAGGATTTAACTCGTCAAATGCACAATAATATTGAATCAATTCTTCACATGGTTCGACCCAGAAGATATAAGTCACACACGGGATTTATAAACAATTCTCCATATATATATATATATATATATACAGGCGATCAACCTCAAAAGCAATTGCTTACAAATTCATGACAGACCAGATATTCAGTTCAGTGGCCATTATCCTCCTACTCTGTTGCTGAAGAAGTTCTCTACCTCTCTCTGACTCTCCCTCTCCCATCTAAACTCTTCAGGATTACATTTATACCACAAGGATGACCTGAATCGATTCAGGTCTCCAAACAGTTCAGCAACTCTTAGCATTCCCAATTCCTAAAATCAGACTCAATAACTGAACTAATCCTAACCGAGTCTTCATATTCCTATCTTAACCAATTTCTCATGTTCTCAAATGACTTGAGAACAATTACAATTCCCTACCAACTTTATTCAAACTATTAATATTTACAAGAATATTTAAGAACATGGGACCCCTATGTCTACTTATGTACAAAGTAACTTTTGAGCCTAATGCCCCTGCATCAGAAGAGTTGAAGGAACTGAAATTAGAGTAACATATTGTAGGCACTGAGAGCTGCAGGGATACGATAGAATAAGAAAAACTGAAAGAGATAAGGGAGTCCCGCAACAAGGAGAGTGACTGAAACAAAGGTGGGGAGGCGAAAGAGGGTGAGGAAACTTAGAGAGAATAAACACGAATATGCAAGGGGAGGAGCAGAGGTGGATATTTAAGGCCACAGGAGAGTGAAGAAGGAGCACGTGAACTCTAAGGGATATCTCTCTCGAATATGCAGGCAACAAAAAATACAAGCGTACAAATTCAAAGAGAGGATCTTATTTGTTTGAGAGTTGGAGCAATGACTTGGAGGGATATTCTGAAGATTTTGAATGTGACAGGCCATAGATGGGAAGGCACGTTTTTTTGGATTTAGTGGAGGTCCATTTGAGAATGTGAATAGAAGATAAATTAGGGAATATTTGAAGGAGATCATGTCATTGATCCTGACCTCTCCTTGGGGTTTGCAACATGCTTTATTTTCCAAATCATCAACACTACCATTATTTTCTCTGAGGACATGATAATAAGAGATCTCTCCAATTTTCTTCATTTATTATTGAATTCAAAAGACAATTTGATCAAGGAGAGCGTTCTTGGCGATCGATATTTTGACCATTTGTTGGATAAGGATGGTAGAGTCACCAAATACGATCGAGTTATTGAAAATTTGTTCACAAAGAATCTGTGCACCCAACAAAAAGGCATAGGCCTCAGCTCTGTTATTGGAAACATAACCCAATCCCCACTCGAAAGAAACAAATATGGATCTTAAATGATCGAAAATGACTCCTCTAGCACCAACAATACCGAGATTTTATTTGGATGCACCATCAAAGAAAATACAGGGCCTCTCGAGAAATTTTAACCAATCTTTGAAGTCTTGGTCTTTCAAACGTATCTTCCATTTGTCTGATCTGGAAGCATTCATACTAGATAAACAAGCAAGGGTGGGGGATCAATCTAGAAAAAATTTCAACCAGTGACTCTCTTCATATTGAAGGAACTCAATATCTATTTTATTGTTCCCTTTTGATAAAATGGATTCCATGGAGAGGCTCTAGGTTTTGGCCATAATTTTTCTGATCTCAGGCTTAATGTTTTGGAAGATAAACTTGCTCCTTCCTAACCAGAGATGAGAGCATAAGAAAGTTGGAAGATTAATCCAAAAATGTTTAAGCATAGCCTTGTTTTTAAAGGAGTAAGGGTATCTAGACTTCAACAGGAAAAGAAGTCACTTAAGTTGAGATTGGAATTAACATGGACTTGAAGAGGGATAACTAGGTTTTTCCAAAAATTGACTGAAAGTTCACAATTGATGAATAGATGAGGAACATTTTCCTTTGATTTAAAATAAAAGGGGAAGATGGAGGGGGAGTGAATACCTCTTTTTATGAGATTGTCAGTTGTGAGAATTTTCCCTTTGAGCGTGGTCCATATAAATACTTTGATTTTGGGGAGACTTTAAAATTTCCAAACTATTTTTTAGAGAGGCTAAACGGGTTTTTGATGATCTTATTGAAGTATTCCATATCCATATTTAATTGTATAGTCTCTCCGAGTTGGGTTCCAATTGAAACTATCTTGTTGCTTGAAGCGAATTGGGGTTGCTCCCTTAATATGATGAAGAAGATGGTTCCATTGTTTGGAGGAGCTTCGGGGGAATTGCAGGATAATTCCATCCTTCCCATGAAAAATTATGGTGATTCCAAGAGGATATTTGAACAAGGTTTTGAATGCCTTTGATTTTAAGAAAAATTTGAGATGTTGAATGTCCTGAAGAGTAGAAAGGGGGGGCTTACCCATGATGTTATCCGACCAAATGTTTGAATCTTGTCCCCCCCTATAGAGGCTTGAGGTATTGTCTTGGATTAAAGGTAGGGTTTTTTTGCAAAGCTTCCATATTTGCGAGCAAGATCTGGATGGGAGCTGAGAAGAGAGAAGATAGTGTCGAGAAGCGTTGATGTATTTTTTTTCTATAACTTGCTTCCACCAAGAAGAATCTCCCGTGATAAGCCTCCATATGATTTTTTCTCCCATAGCAATGTTCATCAGGCGAGGGAGTCTAATGGAAGTTCCTCCTTTATCGTAGGGAACTGGAAATTAATTCTAACTTACCAATATAAATTTTTTGGTCTTTGATTTACCTCCCTGCCATAAAAAAATTCTTATGATTAATTCAATCTGCTTTTGGATCCCAGTTGGAGCTTGAATAATTGTGTATTGATATAAGGGAAGGGCAGAGATAATATATTTGATCAAGATTATCCTCCCCAAAAAATTAAACCATTGTATTCCTCAATTCTACATTTTCTTCTTCATTTTGTTATAGTCTTTGTCCAAACCTCAGCCTTCATGATACCTTTTGATATTGGAAGTCCTATATGCTTGAAGTGAGACCAATTTGGTTTGAAATGTATACCAAGTATTTGAGATATGTGTTGAAGAGTTCAGATAGGAGTGTTCCATCCAAATAATTACTCTTTGTATTGTTTAGTATACCTCCCGAAGGTTCCAAAAATTGATCCAATATTGCTTTAAATCTTCTGGAAACAGTACAGGAGGCTCCCCCAATGAACAAGGTATCATCGACAAATTGGGAGTGATTCATTCTTTTGACTCCCGTGCTATAATGAATCCTAGTGATAAGCCCACTTTTCTTTCTAGCTTCCTACTTAGAGATTCAACCATGATGATGTAGAGGAAGGGAGATACGGGGCATCCTTTCCTAAGACCCCTAGAGCTTTGGAATATTTTTCCAGGTCTTCCATTGATTGAGGGGGAAATATAGGGCCCACGAATACATGCTATTATGAGGTCAATGAAGTCTTTATCAAAGCCAAATTTGTGAAGAATAACTAGAAGGAAGAAGTGGCTCACTCTATCAAAGGTATTGGCCATATCTAGCTTCAATATGAATCCTTGCTCATTTATAGAGAGGCTAGAGTGGATAGATTCTTGGACTAGCGGGATATTGTCAACAATTTTTCGATTAGGGATGAAACCACCTTGATTTTCAAAGATGAGGAAAGGGAGGAGGGATTTGAGTTGATTTTCCAAGATCATGGTTATGATTTTGTAGGAGGAGTTTCACAAAGATATGGTTCTAAAACGGTTATAAGAGGTAGGCCTAGATTGTTTAGGTATTAAATCCAGGAAGATTGAGTTTGTATTGTCTCCAATTCTGCGCTTTCAGTGAACCCATTGGATCATCTTAAGAAGATAATTTTTGATGGGATCCCAAAACAAGTGATAGAATGTTATAGTGAAACCATCCGGCCCTAGAGCTTTGTCAGGATGGAGGGTATATAACATTTTTTATTTTCGCTTCCTCAACAGATTTGGTTAGTGTTGCATTTGCCTCATTGGAAACTATGTTTGGAATGTGTCTTATGAAATCTTAGAAATTTTTGGCCTCTTCCTCAACTTTTAACAATATTTTAAAATGTTGGTGCACATCCTCTTTAATTTCTTCCTACCCTTTGATTTCAATGTTCCCTTCTCCATGAATTACCTCTATGTGATTCTTTACTCTACGCTTTTTGGTAAGATTATGAAAGAAAGAAGTGTTCTTGTCACCATTATGAATCCATAGATTCTTGGATTTGATTCTCTAGGTTTCCTCCTCTTTCCTATTGGTTTTATAGATTTCCCAATAAAGCTCTTTTTCTTTGGATTGCATTTCTTTTGTGACCTCTCCTATTGCCATGTTTGCCTAGACTTGAGCTAACTTGATTTAAAGCTCAATATTCTTTTGGTTGGGCTCTTTGTAGTGGGATTTGGATGGAATTATATTAGAGAAAGCATAATCTGCTTTAACTTGGTCTCCCAAATGTAACTTGGAGATCCATTAACACTAAGTTTCCATATTGAAGCCACTAACTGCCTAACCTCGTCGAAGGAGGACCACAAAGGATTATAGTAAAATGGGATAGGTCCCAAATTTACATATTCACTGAGGCTTAGAGAAATAGGCTTATGATCATAGGTTGCGGATAAGATAATTTTTTATGTCATTGGATTAGAACGAGAGATGAGGCTGACATGAATTAGGAATTTGTCTAGTCTTTCCTTTATGTTGCATGGGCCAATTCTTCTATTACTCCAAGTGATTTTTTTTTTTGGGATGATATCCATTAAATTTTGAACCTTTATTATACTCTCAAGCTTATTTCTATTTGGATCTAGCAAGAAATCATATCCACATTTTTTTGTTGCATTCATAACCAAGTTTAAATCGCCTCCAACTATTATGCTTCTATTTTCTTTTGATTCTAACTGATCTGCTAAGGATTCCCAACATTGTTCCTTATCTCTGTAGTGGGATGGGGCATATAGGTTGATAATAATTATTTTCTTTCCAGATATTAAATCCCAAGAAGTTTGGTTCCACATTGTGCATGTCCCTCCGGAGGCTCCTCTTGCACTTATTGCTACTCCTTCAAAATACTTTATTTTTTGAGTTTTTAAAATCATTTCTTGTTCTGCTAACTTGGTATTTTGAAGTAGAAGGATATCGAGGCATTCATATTTCATAAGATCTATTGTTGCATTTACTTTGGTAGAGTTCCCAACACCTCTACAATTCTAGGAGACTAGATTCATTATTTACTATAAGATGGGGTAGAGGATCCCTTTCCTCTAATTTTTTGATTTGGAATTTGCTTGACTCCTACTCCTTTTTCAATTTAGGTATCCATTGGTTGTTGAGTTGCCATTTCCATGTCTTTTTGTGCTGCTTCATCTCAAATTTCCTTATTTGATTTTCTTCCCTATTTTTTTATGTTTCTCGGGAGGGGAAATAGTTTCTTTAGATTTATTTCTTATAAAATCATTTCAAAAGAGGGGTCTAGGGGGCTCGAAGGGGGGCATGGAGAGGCTAGGATAGGGGGAGGGGGAAGCAGGAGAGGGATCAGGGATGAGTTGTTCTAAAGCATCATCATCACAAGCCGGGGGGGGGTGGGTCTGAAGAGCATAAAGGTTGGGATAGCAGGGAAGAGGTAGGGGGAGCAGCCAAAGGAGGGGGGACCGAAAGAGGAGGAACTACATATTTCAAGGATTTGTTCCCTGATTTTTTTCATTTCACTATTTCCCAATTTGTTTCTTGTAATTTAGTTGGATTGTCTACTTCTCCTTTTGAACATATATTTGCAAAATGACCATATTCATGACATACCTTGCATTCTAAAGGGAGTTTCTCATAGTCCGGTTGTTGAATATGAGCCCAATTTTCAATCTCGATCTTCACAACTTCAGGAAGTCATTTTCCCAGGTTGACTTCCACGCATATTCAAGAATAAGGATGCAAATTTTCTTTTGGATCACTTCTGTCAATATATTTCACTAATGCATTGTGTTGACGGTGCTGTAAATCCATCAACCAAGGGGTCTCCCTGATGTGAAGTCCCAATTAGACCTCACATTGTTTGGAATAGGAGCCCCATTCGGAATATCAGCCCAGTTTCCATGTATTCTTATAGATTTTCCTTGGCTCTACCTATCAACAAGAGAGAGGAATGTGTGGTGCGTTCAAAAAGCAAGAAGGTGTGCCTTGTGATTATTTAGTTGTAGGTTTGTTGAAGTTCCTCTACTGTGAAGGAAAACAATAAATTTATCCTCTAAGAGAGAGGTAATAGCACCATGCAAGTAGAGGCAGAACCAAATAAGAAGGATCCATCTGACGTCCAACATAATTGTCCACAAAAGCTGCGATGATCATTACAACCAATGAATGATAAATATTTGTCTAGTCTCTTGCAGAATAGTCTAGAGGGATGGGACAGTAATATCAACCATTACAACACATTCTCAATGATATAAGTACTAAAATAACCGAAATAGTTCAACTACTTTAGCACAGATGAAAGAAAAACGTCTGCAGAATAGTCTTACAAATATTCATAATCCATGCATGAATAATGTGACGGCCATGAAGGCTTATGTTATTAAGTAAACGTTCCACGACACCTGTATAAAATGAACATCACTAGCTCTAATAGTGGAGTGGTTGAGCCACTCCTTGCTCCTCAAAAGAACTATTTTGCCTCTCTAATTCCTTGCTGAAGGAGTCAAGGTGAAAATTCCTTTGCTCATACAATCAGGGTGTATATATAACCAATAGGTGATGTTTCACCTTCCTTGTGACTCTTTGAATACCCTCATGACTATTTGACTTCCTATGAATTTTCGACTTTAAATGACTCTTCATATTATGAATCTGTCCTTTGGACTTCCACTTTACAATACATTTTGAATAGGTAATTACATAATCCATAATAATGATGTGGCATATGATGACTTGTGACAGGATATGACATGACATTAGTGACATGGACTATATGATGATGTGACAATGCCAAGTTATCCTTATTCTTGCTTCTTTATTTATGTCTTCTTGGAAATATGGTACATATTCTTCTTCTTCTTCCTCCTCCTTATGACTTGAAGATGAGGATTCTTCCATATGATCTTCATCTTCATCTTCAGTTATAGTTCGATATTCCTTCGTCTTCTCGCCTGATGATGATATTATCTCTTCAACTCCATATGTGTCTTCTATCACGTCCTCCTTCTCCATATACTTATTCATCATTTTTCCATAGCATGATAGAGTTTCTGCATCTGCAATTCCATGACAAGATGACAACAGTTTGATAAACCCCTAGTCTAAGATGGTGCATATTGATCCACCGACTGAGCTGAAATCAGGTGACAGGCTGCGAAAGAGTGATCCAGGTGGATATTGGTGGCCAACCACCTATTTCACTTAGACCCCCACCATTGTTTCTTTCATTTTTTCAGTTTCCATAATTGTAGCACAATTTACTATTTTTTGCATTTTTTTGGATCGTGAACTTTCAGAGTCGTTTTGAGGCTCTAAACGATGTTTTTTTGGAAAAACATATCCAATATGGTTCTTTGACCGTTGTTTTCCACTCACAAGTTGTATTCCTCATATATATATTTCTAACGAGGTATTGTGCGCGTAAAATAAAGATTGTATGCCAAAGTTACGACCCTGGGAAGTTGATATACCAATTTACCGAAACGGGGCCCATAGTTTTGGTGCTTCATCTCCTAGGAATAAGCTTTTGGATGTTTAGGGTTTTCCATTATTTCTCAATAATAAATAGGCCTTCAAGCCTCATTGTAACATATTTTAGAGACATGTAGCCGCCACATCACTTCAAAGAGATAAGCTACCATCGCTCGTGCTAGTTTATTTCCACTCTTTATGTAAGCATATTTCAGTCTTTGATATTAATGGAATGCAGTTATATTTTTGTTTCATCTATGTGTCTATGTTAATAATTATATTCTATTGCATTCCTGCATAAATTCATATTAGTGGTATCAAAGTGGGTCTTCTCTCTCTCTCTATTTTTCTTTGTATGTCCCCAATGAGGTCAGGCTATAAGGAGTTAGGGCTCGATCCGGTTCAACCCTTGCAAGATCGACCTCGCAAACCCCGACGACCTCCCATGGTGGACGAAAAGAAAGATAAGGGAGCAGGAGATCCTATCAAAATATTGCTCAAGGAGGCCCTCGAGAAACATAGGAACTCGATGATGGATAAATTTTCCCTAATCCTTTGGTTAATGCCCATAGGTGACGCATCTTCATTTGACAACCACTCTGGAGGAGCCAATCCCTTTAAGGTAGAAGTCAACTTTGACATTCCCACATTCCAACTTAAACATCCAAAAACCTAACCCTAGGAGATGAAACACCAAACTATGGGCCCCATTGGGGTAAATTGGTACATCAATTTCCAGGGGTCGTAACTTTGGCATACGATTTTCATTTGACGCACATGATACCTTGTTAGAAAGATCTATCCGAGGAATAAAAATATTGAAAAAATAAGTTGAGCAAAAGACTTGGTCTCACCGAGGTGATTTTCCAAAATAACGTCATTTAGGGCCTCAAAATGGCTTCGGAAGTCCAGGACCCGAAAAACTGCCAAAAATAGTAAATTGTGCTACAATTAAGAAAACTGAAAAATTGAAAGAAACAATGGTGGGGGTCCAACAGGAATAATCGGGTGGCCACCAACATCCACCTAGATCATTCATCCCCCCTTAGGAAGCAATGGTCCCCATTGCGTTGAGTTCCACCATGAGATGAGGAAAATTTTGTTGAACTTGGTCTCGAGTGAGCCACTTGCCCTGGTGAATGAGTTGGGCTACTTTGTAAAACTCCATATAGATGGATCCTCTACTGGCGGGTGTTCTTGATCTGTGTGTCCATGATATGATCATTTGTGGCTTGTTCCATGCAGTCTGGTTTTAACTCTGTTGGTGTGAGTTGTTCTGACATGTCAGATGTGTCCAATAGAGGTGGAAAGTAGGGTCAAAGGCGGTCCACATTGAACACTAGGTGCAGACCTAGAATAATGAGCTTGAAGGAACTATCCCCTACAACCTTGGTGATGGTGTATGGTTGTTACACAACAATTTGTCACTATCCCTGTACTCTCCGTTCCTGATCCTGGAGGCCCTTAACAGTGACCCCTGTGTCTATTTTCCATCATTAAAATGTGCCATCATATCCCTTCCAGCACAATGAGTAAACTCTATATTGACCATTCCTGAAGCAGCTTCTTGAAAACATGATTATCTGGAGCGGCGTGCCCTCTCCGTGAATCACTCGTGCCGATGGAAGTGAAGCTTCGAGATCTAGAAACTTTGTGGCAGAGAGCTGGTTGTTTGTTCCTAAGGATAGAGTCGAGCTTCTCCCTTTGGGCTCTTTGTTCCTACAAAAGTGGAACTACCCAAAGCGATAACCCATTTCCCCACCTTAAGTGGATCCATGCTCCCTCCTCCTTTGCTATAAAATGGACAATCTCCCATAGCTATGCTAGTTAGAACAGATATAGAAGAATAGTAGAGAGATATTCGTTGCTATAGGTATCGAGCGAGAGTTGAGACCTTTTTCCCTTCACATCAAGTTGAAACGAACGCTTTGGAGACGTGCCTGGATTCGAACCCGTCGAAGGAGAGTTGCAACATCAAGGCACAGGTTGTTACTCCCCCTCTGTATTTTAATATAATACAATTGATTCGTGCTTTCCATTCTCTTATTTAATGTGTGATTGGATTCTTAGTTCTCCTTGATCAACTAGGTAGATTGTATATGCAAGATATATGTTATGCTTTCACGTTTTTTGTTGTTTGATCCCTTGTGCAGGTAACCAAACGCTGGCAATGGTGAGGATATGACTACGGAGCGCGAAGGATCAAAGGATTCAAATGAGGATTAGCATCAGATTGAGGTAGGTGATCTATTCACGATCTGCATGCATTTACAATCTAGGAAAGTAGCCTTCTAATTATTCCATGTTGTTACTAGACCCATCCTAGGGCTAGAGGGATTGTCTATGTTCGTAGAGAGGATTTTACTGCATAAGAAATTGGCGACTCCGCTGGGGAGTGCTAGCCTTTAAGTCTCTTGTTTTTTTGTTTTTTATTTCTTATTTTGTCATCAAATTTCGTCGAGTGTCCATCTCCTTGTCTTTGTAGCTCCTGTAATTGTTTACATACTTTTATCTCTCTTTTGAAGTGATAAGCCTGGTGTCAGTTTAGAAAACCATTTTTGTTTTTCTGTCTTCTCCTCGATCAGTGCTAGTATTGCTCTGACAGTCGTGTCGATCGGCGCTGAATGCGTTTTACACAGTTGCGCTTTTACCCTTCCAGCGCGGGTTGCATCTTAGCAGTCGCGATGATTTCTGTGTAACTTTTTTAGGGTTTCCTTCATTTGGTAAGCCAGTGGGTCTTATCCTTCTAAGTGTCTTTCTTGTTTGAATAGATCTTGTTCTTCTCTGTTCAGTGACAATTCTGATTCAATTTTTACACCTTTGGTTGTCTCTTTTGTAAAGCTACTGCATCCTTGTCTTCCTAGGGTTTCTAGGTGTCCTCGGGTCATCCGAGCAGTTTCTTACTTTGTGGACTTCTAGAATCCTCATTAAATCAAGTCTTGTCGTATCTTTCAGGATTTGTGTTTGATTGAGGTTTGTCTTTCGGTCAATTCTTGCGAGTAGCGTTTTCAAGTGTCAACTCTGAATGAATTTAAGTTTCTTTTCGCCATCAAGCATAGATTACAAATAGTTTGTCTTATTTGAGTGATTGATCAATGTGTAAGTGAAGGTTGTATTGTTTTGAAGAAATTGGTTTACGTCTCTCTTTGATTTTTTGAAATATTTGCCTATTACATGCATTTTTAAGAGATTACATGAGTGCTCAAAGCATGGTTGATTGATTTACATTCGACATTTTGCATTGTGCTTATAGGAAAAATACAAAAATATTTTTTGTTTCGTTTTGCTTTAGAAAATGAAAGTTTCATTTCGATTCGCTTCTAAGTGCATTTAGTGAAAGGAAAAAATTGTAAAATTTTTGTTTCGCTTTAAGATTCTGCACTTAAAGAGAAAAGTGAATGTAATTTTATGCATTTGTCTTTTTTTTTTCTTTCTACTTTGATTGTGTGAGTTTCTTTCTCCTTCATTAACATAACACTCATTGAAATGAATGGTTCTTCTCTCATTTAACTGCACCTTAGGGTTTCAGGTGAAATCGTAGGAATTTAAAATCGAGTCATAATTCAAGATAAACCTTAAAATTTATTCAATCAACCTAAGGAGCATTTGGAATCTAATGAATCACATTTAGAGTTGTAGGCTAGAGACGTGTTTCGACGTCGTTAGGCGTAGGAGTTGTCTCTAACAATATGCGTTACAACCCGGGGGTGATATCCTATCCCGTGTATGGAAGTATATTGATGTATGAAAGTATATTTTGGGATGCTCTCATCGAACGGTTACACATCAGAAAACACTACTAAGGATTTGGACTCCCACATATCATCGTGTATATTTTTGGAGACACCATTAGGCTGCAAAGCTACCATAGTTAACTAAGTCGTCTGCCTTGTAGACATGATACACCGAACACAACATTTGGGGAGATTGGCTGTCGTACGTTAATTCCTTGGTCATTTCTCTTTCATTTTATCACCAAGGTGTATATTGCAGTTCACGGCTACCTAGTAATCCTTTTGCCTAGTTCACCCTTTTTGATTTGTTTTGTTTTTAATTTCTAAAATTTATCATCCAAGATAACTTTTTACCCATGCTCATCTTAGATTGAGATCAATGGAAACAATTCCTGAGATCCCCAACCAAGGAATCTCCTCAGATGGAAGTCCCAACACTTTTCCTTCTTTTGGAAATGTTGGTGCTTTGTATATGGAAACGTTTCCCCTCCTGGGATTAACCATTAGTCTTCCAGTTTGGTTATTTTCAACCCCTGTGGTTTCGAATATACCAACTGTTTCTCAACCAAGTTCTCCTCCACCCGAACCATGTCAACCCCATGTTGATCTTAAGGTTGACCCCTTGCCTTCTTTGCCTATTTCTTCACCTCATTCTTCCTCTTCGCTTGGTGGAAGTCTGGATTCTAGTAACCAGGTAGCTAAGAAGAAGAAGAAGAAGTTGAAGAAGAAGAAGGAAAATAAGTTAGGGGGCAAACCTCCAACTATTGCTACCCATGCCACTATTGTTGAGAGACCTCTCTTTACGTCCCGTAAAGTTAAATTCCATTGCAAGCTATGTAAGGGTGACCACCTTCTTCGTGATAGCCCTGGTATTTCTACGGTGTTAGAAGCGTTGATAATTTAGAGGGCTGGAGGTTAATACAAATTCTCTTCTTGATAATTAATTGTGACCTTACTTGTGATACTTATGTCTTCTTCTTCTTTTAGTTTATTTAATATTTCATCAATTCAATTATCAAAATGCACAAGACACAAAAGTTAGGCTTCTAGAGCCAAGGAAAAACCTCTCCCTCTTGGAGAGGAAAACCCACAAAGAATTTTTCTTATAGATCTTCAAATGACAAGTACCATGACCCAGACTTAGACCTTGACTAAGATATGCTTCCAAGAACTTTATTCAACTTCTCCAACCTTGAATCTTCTCTTCACCAAATTGTTTAGTTCTACATTAGCACTGGAGACCTTGATCTTCACCTTGCATATGCTGGTAGTTGAATTGCTTGAAAAGCAAGAAGGTAAATCATAGATTTATCTTCCTCACAATGAATGCATCTTATGATTACAATCTTTGATTCTATCTTCAAATAAAAAACCCTTCAACTTATTATTTCACTAACCTTCTTAAGTCTGCTCCATAAAAACTCAGAGATATCTGAACTATACTCTTCCTGCATTAATCTGAAATCATGTTGTATCTATCCGCATCAATTCTCAATCCTGTACTTGATCATCCGCAAATTGTTCTTGACTATTCGCAATCCTGTAGTTGACTCTCTACAATCCTGTAGTTTACTATCCGCAAACCTGTAGTTGACTATCCGCAAAATTTTCTTGACTATCCTTCCTGTATTTCACCGTAACCTTCTTTCTGAACTTATGATTATGATCCCCACTTTTTACTGCCCTATTTCCACATTGAATTCTATCTTTATCCACACAGTGATTTCAAAGGTATATCCACATTAGGCTGAGTGCTATCTACAAAACTTGCACTCCCAAATGATCCACAGACTAGGATTATATATAGTGAGTTGTTCTCACTTTTTAGGTCGACCATCCAAATATGATATAGGCTGAATTCACCATAGCATGTAGGCTGACATGAATTGTAATTTCTTCCACATTCCAAGAGGTTTTCTTCAACAACGTTGAAGGTTGTCTTCACTATATTATGGAGCTTGACTTCAACATTATATGAGGGATGTCAAGGTCTTTGGAGAACAAAATAAATCCTTCATGAATATGACACCTAATTGTATTTATTCCTAGAAGACATAAGCCTAATAGACATCAAGAAGAATTCTATCTACATAATAAAATCTTGCTCATGAAACCCATGAAGCAAGTATACAAAAAATACATTTTACTATCTTTGATATCTTCTTTACATAAATAAATAATTACATAGTCACCATGAAGACCGACGTAGTTACACTTTTAAACACTCCCTCTTAACTAGGGAGGTATTCATACAGGTACATGGTTACTTTCAAACTGAAGAATCTCATAAGAAGAATCGGATTGGTAATCACATCTGTATAACATCATATCAACCAGCACTATCCTAGTGCAAGGCCTTGACTAACAACACCATTTCTCAATGAGACAATGGTATACAATGCCGATGAGACACATGACTAATAGACACCATATTCATTGTCTCGCCAACGTACATACCCCACCTAGGTGTTCCCAGAGTATGACCTTCTTGGAATATTCTTCTCTTGGGTAGCCAACCCTCAAATAATATTTGTCCACGACTACTCTTACCTTGAATGCCCTATCTCATTCTCAAAGAGTATCGAATGCCAGATGATTACCCAATCCTCCATTCTGTCTTCCAGGTGAAGACCAAAATCATGTGTCTATCCATTCTCTTCACATGGCCTTCACTAATACTTACGGTTGTTAGTCCTGGTCTAGTGTATGACACATGTAATAGAGGATCACATACGACACTCCCTCTTAACACAAGAAGGACATACTTCAAGTTTCTTCCAAGCAAGAAAATTACCACCAGGTTCCTTATCGACGAGGGTCCTGCAGCAGCAATCTAGCTACTCATGAAGAATTCCTCCCCTTGATGACATGGTTTTCGATATTGAGGAATCTTCAAATTTTGGCTTCATAGGGCACAAATTATCCATCACTTTCAGTGACGAGTCATGTCGACTATCAGAAAGTAATTCATCAGTCTTTTTCATATGGTCCGTCATTATGCCATGCTGCTTTCTTTCGAATCATATCCAAGGATCATACATCCTTTATCATGATTAGTAGCCTTGCACAAATTCATTCATATAAACATATACATATAAAATTTTAAAGAAAAAGTTACCTTAGTGATGATCTTTCACTATGAAATCTTCCTGTAGGCATCAACATCCTTCATACAGATTGACACATCTCCTAATGATATGTTTTTCCAAGGGTATTCTTCTTTACCAGACTTCTATCAGGGTCTACATATCTTCCCAGGAGATCTCCTAGTCACATCTTCTTGGCCTTCGGGTGATAATTGCATCTTGAAATGGTTGGATTTCATGATCCCATCCTCTCTGCACATTCTTCATTCCCAAGAACTTACAAATTTTCTAGTTTCTCGATCTTATACAACTACCTCAAATTATATGAGGACATATTATGTTGATTTCATATGTGAGTGCATTGAGAGGTCCTTCTTCATAGATCATACTTCTAAATATGGAAGTTTTTTACCTGAAACCATATGACCTGACTTCACAACATCCAGTATCAGCACATACCTCATACCTATTTCCCCGAGTCATCCTAGAGAAATTTCTCTAGAATGAAGGACTTCATTCTTTTAGCATGCTCCATCAATATGTCATCACCTACAGAATTTTGTTTCCATGATGACCCTTGATCTTGATGACTGCTTTATTTTAGTAATTTTATCAGAGAGGTTTCTCGAGAAGTTATTTCACCTAGAGCTCCTTCCATGCTTCTACCGAGATGCTTATTAATGTACATTGCTTCTTATCATACTATTTTACAACCAATCAAAGATCACTTAAAGAGAAAGATGGTCTTAATCATAATAGAGATCTCTCGCTTCCTCTTTCTTAGATATTTTAGCATCAGGTTCTTCTTTTTCATTAGTGACATGGGCTTCTTCCTTTTTTCTCTTGTCCTTTCCAGATTTAGGACTATCTATTTTATAATGCCCAAGTTCATTACATCCAAAGCATCGTATGTTGTCCATATTCCTTCTTTTATTCTAAGGGCCAAATTTTTCGAATCTTTCTTTCTTCCTGTATGAGGCTGCAAAGGCATGATTCTCTTCACTTGTTCCTGTATCAGCTTTGGACTTTGTTCTTGTTTCCTATATTTTAGATAGAGACCATAAATCATGGAACGGGGTGGCTTCTTTCTTTCCGTATAAATTAGAAGTGAAATTTCCCCATTCCTTTGGTAGAGCATTTAGCACCACTGTAGTCATCTCAGTGTCAGACATTACTTCTCCTAGTTCCTGCAGTTGATCTTTTATTTTAGAAATCCTCATGAAGTATGGAGTGATTCCTTCTTTCCTTGATAATTTAATTTTGTATAGTTCTTGTCTCAGAGAGATTTCTTCTCCTGCAGTACTCACAGAGAATAGCTCCACCACTTTCTCATATATTTGTTTTGCAATCTTTAGTTTTGATACATAGGGAATGAGAGAGTCTTTAATGGATTCTATGAGAATCCTTTGGGCTCTAATTTATCCCTTCATGTCCTTGGCATGGGTTGGAACATCATCTTTTTGGGGTTGAACAGTAGATCCTTCAATATAGTCCATTACTTCGTCTTCAATTAAATTCAAGTCTGTCCTTTTCTTCCATGCACTAAAGTTTGATGACCCAACTAGTTTGTTTCTTTCTTTACAATAAATCATCTTGACAGATAGGGTCATGTATACTTACTTGAGTGGGTTGGCTTGTAGATTCCTTGATGATGAATTCAAGGGTTTCCTTTAAGATATTAGCTTCTTCAATGTTGGTGTACTTGAACCTTAAAGTAGCTAGATAGTTTTTCTTGCAAATTGATTTGAATTTCCAACCCAAACTTTGATCTTTGCTTCTTTGAGTGTCTTTGTTGTAAATCAGCCCTTATGTTTAGCACCTTAGCTTTGATACCATGTTGAGAATTTAGAGGGCTGGAGGTTAATACAAATTCTCTTCTTGATAATTACTTGTGACCTTACTTGTGATACTTATGTCTTCTTCTTCTTTTAGTTTAGTTAATATTTCATCAATTCAATTATCAAAATGCACAAGACACAAAAGTTAGGCTTCTAGAGCCAAGGAAAAACCTCTCCCTCTTGGAGAGGAAAACCCACAAAGAATTTTTCTTATAGATCTTCAAATGACAAGTACCATGACCCAGACTTAGACCTTGACTAAGATATGCTTCCAAGAACTTTATTCAACTTCTCCAACCTTGAATCTTCTCTTCACCAAATTGTTTAGTTCTACATTAGCACTGGAGACCTTGATCTTCACCTTGCATATGCTGGTAGTTGAATTGCTTGAAAAGCAAGAAGGTAAATCATAGATTTATCTTCCTCACAATGAATGCATCTTATGATTACAATCTTTGATTCTATCTTCAAATAAAAAACCCTTCAACTTATTATTTCACTAACCTTCTTAAGTCTGCTCCATAAAAACTCAGAGATATCTGAACTATACTCTTCCTGCATTAATCTGAAATCATGTTGTATCTATCCGCATCAATTCTCAATCCTGTACTTGATCATCCGCAAATTGTTCTTGACTATTCGCAATCCTGTAGTTGACTCTCTACAATCCTGTAGTTTACTATCCGCAAACCTGTAGTTGACTATTTGCAAATTGTTCTTGACTATCCTTCCTGTATTTCACCGTAACCTTATTTCTACACTTATGATTCTGACTCGCAATTTTTACTGCCCTATTTCCGCACTGAATGTTATCTTTATCTGCATAGTGATCCCAAAGATATATCCACATTAGGCTGAGTGATATCCACAAAACTTGCACTCCCAAATTATCAGTAGACTAGGCTTATATATAGTGAGTTGTTCTCACTTTTTAGGCCGACCATCCAAATATGATTTAGGCTGACTTCACCATAGCATGTAGGTTGACATGACTTGTAATTTATTCCACTTTCCAAGAGGTGTTTCTTTAGTAGCGTTGAAGGTTGTTTTCATTATATTATGGAGCTTGACTTCAAAATTATATGAGGGTTGTCAAGGTATTTGGAGCATAAACTAAATCCTTCATGAATATGACACCTAATTGTATTTACTCCTAGAAGACATAAACCTAATAGACATCAAGAAGAACTCTATCCACATAATAAAATATTTCTCATGAAACCCATAAATCAAGTACACCAAAAATACATTTTATTATCTTTGAAATCTTCTTTACATAAATACATAATTACATAGTCATCATGAAGACCGACCTAGTTACACTTTTCAACAAGAAGTATGGTCTGTTGCCCCAATTCACCCTTCATCATCAACCTATGGGCATCAAGTTGATGATGAGCCTTCAGCTAGAGATAATAAGACTCATAAGAAACAGGGTAAAATCAAAATTCCCTGCAGGTTGTGTGAAGGGAACTATCCCATTCACCTCTGTCCTTATATGGATGAAGCTTCCAAAGTGTTAGGTACCCTTTCGGCTTCTGAGTCCTGTCTTCCCGTTGGTTACTAGGAGTTTTCTATGGGTCCTCTGCTAGTTGATCAAGTAATTGATCGGGATTCATCTCTGGTCAATTCTGCTCTCTCCAGAATTCAGTCGAGAAAAAGTTCGACCTGATTCCACCCACAGTTCATCAGGTCTTTTCCGTCAAGAGTGGGTCTCATCCCAGTCAATTTCTCTTTGTTTCCTCTGCTTTCCCAAGACCAGAGGGCGATCCTCTGGTTTCCATGATCTAGGAGGGTGATCCTCCAACTTCCATCACCATAGTTCAAGAAAGTGATCCTCATTCTCTCGTTCCCGGAGTCGAGGAGGATGATATTTCTGCCCCCTGTAACGCAAGGGGATAATCCTCTTATTCCTATGGCACACCCCCATGTAATTTGGTCGCTTCCTTTGATTGGAATCAATTCACGGGATACCATCTTCCTTCTTACATGCCCTTTGAGATCATTGTACAGGCCTGTAATATGGTTATACCAGGCACGATTATGGATGAAGGCACCTCGATTAGTATTCTATGCTCAACTACCTGGAAAGATTTCAGTTCTCCACCGCTTGTGTCTATTACTCAAAATATGTTGGCTTTTAACAGAGGAACCATTCAATCGTTAGGGATCCTTCCGAAGTTACCTATTACTTTGTGAGGAAAGATTGCTTATATAGACGTGATGGTTGTCCAAAGCCCCTTGGATTTTAACTTACACCTAGGGTGCGACTAGACTTATGTCATGGGAGCACTTGTTTCTTCCCTCTTTCATGTGATCTCTTTTCCACATGAAGGTCAGATCGTGACCATTGATCAACTTTCATTCATTGGTCCTGATGTGACATCTGGTTTACCATTGTCCTTTCCTATTTCTTTCTCGCCAGTGGTATCTTCCCCGCTACAATTTAATTATGTGGTCACTTTTTCATTTCCCTCATCCAGTGATAATGCCGACGTGTATCGTCTACTGGGGGAATTCGATCGCGATTTCCGAGATATTTTTCTCCCATAAGATGAGACCTCTTAGAAGCCATGACTTCTTATATGTCTTGATCAGGTCTATGGAGCATAGTTCATTTTATTGTGTCAAGCTCCTTAAAAAATGAAACAAACTCTTTAGAGAAAATTTCTTTTCTTGTGTCAAGGTCTTTAAAAAAAAAACAAGGTGTCATGAGGATAGTTCTTTTACTGTGTCAACCTCGTTAAAAAATGAAACATGTTCCTGTGCAATTCGAGTCTCTGATCAGATCTCGTAAGATCCCAGTCAAGTCTTTCACTTGATCTGGTAACTGAACCGTCATTCCATCCACTTGTCGGTAACTCACAGTCTACTCAGGCAAATAGACTAAAGCTTGGGGGGCATGTACCTTGAATTGAGTCACCATGTTAGGGGCATGCAATCTTATTCCCAGCATAATTTCTCTTTGTTTCAAGCTTGCGAAAAAATGAAACCATTTTCAAGCATAGTTTATCTTTGTTTCAATCTTGTGTAAAAATAAAACCAATTCCAAGCATAGTTTTCCATTTTTTCAAGCTTGTGTAAAAATGAAACCATTCGCATTTTACCTCTCGTGATTTCCATTTTATCAACTTGTTTTTCCAGATGAACCTTGGTTTTTCTCATTCCATCGTCACCATCTACTTAGCTGATCATACACCTTAACTTGGTTGTTTTACCCATTCCTGAGGAACCACTGCAATGAGTGGTTTTGTTAGCCAGCCTCCTGAACTTTACCTGTCCTGAGTAGTTCCAACATAACCGGAACTAGTTGCTATCCTTAATACCACTCGTTCCTCCAAGAGGAGTCATATTTTAGCTCTTTTCTAACTCTCTAAACATGAAAATATTGTCGATTTATTGTCGTTTTGAGCTCGATAAAGTGCACAAAACGTCATTTACCCAGTATACGTTTACCCCTTTTTCGGGCTAGGATAAATTATTTATGAAAAAGGAATACCTTAGTCAATCATGACTAAGAGGTTCTCTCGCACTTCGTTTTCTACCTTTTCGGGTATGAGGGACTATTTACGAAAAGGGCCATCTAGAGTTTTCTTTTCACATCTTTTCAAACTATCTAAATGTGAAAAATGCCGAGTTCCACCTTTTTCGGACTTGTTAAAATTTAACGGCATTGGATCCGTCATCATGACGACACCGAGTTCCTCCTTCCTAGGGCTCGTAAAATGTACTAGGATGTATTTTTAGAAAGGAAAAAATTATATCACAATAATATGCTATCCCCTTCAAGATTCTATACAAAAATAATTAGGGTACTCACCAGAAATGGTGGGGGAAAATGGAAAGAATTAATTAATTGTGTTGGCAGTATGTCACCCTTGAACTTGACACATCCTCTCTTTTGCGTCGGATCGGGGATATCCTTCATTCGTCACTTTGCCACCATGGGTTTGGGAAATATATTTTTCCTCTCATGCCATCACCATTGTTGTCAAATATGACCTCTGATTCCATTTGAGTCGAATACTTCCAAACTCCTGAGTCGTGTCTCTGATATGTTCAAGAGAAGTTCCTTCTGCGTCTCATTCATTGCCTGGTTCTCTAATCACTTTCATTATTACCTTATTTCCCTCATCTTGTGTCGATGATGTGGGATACATTATGGCCCTCCTTCGACATATCACTTCTTGTCGACTTTAGCACATTATTTGGGAAGTTGAATTAGAGATACCTTTTTTAGTACCTTAGAGCCTACATGCCCTAATGGCAGTTTGTTCGCATCCGACGACATGCTTACATCATTGGCATTTGATCGGGTGATTCCGCAGGTGTTCAACGTCAGCTCCTTATTCGCATCTCGTGGATTGTACTGTTGGTACCTTGAGAGCCATTGTCATCATTGGTGGTTTCTCTCATGTCTGTTAACGATTTATATAATTTACTGGTAATGAGGCGATTTTCTTGTATGTTCGACTTCAAATTATTTATTAACATGCTTGAATTTGTACTTGATCGGGTCATGATGGAGCACAAGACCCTAGGTTTTGTCTGATAAAGCCTAGGCTGCGAGGCGATATGTATTATTCATGATTGTACACATGACTCTGTCATTTGGATGGCTGCGACCATACCTTGAATATATATTTTTGATCCTCTTTATTTGGGTGGCTGCGACCATACCTCGAATCCTATTTCATGATCACTTCTATGGATGGCTGCATCCATACCTCATGTCATGTGGATTTTTCAGAGATTTCAGTTTATGTATATATGTGCTTGTTTTCACATGTTTTCCGATGACGACGTCTTGGTCCTGACATGTATCGTAAAGAATTTCACCCCTCACTCTCGTTCGACCTTCATGATTTAGGGGGAATATGTTACATAGAAATTTTTCACTATCCCTGTACTCCCTATTCATGATCCTGGAGGCCCTTAACAGTGACCCCTATGTTTATTTTCCATCATGAAAATGTGCCATCATATCCCTTCCAGCACAATGAGTAAACTCTCTGTTGACAATTCCTGAAGCAGTTCCTTGAAAACATGATTATCTGGAGCGACGTGCCCTCTCCGTGTCTCGCTCACACCAATGGATATTTTTTGGTCTAGGGTAGCGCTGATTAATGATGGAATGAGGATCATACCCGTGTCGATCCTCCTCTGGAAATTTTTTAAAAAATGGAAGTGAAGCTTCGAGATCTGAGAGCTCGTTATTTGTTCCTAACAATAGAGCTGAGCTTCTCCCGTTGGGCTCTTTGTTCCTACAAAAGTGGAACCACCCAAAGGGATAACCCATTTCCCCACCTTAAGTGGATCCATGCTCTCTCCTCCTTTCCTATAAAATGGACAATCTCCCTTAGCTCTACCAGTTAGAACAGAGATAGAAGAACAAAAAAGAGATAATTGTTGTTATAGGTATCGAGCGAGAGTTGAGACCTTTTTCCCTTCACATCAAGTTGAAACGATCTCTTTGGAGATGTGCCTAGATCCGTACCCATTGAAGGAGATTTGTGACATCAAGGGGTATGTTGTAACTCCCCCTCTCTATTTTAATATAATACAATTGATTTGTGCTTTCCATTCTCGTCTTTAATGTGTGATTGGATTCTTAGTTCTCCTTGATCAACTAGGTAGATTTTATATGCAAGATATATGTTATGCTTTCACATTTTTTGTTGTTTGATCCCTTGTGTAGGTAACGAAACATTGGCAATGGTGAGGATCTGACTACGAAGCGTGAAGGATCAAATGGTTCGAACGAGGATTAGCATCAGATTGAGGTAGGTGATCTATTCACGATATGCATGCATTTACAAGCTAGGAAAGTAGGATTCTAATTGTTCCCCATTGTTACTAGACCCGTCCTAGGGCTAGAGGGATCCTCTATGTCTGCAGAGAGGTTTTTATTGCATAACAGTGGCCCATATCGGATGTAATATCCCCAAAATGGGACTGCTCAGCAAGCATGCACTAAAAAACGCATTTTCAGAAATATAAGCTATAAAAAATGAAATCAAATCTTGGATCCCATAGATCAGACATTATAAAAACTAAATCCAAGAGTAGAGCTGAAACAAATTAAACTAGGTGGGTTAAACATACCTCCCACACCTAGGATAGCTAAGAAAGGTTAAAACCCCAAACACTGCAACACAGAAATTACTGCATAAAAGAGACTACGCAGTATAATGAGGGTTTGTACACATAAATAGAAAATAAAAATAGATCTGAGATTATATTCAATAATATGGCTCAAGAACAAAGATCTAGTCTCTTTATTACAAAATCTAGAGAACCCGAGAAGGGTTTCTAGGAATACACCCTGAATACAAATGGTGATCTTCAGAAATATGACTGAATAATCACTGAAAAATGAAGCACATGAGTATAGAAGATTGTAAGAATATAGATCTGATGCAGAGCTGATCAAATTTCTTCCCCCATGGAAGAATCAGCTCTCCAATCACATGAAAACTCCCTGAAAGAGCCACAAAAGACACTGCTGAAACTGCCCTCTAGAAATAACACAATTCTAGAATGGAAAAACATTGTAGGTGATTAAAATGTGTTGGTCTGTTGCCAAATATCTGAAATCAGCCCAAGAACCCTCCAAAATGATCCTACACTAGAAGGAAACCTCCCTCCTATGCAAAACCAACTCAGAAAGTTGGTTTCTCAACCCTCCACTGCAACACCTTGCAACTCAACACAACCTCCTGTAGAAACTGCACTGAAACTGAAGACTGAAGATTGGCACCAATGCCAGATGTTTGGAATGAAAGATTAGGTCTCTCCCAAGAGCTACTCAAAGGGAAGAGAAGGAATTCCTAAACAGGAATACCTTAGTGCTAAACAACACCAGCTATCTTAGCTAAATAGCTAAAGAGAGCAAAAGTCGAAGCAGACATCAAAATATATTTCATAAGCTAAACTAAAATGGTCACCATCCTCTTCCTTATAAACTAAGTGAGCCTTCTCACCTTGGGTCCCACTTAATAGGGTTTCCACCATCACACAAACAATCTCCCTCCAAAACTGCATTGAACCTTCATAGAGCCTCTCCTCTAAACTACATTGTTTGATTTGGTCAAGGTTGACCTCTTCAACCTACTTCAGCCCTTTTCACACCTAAGGGTCTTCAATCCAGCTCACATATAGCTATCTAGGCTGAACCTCATTCACATTGAGCTATTTTATTTGCTGATCCACTCCTCCTACATTTATATTGTTGACTTGGTCAAACTTGACTTTGTCCACATGCAAAATGTCCCCGTTCATACATGAGAGTGTAAAATCTAGCCGGCATTATGATCCCCTTTCACACTATGAGGGATTTTATCCTTGTTTTTTAAATGTATGTGCCTCCTTACCCATTTATTCATCTCCTAAGTGACATTACAAAAATTTAATATTCCAATTTGCTGCATGCAAATTTTGGAATATTACATCGGAGAAGGTGAAGCTTGCGGTGGGGTCTGGTTAGGTGTTCTTTCTGGAAATGCAACCAAAATTTGTTTCCCACTTGAAACTTGTGTGGCACTCGATGTTGATCATGTTACTGCTTGTACTTGGCATTAGACTTCTCTAAGATGTCGTGAACCTGCTGGTGGATGTGCTAGATACGTTCAATAAATTTGGTTTATTTATCAGCCTCAGACATTACATGTGTGGATTATGTCTATGTAGTCACATGAGGTATGGCAACATCAATTAGACACAATGGTCGAAATCCTAGACCCACTTGAAAGTGACTGCGACTAGTCGAGCTATGGAGAGCTCTGTTATAACTGTGCTGCACATAGGGGATGCTCTCATCCCAAGTTTGTGGATGCTTGGAGTTGTACATGCGGAGTATGTGCACTCTCATCTTGTTGACGACCTCTGTCTGGCCATCAATATAGGGATGGAATGCAATCAACTTGGTGATCTTGGTGTCCAATAGTGTCAAGAGACTTGACCAGAATGTGCTCAGGAACCTGCTATCCTGATCTGATATAATGGTCTCCGAGATCCGAAAATGTACCCATACTCATGGAATGAAGAGTTTGGAAGTGTCCTATGTTGTGATACTCTTCTTGGAGGCCGCCAATATAGCCATCTTCAAAAATCTATCCATGACCACAAATACACAGTCATTACCATGCTTGGTAGAAGGGAGGCCAAACATATAGTCCATGGAGATGGATTCCCATGGATGGCTGGGAGTAGGCAGAGGAGTGTACAGGCCTTGCTTCTTGATGGTTGGATTCACGATGGCATATACAGTGCATGCTCTGATATATTTTCCAACATCCTCTCAAATTTTTGGCCAATAAAAGTACCTTTTTAGTACAACCACAGTTTTCTCCACACAAAAGTGTCTTGCAACCCGACTGTAGTGCGCCTCCCAAATCCGCTTGGCGTGCTCACTCGAAGGAACGCAAAGGTGGCCCAGGCACAGGGCTTCACTCAAAGAACCTCTAACATATCACGTGCGATCATAAAATATTAAACAATACCCTTAATTTGAGTACAAATTGGAAAATACCCCTAAAAATCACACTATTTAACCCCCTACCAATATAAACCCAATACACCTTCCTAATTTAAAAATCCCATACTTTCACTATATATTATAGGTATCCAATTTTTCATTAACATTTTTTATACCCCTTTATATTTTTTCATTAAATTTGAGCTCTATTTTTAATACCTGCCAATATAAAAACCCTTTACCGCCTGTATATCCCCCAATGAGTTGAAGCACCAGTGCTTCAACTCAATGAACTCCTCCTTTTGGGATTCAGACCAGGAAAATTTTTCTTTCACCCCGCCCTTAGTAATCTGACTCAAAGGTCAAGTGATATGGGATAATGCCAACACGAACCTTTGATAAAAATTTGCAAGGCCCAAAAAGTTGTGAAGCACTATTAGAGTGTTTGGGACAGGACAATCCCGAATGACTTGGATCTTAGTCGGATCCAAATGCACGCCACACTCATCTATGATGTAACCTAGATATTGGACTTGACTCATGCCAAAGGTGCATTTATCCAAGTTGGCACACAGTTTGTGCTACCGAAGGTTTTGAAGGACCTATCGAATGTGTTGCAAGTGTTCTTCCCAACTCTTGTTGAAGATGAGGATGTCGCTCAGATAAACAAACATGAACGAGTTGGTGAAGGGCCACAAGATGTCATCCATTAGCCTCATAAAAGTATAAAGGGAATTTTTCAACCCGAAGAGCATAACCAACCATTCAAAAATACCTTGGATTTGAAGGTGGTCTTCCATACATCTGTGGGCTCTGTTGGAACCTGGTGATAGCCAGACTTTAGATCGATCTTGCTGAAATAATTGGACCCCTTGAGTTGGTCCAGAAGGTCACCAATTCATGGGATTGGATACCTATTCCTGACATTGATTTTTTTTAGTGCCCGATAATCAATGCAGAGCCTCCAGGTCTCATCCTTCTTTTGTACAAGTACAATCGGGCTCCCAGAAGGTGAGGAAATTGGTAAAATTTTCCCTTTTTGTAGCAACTCTTGGATTTGTCGCTTGATCTCTTCATTTTACAAAATTTCGGGTCACAAAGACCCTGACGTTAGCGGGCTTCTTTTGTAACCTGAAATGGTTTATGCAGCTTGGTTTTATCGGGAGTTTTGAAGTCCGGGGTATGTTATTTGATAAAGGGTGATTAAAAGGTTTTTCCATTATATTAAAGAGAAAGCCGGAAGCAGTTTTGATCACACCGCTTTTGATACAGAAAGGAAACCACTCAATAGCAAGCGATCCTGTGAAAAGCCGCCACGTCGACAGGACAATACCGCCTCATCGTGCGTTAAATGTCGACTGTGGGCTCAGCGCGATATTGACGTACGCCGTCCGATCTGAGGCTAGCTCATCGAACAGTGATCGCACTCAAAGGAGCCCGGGGGATAAACTAAGGTATGGCGTGTGAATTTAATTAAAACCCGTCAATTGTGTATGTGGGCCCTGGCCCTGAATCAGGGATCGATTTCGGAAGCGTATGTGCACATCGACGGAGCCACCGGTGAATAAAATCACAAGCAAGAGCCATCGGTGTCGAAGACGAGACACACCGAGAATAGGAGATTGAAGACGAGATGCCTTAATGAGTACGACTGGGAATTAATTGTACAATCCTAATCCTCCCAACTAAGACACGGTTGAAAATTAGAAGTGTTTTATCAGACAGCAAGGCCTCCACCGCCACATCTGAGGAAAATTGATTCCTCCCAACTACCAAAAAGCCACTTGTACCTCAAAGCATTCAAACAGAGGCCGAAGTTATTGATCAAGATCAAATATTTGCCTCAGCACAGCCAGAGAGTTAATTCTGCAAATAAACTTAATGACAAAATATTAGCAGAGTTACTTTAACATAACAGAGAGCCTCAAAAGTCAATAAGAGCTCCCACTGAGCTTAATCTTAAATGAAAAACATTAATATAGATATAACACCTGTAAACTTCTTCATCGAGCCCCCCAAAGGCCGAGAAGCCATTAAGACTGTATTAATTATCTTTGGAGATCTTTTATCAGATCCCACCTCCTCATTCTTCTATAAATACTTCTGTAGAAGATGAGAAAATGTTGGTTGTTGAACTTTGAAATATACTTGAGCTTGAGACTTCTACTTGTAAATAGTGTTCACTAGCTCTTGGAGCTCTGCTTGTGATAGATAAGTTAGTCTGGGAAGTGTAGATGATTGCTAAACTAAAGCATTGGACTTAAAGTTGTAACTGGTTTGGAGCATCAATACAAGCTGATTTATGGGATCCTGGTCTATGTCGATGGTGATGTTATTTCTTATTGTAAATTGTTATTTTATTTTTGTTTTCACTGTGTTCATATTCTCTTATAAAGAACAACATGCATAGAGTTAAGACCTACTGTATATCAGTACCTTTCTCTGACTGAAAATCTTTATCTACATGTTTTCTTCCAATTAGTGTTATTTAGGAATGATTTAATTCAGTTCTAAGCATAGGAATGATGGCGTTCCCTCATCCTATTTCCTTAGCTAATTGTTATTCTTAAATGTTATTTTCAATATATGTTAAGTAGAGATGAACTAAGGAAGATATGGTGTGCCCTGGTCCTAGTTTTATCCCCAAAGACTGTCTGAATGTTTCCCTTGGAATGTGTTGAAAGCTGGCTAGTGTTGAAGCACTTACCAGATCTTAGGCCATTCTTTGTTATCTTTTTTTTTGTCTTGAAAGTTACCAAGTAGAGCAGAGCTAGGAGAGGATTTGTGGTGATCCTGGCCCGCTAGTTTCTTCTCCAAAAGTTGCCTTCAAGTTTCCCTTCATTTTAAAATGTTTTTCTATTGAAAGTGCATCAAAAGTAGGCTAGTTTAGAAGTACTTACCTGATCTTATATTACTTTTATGTCTTTCTTAAGTGTATGTCAAAAGTAGGCTAGTTTAGAAGTACTTGCCTGATCTTGGGTTGCTCTTTGTTCTTCATCTTTTTAATTCCCCTTCTTATTATTTCATTTCATTCCATAAATCAAACTTTGAAGAGATCCTTGGACATAGATGACTTGCCCCATAGACCACTCTTGAACCTTGATTGTTTCAATTAAACCCTATTATGACTCCATAGCTCAATGGACTAAAACTTGCAATTATCTATCTTATTGGCCAAAGCTTGTTCTATTTGCTTGCAACTTCACACCTTTGAAACTCTTTGCATTTAGAACTTTCCACCTCAAATAATAATCATGCTCAACCATCCAAAAACAAAACAAAACCCTCGACCTTCATAACTAGCCTAATATCATTACCCAAGACTTCAAAGACAAATCCATCTTTGCACTTATTGGAGAGATCCCTCTCTGGATTCAGGAGGGCTAGATCCTAGAATCCCAAAGTGGTTGAAATAATGTTCTCCCTACAGTTGGACTTTTGCCAATCTTGCTAATTACAGGGTGCTAACACCGCTATCCCAACAATGAATTATGTGATGATCCCTTCATTCACATTTGTGAGTGAAAGGGACTCCCCCCCTCCTTTAGATCTTAGGGTCCGCCTTTTGGAGCTTGGTGGTGGCTACCGTCACAGTGGGTTCTGCATCAATGACCTGCTTGTCCTGATCGGCTCCCTTGGCAGGTTCCATCTCAGAATCATAACAGGCATCTGTCTCTGAGTCTCTTAGCTCCGCCACCAGTGCCTGCTTTGCGCGACATTCATTCGTGTTGTGAGTGGGGATTTTAAGGAACTCACACCACTTTCAGGTGTCCTTCTTTGCATTCCAGTCCCCCTCGGATTGCGGCTTCGAGGAGTTTCCTTAGGGGATACCAGGTGGGCTCTTTCCTTTGCTCTTGTTGGATTGATTTGCCTTTGTTTTTGCTTTGGGTTTTGCAGATCCAAAGTATCACTTCTTCTGTGAATTTATGCTCAATTTTGGCGGCATATCGGTATGTTTTCACCCAGCCCCGAGGAGATGATCCGGCGATTTGGAGCCTGGTGGCCACCGCCTATTCACATGGACCCCCGCCATTGTTACCATTGTTTCTTTCAGTGTTTCAGTTTCGTTAATTGTAGCACAATTTACTATTTTTGGAAGTTTTTCGGGTCCTGAACTTCGAGAGCTATTTTGAGGCCCTAAACGACGTTTTTTGGAAAATCACATCCAAAAAATGTGATTTTTTGACTCAACATTCACTCTCAGAATTTTATTCCTTATATATATCTTTCTAACGAGGTATCATGTGCGTCAAACACATTAGAGAAATTTTGAGGTCTAAAATGGGCCTCCTAAGAAAAATGTAAAACTAAAATAAACTTTATAAGAACCAATAGGATTCAAGGTAATGATGTCAACCATGGGGCATGATTCACCATTTTTTAAGTAAAAGGGTAAAACTATTAAAAAATAATTAAATAATTAAACTACTTTTTCAACTCGTATTTTCAACTTATATTTCAAAGTTTTTACTCAAATTTCGAGTAGGTGTACTCATTGGATGAATAAATTTAATTCCTCATCAAATGAGTACCCATGTTGCATACTTTCGATGGACTCTGCTATGCGAAAATTGAGAAATACATGAAAAAACGTGATTACCAATAATGTTTTTCATGTGAAATCATCGAAAGTATGAGACATGGGTACTCCTTGGATGAGGAACCAAATTATGCATCCAACGAATGTTCCTGCTCAAAATTTGAGTAAACCCTTAGAGAGATAAGTTGAAAAAGTAGTTTTTTCTTTTTTCCCTCTAAAATTTGATGATGTAATCTATAATTATTTTATTATTTCAACAGTTATTTTATAATTTCCTTAGGAGGCCCATTTTAGACTTCAAAATTCCCTAATGGAAGATCGTATGCCAAATTTATGACCCTGAGAAATTGATCTACCAATTTACCCCAACGGGGCCCATATTTTGGTGTTTCATCTCCTAGGTTTAGGTTTTTGGATGTTTAGGGTATTCCATTATTTCTCAATAATAAATAGGCATTTGATCCTCATTGTAACATATTTTAGAGGCATGTAGTTGCCACATCTCTTCTCAAGGATAAGCTACCAACGCCCTAGCTAGTTTATTTCCATTATGTCTGTAAGCATATTTCATTTATGTGATATTAATGAAATGAAGTCTTATTTCTTCTTTTTTTATGCAGGAAAATCCTCTATGCGGACAGAGATGATCCCTCTAGACCTAGGATGGATCTAGTAACAACAGGGAACAATTAGAAGCCTACTTTCCTAGATTGTAAATGCATGCAGATCATGAATAAATCACCTACCTCAATCTGATGCTAATCCTCATTCGAATCCTTTGATCCTTCGCACTCCGTAGTCAGATCCTCACTGTTGCTGGTGTTTGGTTGCTTTCACAAGGGATCAAACAACAACAGACATCAAAGCATAACATATATCTTGCATATACAATCTACCTAGTTGATCAAGGAGAACTAAGAATCCAATCACACATTAAAGACGAGAATGGAAAGCACAAATCAATTGTATTATATTAAAATAGAGAGGGGGAGTTACAACCTGTGCCTTGATGTCGCAGCTCTCCTTCGATGGGTTCGGATTCAGGCACGTCTCCAAAGTGCTCATTTCAACTTGATGTGAAGGGAAAAAGGTCTCAACTCTCGCTCGATACCTATAGAAATGAAGATCTCTCTGTTGTTCTTCTATCTATGTTCTAACTAGTAGAGCTATGGGAGATTGTCCATTTCATAGCAAAGGAGGAGGGAGAATGGATCCACTTAAGGTGGGGAAGTGGGTTATCCCTTTGGGCGGTTCCACTTTTGTAGGAACAAAGAGCCCAATGGGAGAAGCTCAGCTCTAACCTTAGGAAAAAATAACGAGCTCTCCACCATAAATCTTCTAGATCTCGAAGCTTCAGATCCATTTTTAAAAAACATTCCAGAGCCAGACACCGAGAGGGCACGATGCTCTAGATAATCATGTTTCAAGGGCCCCACTTCATGAATGTTCAGGTGCCTCCATTGTGTGGAAGGATATATTGCTTTGCTGCATAATGAAAATAGACACGGGGGTCGGATATGATGAGTTCTAGGGACCAAGATAGGGAGTACGGGGACGGTGACAAATTGTTGTGTAACAGTGCCCCCTAAAGCATGAAGGCCAAACAAGAGTAAGGAGTGAAATGGTTTACAAATAGATGCCAAGACCAAGACATCATCGTCGGAAAACCTGCGCAAACAAGCACATATATACATAAACTGAAATATCTGAAATAATCACATGACATGAGGTACAGACGCAACCATCAATAGAAGTGATCATGAAATAGGAGGATCCCCAGTGGAGTTTCCAATTTGTTATGCAGGAAAATCCTCTCTGCAGATAGAGACAATCCCTCTAGCCCTAGGATGGGTCTAGTAACAACAGGGAACTATTAGAATCCTACTTTCCTATATTGTAAATGCATGCAGATTGTGAATAGATCTCCTACCTCAATCTAATGCTAATCCTTGTTCGAATCCTTTGATCCTTTGCGCTCTTTAGTCAGATCCTCACCGTTTTCGGCATTTGGTTACCTGCATAAGGGATCAAACAACAACAAATGTGAACGCATAACATATATCTTTCATATACAATCTACCTAGTTGATCAAGGAGAACTAATAATCCAATCACACATTAAAGACGCGAATGGAAAGCATGAATCAATTGTACTATATTAAAATAGAGAGGGGGAGTTACAACCTGCGCCTTGATGTCGCAGCTCTCCTTCGACAAGTTCGGATCCAGGCACGTCTCCAAAGCGCTCATTTCAACTTGATGTGAAGGGCAAAAGGTCTCAACCCTCGCTCAATACCTACAAACAAAGAATATCTCTCTATTGTTCTTCTATCTCTGTTCTAACTAGCAGAGCTATGTGAGATTTTCCATTTCATAGCAAATGAGGAGGGAGCACGGATCCAGTTAAGGTGGGGAAATGGGTTATCCCTTTGGGTGGTTCCACTTTTGTAGGAACAAAGAGCCCAACGGGAGAAGCTCGGCTCTATCGTCAGGAACAAATAACAAGCTATAGGTTTGTGATCGACATTAACCACTTGAAAGTTGTAGTTCTCTGATAGATTTTTCTAACGAGGTATTATGCACGTCAAATGGAGATCGTATGCCAAATTTACAACCCCGAGAAGTTGATGTACCAATTTACCCAAACGGGTCCCATTGTTTTGGCGCTTCATCTCATAGGGTTAGTTTTTTGGATATTTAGTTTTTCCATTATTTCTCAATAATAAATAGCCCTTCGAGCATCATTGTAACACAATTTAGAAGCATGTAGCTACCACATCTCTTCTCAGAGATAAGCTACCATCGCCCGAGCTAATTTATTTCCATTATGTATGTAAGCATATTTCAATATTTGATATTAATGAAATGAAGTTATATTTATGTTGCATCTCTGTGTCTATGTTTATAATTGTATTATGTTGCGTTCCTGCATAAATTTGGATCAAAGAGGATCAGTAATTGCGCAATTGCGCAGGTCAGGCAGTTAGGGGTGAAGCTTGAACCTTGACACTACACAATGCGTAGTTCAAGCTGGAATGAGGAAGACTATTGTGCAGTTTGGGAATTGAGTGATCTAGGCTGAGGGATTGGGCATTATTTCAGTCAAATTCTTAGTTTTGGTAGGAAAATAAGACCCGGTGATTGTGTATTTACGCAACTCAAGAGCTCGAGGGTTGGGCTTGAGGTCTGAGACTGCGCAATGTGCAGTTCAGGCCTAGCTTGAGGGCTTGATTGCAAATTTTTGGAGGCTAAGGCCTGGGCTTGAGCATTGAAATTGTCAAATGCACAGTACTAGAAGGAAAAGAGGTTGGATGATTCCATAGTTACGCAGTTCAGGAGATCAAGACTAACGCTTGAGGACTGAGACTATGCAATGCGTAATGTTGGCTTGGTTGGCCAGATAGATTGCACAGTTATGGGATTCACAAGATGGGATTGAGTACTAAGGTTGAGAAATGTGAAATTATGGTAGGTAGATACTTCACATTGCATAGTTCCAAGAGAAAAGGTCATTGCTTGAGGCCCAAGACTCTGCAATGCGCATTTCAGGGGGGTTGGATGAGGCTAGGTTGTTGGGAATTTTCCAAAATTTTCCTAAGTTTGGGACCAAAGAGACTAATGTGAAAAATGATGACTTGAATGTGATCACAGACTTGAAACAGTTTGACGAAACAACAACATATATCATCTGGAACACGTTAACAACATATTTTCCTCATTGCAAAAACTTTACGATAAGTGCTACATGAAGGTACACTATGTGATGACTGTGATGACAGTTGTGCAAAAGTGCTTTAAAATTTGGGAATGAGTGTGAATGATGTTTACATGGTTAGACCAATTCATTCACACAAATATAACCCCTTGAAACCACCATAACAAGCATACATTCATTGTGCGACAGATAACTTTCAAAAATACGACAATTGTTAAAGTGCAAACGACTCTTGCGATATGTGAACGACCGTGAAAGTAACACATGTTAGAGAAAATATAAAATGAAAATGACACTAATTAAAGTGAAATAAAGTGAAAGCGACAACCAAAAACATGAAAACGACACTCGCGAGAACAAAGGTGCGCAAAAGTTACAATTTGCAAAACTCACTGAAATGGAAGTACAAAAGCAGCTAGTATGTGAGAAACTATCATTTTCAGTACAAATTGACTGTCGACATGGATTGGACATCACATAGGAACAATCTTGATTGGAATGTGCTATGCGTATTGAAGCTTACATAAGATAATGTGCTCATGCACTTGTTACAGACTAAGCATGTGTGAAAAAATGACTTTGACACTTCCAAACCAAGAAGGAAGATAAAAAAGCATCAGTTGACGAAGAAGTGACTATGAAACGATCGATCGCAAGATCCAAAGTAGGATCCAAAATTTGAGTGTACACAAAATTTTGGAGGGTGTTTTTCGCAGTGACAGTATTTGGCGACACACTAGTAGAACTCCAGCTTCTCTTCCTTGGTCAATTCTTTTGTGTAGGGTCTAGTTCTTCAGTAAGTATTGATTTATCGTTAAAATTAAAAAGGATTCCCCACTTACCCAGTGCATAAAAATAGTTCCATTCATTCCTTTACTCGGTTAAACACAAACATAAGACCAACGATCACACAATGTTCCAAATCAAGATAAGGTGATGAAGTTCACGAGATTTAGATTTTTAGAGTATAGTTTTTCATCTCTGGTGTTGCTCCACTACTAGCAGGCCTAGACAGTACCCCGATGGAGTCACTTTAGGAACACAAACATTGCTTCACTTCCATTGAGCCTAGAAAATACCCCAACGAAGTTGCTTGCTTTACCTCTCTTCACATGAAGCCTTTCTCTTCTTTTGCCTTTATTTTATTTTTTATATAGGACTGTGCATCGACACTTATTTATTTCATGGGTGGAAGAGGGATCCAAACTTATTGAGAGCAGGAGAGCTTTTCCCTTTAGAGAATCATATATAAGACCTCTAATATTGGTTTTCTCATTTAGATATTCCCCTTGTCCTTCCCTACTTGATTGGATCAGCCTGAAAACGCTGAAACATAAAAATCCAAGTGTAGGGACGAGGTTTTGAGAATATAGATGGAGGTCATGGTTCGATACAAGGCTTTCTTAACTCAAGGATCGTATTTTTCGTCAGAACATCATCGACCAAAATATGTAAAAAAGACAAGGAAGAAGGATAAAGAGTTATCCAAATGTTGCAGTGTCACAAAGTCCTTTTCTATTTTTCCACATTCCCTTTTCAACCAAAAAAGAATATTCATGCAAGGTCTTACTGATAGAACAAAAAGAAAAGACACAATACAACAAGAAAGAAAAACCAAATCACAAGAAAAAGAGACTAAACCAAATCATATTGCAAGACAAAAATAAGAAAAGACAAGAGAGAGTAAAGAGAACAAGCATGGGATGAGTGCAAGAGAGGGAAAAATAGGATGCATCTAATCCTACTCCTAACATAACAACTAGAAGGTTGAGGTCACGTACAATGAAATTTCCAGTTAAGCCATTGTAGTTGTTCCCGACTTGCATCCACAAATATACGAACAGTTAAAACAAATATAAAGTAATGTGCAACATAAAAGATAAGAACTTGAAAAATTTGTACAAAAATTTGAACGTCTTTCCTTTGGGTAGAAAGATGTGTCACAACCACTACATTCATCCAATTCACGTTGTTACCTTTTCAATAAGAACCATCATTCAAAAAAATCTTAGAAGCTTCCCGTGAATGTGTCTCCATATGCACTGAACTCCTTAGCAAGTGTGAGGAAAGATCAAAACTTGTTATTTGTGACAAATCTTTCTAGGTACGATTGTTCCAACCATTCAACGTTTGGATCGTAAAATTCATGATAATCCTCTTGAAAACCCTGAAATACTTGAGAAGATGAATTTTCAATTAGAGGCATGGGATTACGATGAGAATTTTGTGAGGGAAAATAGATCTGATCGTATTCATCATTCATGTTAAGACAGTGAGGACATGACATTACCATTAGCGAAGGCTGAAGTGCCTCAACTGTTTGACAAGTATCCGAATAGTGAAATGTTGAGCCATAAATATCAAAGGATGTAAAAAAATTGTCATTGGATGTGCTGATGGGAAAATGATAAGCTGAATTACATTCATCAGATACAAAATAATGATCATATGGGTTGATTAAGGTAACTAATTCCTTGTTTGTAATTAGAAAATATAAATCAATTTGAACAACTCTACGAAATCTATGAACAATTGAACCAACTTCCTCGCAAGCCAAATGTGAAAAACCATTTTCTTGTAATTGGTGACAAACTCTACAAGCATCGTAATCATCAAAAGGGATGCCAACACAAAAAATGCATGAGACCAGTCAGGACATAGTGAACGGAGAAGAACTTGATTCACGTGATAACTCGTGCATTCATTATCACTCAAAAGGATTTCAAGTGCGATGAAGGGAAATATTTGCAATATAACATTTACAAGAAAAACTAGGAGCTGAATATTAATAGATGAATCTGATAGGAATGATTCCTTTGGACAAAGATAGTCTTTGAAATAACCAACTTTGAAATTTCATGACTTTATGAGAGATACACAATCCCAACCTAAGTTTTATGTGAGATATTTTCATGAAGATCGATCAGCCGAAGAATATTCATGTATCCGATCAGAAACCAAATCTTGAAAGTTTGAAAGATTACATCTGAAATACCAAATCTCTTTCATAAAGAGATTTACATCAAGTGAAACCATGTAAAGAGAAGGATTGTGCGAAAGAAACTAGATCCGACTTAGTTTGGGGGGCTTATCAGAGTAGTGAGATCCTGAAATAACCATCAACGGAAGTTAAAGTGCCTCTACTTCCTGACAAGTCTCAGAACTTGTGAGGATTGTAAAATCACATTCTAAAGATTAAACCATATCGTGCATGGTGTGAAGATAGTTTCTACCATTGGTTTCAATAAGACCACTGTTCACACGATGGAAGAAAACTCTGTCACTGATTTGACCAGATTTTTCAACTTCAACAACTAGATTACTCAAGTTGAAAGATTCATCTGATCGCAAATTTGAAGATAAATGAAGCGGGAAAATTAAGTGAGAAAGTTGATTTTAAGAGTTGTCTTCTTGCAAGAGAAGATATCATGAGGGATGGGAAGAGAACTATATGATTTGATTTTTTTCAATTTCATCATGGAAAATCTCACCGCCTTGTGTCAATTGAGGAGATAACTCATTTGATGAAGAACCTGAATAACATGGAGTATATTCATTACAATTAGATGTATCGAAAATGGAAGAACACAAGGGATAGTGAGATGAAGAGGAAGTTTCGATAAGAACATCTTCTTTGACCAAATCATATTCTTGATTAAAATATTCATGAGAAAATGAAATATCAGCTGATGCACTTGGGCATTCATGATCGCATACATCAATAGAGTCATGATCATGAGAATGATTGTTTCCCAAGGCTATGGATTGATCGAAATAATTGATTACATTTGATTCACTACTGAGATTAGCAGATTGAAAGTTTTCCAAGAATGGAAGTGAATCATCTTCACATGGAGGATTTTGGAAAATAGAAGAAATATTGAAAGCATCTTCACCTTCCTACTCCTCTACTTGTGTAATGTGACTGCCTTGTATCTGATCGCAATTTGAACCAACAACATGAAAACCAAGAGAGTGTTAAAAAATAGTTGGCGGAACAGATTGCGAAAGTAGACCATGGTACAAAGAGTCATGGCATGTAGATGATAAAGGATAACATAAATCCAAATCAGATTCGAGACTAGAGATATGAATAGTAACACCATCTTGCAGAATGGAGGATTTAGTATTCACCGTAGTCTTAACAAGCCATTCTATAATTTCCTCAATTGAATCTGAATCATGAAAAGTGGAAGAAGAATGAGAAGATGGAAAACGAATTTGATTTGCAGATTTCCCAATTTTACAATCACCACAAGGAGGCACCCACATAAGGACTGGAAAAGGAGGAGGACAATGAAAAAAATGAATAATAGGTTCCTCCTACAAAATTATAGGTGTATCATGGTTCACAAGAGTTGTGGAAGTAAAAACATTACGAGGTTTAGATTCAAACTAATTCAAAGAAATCTAAACCAAATTGTCAAAAATTTTCTTACATAAATTCTGATCCATATCTTCTTTAGGAAACTCATAACATAGGTGAAGGAATCAATTGGAGAAATCCTGAATTGATTGATTAGGCTTCATTCTTAATTGATTGATTCTTTTGTGAACATCTTCTTAATCATACCAATCAAAATATTGATGAAGCTCCTTAGTAAAGTGACGAAGAGAATGAATGGAAGTAGATGGTAAAGTATGGGAGCAATGTTTAACATGACCTTCGAGAGTGAGGGTGAATAAAATACACATAACATATTCATCATTGATTTGGAAAGTTATACAAAACCAAATAAAACCATTTATGTCTCTCGATAAAAATATACCACCCTCGCCATTAAATTTGAACTGAGACAAGGCATGAACAAGTTCCACGGAGATTGAAATTTTTCAAGGAGGTAGGTTAGAAAACACTCAGGTATTATGATTTAGAAAAGATCCATTTATGATAGGAGATTCAAAACATACTTAACGAGCAAAAATTTTCATATGGCCCTCCTTCTAGCACCATTGTTGACGGTGCTGGAAATCCGTAAACCAAGGGGTCTCCTCGATGTGAAGTCCCAATTAGACCACACACCATTCAGAATAGGAGCCCACCCGGAATATTGGCCCGGTTTCCATGTATTCTTATAACTGTTAGCGAGAGAGAGGAATAGGTGGTGCCTTCGAAAAGAAAGAAGGTGTGCTTGGTGAGTGTTTGGTTGTAGGTGTGTCGAATTTCTTCTTCTGCGGAGGAAAAGAGTAAAGTGAGCCTCTAAGAGAGAGGTAATAGCACCACCCAAGTAGAGACACCTGCAAACAAGAAGGATATGTATGACATCCAACGGAATAGTCCACAAAAGATGCAATGGTCATTACAACCAATGAATGAGAAAGATATGTAGTGTCTTGCAGAATAGTCCACAGGGATGGGACAACAATAACAACCATTACAACACATTCTCAATGAGATAAGTAATAAAATAATTGAAATATTTTAGCTACTTTAGCACAGATGAAAGAAAACATGAAATAAAAACATCCACAAAATAGTCTTACAAATATTCATAATCCATGCTTGAAGAAAGTGTCGGACACGGAGGATTTTCTTATTAAGTAAAAGCTCCAAGACACATGTATACAATCAACATCACTAGCTCCAATAGTGGAGTGTTGGAGACACTGCTTGCTCCTCAAAAGAACTAGTTTGTCTCTATAATGCCTCGAGGGAGGATCCAAGGCGAAAAGTCCTTTTCTCATACAATGAGGGTGTATATGATCCAGGTGGTTCCAAACACCTTCAGGAGACCAAGAGGGCTTTGAAATGGTCAAAATTCAAAGTGGTCATATTTCTCTCGAACTAAGTTCAGATTTAATTAATCATCACCTTGGTGCGAATAGATCTCCAATCCGAGCCCGTATGGAGAAGTTAGAGCGAGTCAAAGTTTTGGAAAAAGTTGGGCAGTGGGCCAGGTTTAAGTGTCCCACAAATTCACTGTCAACTGGCAGGGAACTTAGCTCCTAAAAACTAGTGAAATTGTGGCCTCGTTAAATTTCCCAATAACCCTTATTTTCGTTAAAATAAAAAAAACAACAATTTGTTTTAATAAAACAAAAAAAATATGAGAATAGGGGTGGTAGGCTGCCACCCCCACCACCCCCACATGGATACATACTATGATATATATGTTAATGGTTGGGGGTGGGTTGTCAACCCTGACGCCTAGAACCTTCACCATAAATGAAGCCTAAAATGCATGGTGGGCGGGCCACCTTCGATGGACCCGACCCGCGCCCCACCACATAACACAACATATCTTAAGCCACCTGAAGGCAGCGGAGGAGGGGACCGACGTGGGTCCAACCCGCCCGGCCCACGTGGCCGGCCCCCTAGCGGGTAGTCCCAAAACATATATAACCAAACTAATACAACTACAAACATGCCCCCATTTAATACAACCCGACAACACGGAGTATGGGATTGGCGGGGGTTGAACCCGCCTAGCCCACATGGCCAGCCCCCAAGCAGGTGGTCCCCAAATTAAAAAAAAAAAACTAAATACTAACCATTTATGCAAAGATTGGGATTTGAATCCAACACCACCCGCCACCTAAACTCGACACATAACCAGTAAGCCGAACTACCATTCGTTGTTAACTCCATCTACGTATTGTTATTTAAACTCAACATTTCATTTGCACGAGCAGGAGGTAGACCAACCGAACTCGCCAGCGTGGAAATCGAGTTAAATTATTTTTTTATCGCAGGGCAAAACCACGAGCCATGAAGACAGTGGAACCATGCCCCAGGGAATCTTGAGGCCATCAAAAATATTCCTTGAGGCCCCGAATTTGTCGAAGTCCATTTTCGACAAAATGTATGTCGATTTTACACCTCTCGGCGACAGGAATCTGATGGAAATGTCCATTTCAGCAGCAGAGCTTCCCATTTTTCGACCATTTTCCAGATTGGAGTGATGGTGTCAGTTTCTCAAGTGTGGATAGTCGATTTTATGCCTCTCGACGCCACGAATTCGATGGTGCAACAAGATTCAGTAGCTGAGAATCCACTTCTTCAGCCAACTTAAGGGGTTGAGGTATATGTAGTTTCAATCATGTGCCTCTTTTATCATTTGTTGTGAGATGTATTATTTTTTCTAGACCAGTTGTTGTGGGATCTTTGCTTTTGATTCATGTGAGATTATCTCATGCTGATAGGAGGTCCATTGTGAGTGAGATTTCCTGTAGCGTAACGTCTCGTGGAGAGACAAGCCACTCGTTTTGAGGGCACATATCCTTGTATGACATAGAAAATCGTCCATGTACATCATCGCCATTTCCAACAATATATGAAGTAGCCTACCCCATTTTGACATCGGGCCTGGATACGTAGCCCATGTTCTTATGTTGCTGATGGTTGTCTTGTTTCCTTTTCTTTAAAACATGCATATATGTTCATTTATGATATTTTAAATATGATTCTAGCCACCTCACAAAAGTAAAAGATCATGGGTAAATCTGGTAGTTGACGAACCTAGGTCAAGTGGTATTAGAGCGATCTTCTTGCTTATGTGAATTGCAAACGTGAACAAAGATTAAACGTGCAATAATGGAGAATGCCAAAGACATGTATGAGGCCATGCTCAAGATGTCAAAAATGGTGAACATGATGCATGAAGCTTATGAAAGATGGGAGAAAGAAGAATCAGAAAGCAATGATTCTTCCACATCTTCCAGTGCTTATGCATCTTCTTCGTCACCTTCATCGTCTTCTCATCATTCGAATGAGGAGATCAGTCAAAGTCTTCGGGAAGAGAATGCTGAATTAAGAAGGGTACTACGAGAAGAGAAAGAGGATAAGAAGAGACTACAACTTCAGCTATAAGCCACAGAAGAGGCCTTGGAAAAGTTGAAGTGAAACGAAGGCTCAAGGAAGCCATCATCACCTGTGTTTGAAACAATAATTGAGGTAAACAATGATTATTGTTCTTCAGTTTCATCTTCACATGCTATTATTTCTATTGGAGATGTGCAGATACCCATTACATGAACTGGCATGAGACTCCTTACCAAAATGGGGTAGAAAGGAGGAGGACTTGGAGTGAATGGCCAAGGCATAACTCAGCCATTGGAGGTTGTGCAGAGACCTCGATTCACAGGTTTGGGATACACTGAAGGAAAGTGCTCAAAGGTGTCAGAATCTTCCATGAAATTGTTGAGACCATCAGGGGAAGAGAAGTATGGGAGCACTTCACCATCATCCCATGACAATGCACATTACAGAGAAAGAGTTGAGGCATGCTCTCCTCACCATAATTGCACCAGAGACAACTGATAGAGGTATAAACAGTCTCAATATTCTATTTTTCATTTTGATTACAAGAATGTCGCTAACAATGAACATATATCATGGCATCGTAAAACATGTAGTTTTTGTGGATTACATAACCATGTCTTTGCTAAGTGTGTTGGAAAATAATGGAAGTATGAAAGAGGATGAGGCGTGAAAGGCCTTCTCCACCGCAGGAAAAGAAGAAGGTAAAGCAGGTTTGGAGGAAGAAGACTCATTGCAGCCATTGCAACATGAGTGGCCATCAAAGAGCCACGTGTTGGAGGCTCCATCTAGAGAAGCGACTTAAGGACAAAGCAACAATGCAGGAACCAGTTGAAACAATTGTTCGACAAGAAAATGTGCCACAGAGAGATGACCCATCACTTTGATAAGTGAGAGATGTTTTTTATATGTGTGGTAGTGTGTCATGGCCTTATTTTTGTAAATCATGTGTTGCAATCTAAAATGTAAAAGTGATGATGTGTTTTCCATCACTTATGAAACAACAATGATGTTTTTGGCCTTGTATTGATAACTGGGGTATTGATTCCATTCTAATGTAAGCTTGACCACCGAGTATGAGTTATAACCTCGTGGAAAGTATGGTATGATTAGGTCATAGTTGGTCATGTAATTAAGCATGTAATTTGTAAGAATATTTTACTATAGGTTTGCAACGAATGCAAGTGTCGGCTCATCGTTTATGGCTCCGAAGGAAAAAGGTGAAGGAGAATGAAGGGTGACGTTTCAGGACACTCGTGGTGCAAACAAGGTACAAAGTAGCTGTAGATTATGTTCATGCTTTTGGTGGACCAAAAGCTCCTCTGTGGGGAGGACTGATCCAGGTGGCTCTAGACTGTACCCTCGGGAGACCAAGAGGGCTTAGAAATGGTTAAAATTCAAAGTGGTCAGATTTCTCTTGAACCAGGTTCAGATTTAAGTATTCGTCACCCTGATTCCAACGGTGCAAACGAATCTCAAATCCGAGCCCGTATGGAGAAGTTAGAGCGAGTCAAATTTTTGGTCAACATTGGGCAGTGGGCCAGGTTTAAGTGTCCCACAGATTCACCATTAACCAACAGGGAACTTAGCTCCCGAAAATGGGCAAAATTGTGGCCTTGTTAAATTTCCCAATAACCCTTATTTTCGTTAAAAAAAAAAAACAGCAATTTGTTTTAATAAAACAAAAAAAATATGAAAATAAGTGTGGCGGGCTGCCACCCCCGCCACCCTTGCATGGATCCATACTATAATATATATGTTAATGGTTGGGGGTGGGTTGTCAACCCTGCCGCCCGGCGCACGTGGCCGACCCCCGAGTGGGTTGTCCCAAAATATATATAACCAAACTAACACCCAAAGACCAATACAACTACAAACACGCCCCGATTTAATACAACCCAATAACACGAAGTATGGGACCGACGAGGGTTGAACCCGCTTGGTCCACGTGGCCAGCCCCCAAGCAAGCGGTCCCCAAATTAAAACAAAAAAAAAAACTAAATACCAACCATTTATGCAGAGATTGGGATTTGAACCCAACACCACCCGCCACCTAAACTTGGGACATAACCAATAATCCAAACTGCCATTCGTTGTTAACTCCGCTGATGTATTGTTATTTAAACTCAACATTTCATTTGCACGGGGAGGAGGCAGACAAGTGGAACTCACTGGTGTAGAAATCGAGTTAAATTATTTTTTTATTACAGGGTGAAACCACGAGCCACGAAGATAGTGGAACCATGCTCCAGGGAATCTTGAGGGCATCAAAAAGATTCCTTGAGGCCCAAAACTTACCGGAGTCCATTTTTGACAAAATTTATGTTGATTTTACACCTCTCGGTGACAGGAATCCGATGGCGATGTCCATTTTAGCAGCAAAGCTTCCCATTTTTCATTAATTTTCCAGATTGGAGTGACAGTGTGAGATTCTCAAGTGTGGACAGTTGATTCTATGCCTCTCGACGCCATGAATTCGATGGTGCAACCAGATTCAACAGCGGAGCATCCACTTCTTAAACCAACTTCAGGGGTGGAGGTATATGCAGTTTCGATCATGTGCCTCTTTTATCAGTTGTTGTGAGATGTATTATGTTGTCTAGATCCTTTCTTGATGCATGTTGTGGGATATTTTCTTTTTCTTCATGTGAGATTATGTCACGCTGATAGGAGGTCCATTGTGAGTGAGATTTTCCATAGCAGAACGCATCGTGGAGATACAAGCCACTCATGTTGAGGGAACATATCCTTGTATGATAGAGAACATCATCCATGTACATCATCACCATTTCCAGCACTATATGAAGCGACCTACCCCATTTTGACATCAGGCTCGAAGAAGTAGCCCACACTTGGTGAACTTCGTTATCAACATTGATGGGCCTCTAAATTAGACATAAATTAAGGCCCATATAACGTTTCTTAGGCCCATATACCTTTATTATGCACATAAAAAGATATATTAAATCTCTCCTTTTGTACTTAATAATGTTTTATTATATTTAATATGTTCTTAGGAAGGTGTAAAGGTAATTTCATATTTGTGCCTAATATTGGTTATTTTTGTAGAATATTGTGAGAATATTGGGCAGATTATGTTGATTTGGAGAAGGAGATAATTTAGGGACTTGCTCCCTGCCACTGGAAGAACAAGATTGAAGAATAAATGATCACAATATGAGGAAAATATTGAGAAATCTTGAAGATATTCAAGGGGGTTGTCCACCCTCCTTAACTATCAAAGGCAACCAAGTAACGCGAAGACCAAAGTGTACTCAATATATGGTTTACTTGGAGTCAAATTAGACTGAATCACTATATTTTAGGGAGCTGTTGGTAGCTACCCTTTAGGATAAATAAATCTGATCAAGAGCTAATTAGGGTCGATTCTGGTCGATTCGTTTCCATTTGGAAGTTTTGCTGCAAGCTATTAGGATTTTGTTGTCTAAGACCTTTAGGATGTAATAAGACTGTATTTTTGTAATGCAATGAGTATTCAGATGAATTTTTATTGATCTAGTTCCAGATATCTGGGCTCGTGGGTTAGGGCCCAACCCATGTGCCTCAACTTCTCTGCTGTTATCATTCTTTCCATTGTCATTTAGCTAGTTTTGTTTCTTCCATGTAGTTAGTTTTATTCTTGAATAGTTAGCTAGTTTTTGATATTTTCATTGTCGTTATAGTTTGCTGCTATATATTTAATCTATTTCTCTATGCGGTAGAATAGTTGATGAAATCCATAAAATTGTGAGGCAACCTTCCCCTCTCATCTCTATCGATAGAGCTCGAGGAGGGCATACATTCTCGCAGACTAAAAATGTTTTCTAGGTTATGATTCTCTGTCTATGATTAGGCTATAATTGTTTTTTCTGTCTGTAACATGCACTGTTCATCTTTCTCGCATAAATAGGAAGTTTAATTGTAGGTGCAGGTAGCCACGAATAAGTTCATTGACACCTCTTGCTTCATATTCTATCTCCGTTGTTACGCTTTTGAAACCCCGTTGTTACACTTTTATTTCTTATTTTTTCTTCCACAACTGTCGCAACCCTTTCTAACTTAAAAACCATTCAAAAACATCAAAATTTTTCCTCCACCCTTTTTCTCCTCGACTTTCCCGCTTATCGCATCTCAGCCATCGCATTATCCTTCATCTCCTTTCTTTTTCCATTCTTCATTACGATTTGTGCTTTACCTTTCCACCTTACTACTTGTCGTTTATTCTTGAAAACGCTTTAAACATTAGAACCCGACCTTTACCCTTTCTTCTAACTTACCACAATTCCTATTCACACTTCGCAAATTTCGGCCTTATCGCAATCGCAAATCACATTCCCCACTTGGTTCCCGTTAATACGTTCTGCTTCCAAGCCCCGATTTCGATATTTTTACCGTACTCCATTGCCACGTCACCCATCGCATCTCGCATTTCATGATTTCGGCATTATCACATTTCACACTTTGAAAATTTTGGCCTTATCGCAATCGCATCACTGCACCTCCCCATATCGCATTTCGTACTTTCCTCCTGACTGCATCGCCGCCTCTCTGCCAACCCTACGATATTGCGATATTATGATATCACATATCACATATCGCACTTCCATCCTCCCATCGCAATTCCGCCATTGCACTTTTCAAGGCCTCCCTCTCCAAAGTATTTTTGCGATATTATGTGATGTAATAAAGTCCAAACACCTTTTTTCACTCCTATAAGCCTTGTTTCATGTTTTAAGCCTTCCATTAGCATCTTTAGCCCTTTCCCTCCGGACTGCCATCAACACTTTTTCAATTAGAATTAAGTCATGGATAGCTTAGCCGCATGGATAGAAGCATGGTAGATAGAGCATAATATAATTAGGGTGTGTTTAGCTGATTGACCAAGTTAAGTGTGGTTTAAATTAGTTTCCTTTCTTCCATTTCTTTTCAGCAAGTTAAATTAGTTTCCTCTCCATCATTTCCTTTATGAAATTTAAATTAGTTTATTTTCTACCATTTTTTTTCTACAAGTTAAATTAGTTTCCTTTCCGTCATTTCCTTTATGCAATTTAAATTAGTTTATTTTCTGCCATTTCTTTTTAGCAAGTTAAATTAGTTTCCTTTCCTGTCATTTATTTTCAACAATTTAATTTAGTTTACTTTCTGTCATTTCCTTTCTGCAATTTATTTTAGTTCCATTGAAGTGTGAAAGACTTCACCGAGAAACCCTAGAAGTAGCACCCTTTCGTAGAGCGGAAGAGGATGACATGAGTAGAATGCGTATTTTGTGTATATAGCACTATCACCTCCAAGTTTGTACGAACCCTGGGTTGATAAAGTAAAGTAGGGCAGCCCCTGGGAGTTGCAACACTCTTGGTGCAATACCAGGGCTCACCAAACATCTCGTGTTCTTATGTTGTTGATGGTTGTCTTATTTCCTCTTCTTTACAACATGCATATATATTCATTTATGCTCTTTTAAATACAATTCTAACCACAACACAAAAGTAAAATATCATGGGTAAATCTCGCAGCTGACGGACTCGGATCAATAAATATAACCAAGAAGTGATGCTTTACTTTCCTTGTGACTCTTTGACTACCCTCATGATTGTTTGACTTCTATGACTTTCCGACTTTACATGACTCTTAATATTTTGAATGTGTCCTTTATACTTCCACTTTATAATACATTTTGAATAGGTAATTACATAATCAACAATAATGATGTGTCATATGATGACTTGTGATGGGACATGACATGACACTGGTTACATAGATCGCATGATGATGTGACAGTGCCAAGTTGTCCTTCTTGTTTCTTCTTTCTTTGTGTCTTCTTGAAAAGATGGTACATGTTCTTCTTCTTCCGACTCCTTATGAATTGAAGATGAGGAGTCTTCCATGTAATATTGATCTTCATCTTATGTTATAGTCCAGTTTTCCTTTGTCTTCTCGCCTAATGATCATTTTATCTCTTCATCTCCATATGTGTCTTCTAGCATTTCCTCCTTCTCCATCTCCTTCATCATCATCTTTCCATAGCATGATAGAGTACCTGCATATGCAATTCACTCATGACAAGACGACGTCAGTCTAATAAACCCATGGTCTAAGATGGTGCATATTGATCCATTGATTGAGCCGAAACTGGGTGATAGGCTGGGAAAGAGGCTCAGTAATTGTACAATTGCATAGGTCAGATAGTCAGGGGTGAATCTTGATCCTTGAGACTATGAAATGCGCAGTTCAGGCTGGATTGAGGAAGAATATTGTGCATTTTGGGAGCTCATTAAGCCAAGGTAAGGGGTTGGGCATTGTTTAAGTCAATTGTGTAGTTCTAGGAGGCAAAGAAAACCCGATCATTGTGCAGTTCTATAGCTCAAGAGCTTAAGGGTTGGGCTTCAGGTCTAAGACTACACAATGCACAGTTCAGTCTTGAATGTAGGGAATGATTGCTAAGTTTTGAAGGTCAAGGCCTAGCCTTGAGACAATTGTGTAGTTCAAGAGCTAAAGACTAAGGCTTGAGGACTGAGGCTGCACAATGCACAGTGCTAGTTTTGATGGCCAGAAATATTGTGCAATTCTAGGACTCAGGGGTTGGGATTGAGCACTAAAGTTTCACAATGCATAATTATTGGATGCAGAGACTATGCATTGCACAAAGCCAAGAGACAAGGTGCTTCTTGAGGGTTGAGACTGTGCAATGCGCAGTTTAGGAGGGTTGGATGAGGCTAGGTTCTTGGGAATTTTCTGAAATTTGGCTAAGTGTGGGACTAGAGAGACTGATGTGAACAATGATATGACTTGATTTTGGTCACCCACTTGACACACTTTGATGACACAACAACATAGATCATATGAAACACGTTAACAAGATATTTACCTCAATGCGATAACTTTGTGATGACTTTACGACAAGTGCGACACTAAAGGTACACTTTGCGATGACCATGATGAAACTTGTGAGACAGTGCTTAAAAATTTGGGAATGAATGCAACTGAAGTTTACATGGTTAGGAAAACTCATTCACACAAATATAATCCCTTGAAACGACCATAAAAATAATACATTCATTGTGCGACAACTAACATTTAAAAAGATGACAATAGCTAAAGTGTGAATGACCCTTGTGATATGTGAATGACAATTAAAGTAACACATGCCAAAGAAAAGATAACATGAAAATGAAACTAATTAAAGTGAAATCAAGCAAAAGAAACAACCAAAAACATGAAAATAACACTCACGAGAATAGAGGTGCGCGGAAGCGACAATTTGCAAAACTCACCGAAATGGAAATACAAACACAACTAGTATGTGAGAAACTGTCATTATCCATTCACACTAATTTCGACATGGATTGGACATTGCACAAGCACAGTCTTGATTGGAACATGTTATGCTTGTACAAGCTTGTGTAAGATAATGCACTCATGCACTTATTACAGACTGAGCATGTGTGAGAAAGTGACTTCAACACATCCAATCCAAGAAGGAAGCTCAAAAACATCAGTTGACCAAGAAGGGACTACGGAACAACCAATCACAAGATCCATAGTAGGATCCAAAATTCGAGTGTACGAAAAATTTTGGAGGGTGTTTGTCACAGTGACAACACATTGTCAATAAATCTTAATGAGTCATCTCCCCAATAACCAAGGGGGAGATGAGGAAGACAAACCAAGACTAGAACTTCGTTAAGGACATCGAGTTCAGGATCAAAATCATGGGTCCATCAATTTATATATAGGACTCTAATATCCATGAAATATGGTACATTTCTAAAGATCAGATCACAGCCTTCTTTGGATTCAAAATAGAAGGTCAAATATCCCCTTCCACAAAAGCGAATAGATATTTGAACTTGGGTTTTGTTAACCCAATTTGTTTCCACCCATTTCTGAACCATCTTTGGAGTGGTCTAGAGGCCAGTGGACTAACCAACCAAACCTTTAGCATCTAGAGAAAGAGCATCTCTTCAAGGTATAGACATAGGAAAGTTGATTTCAGGGATGTATTCCATCCTTTTTATGAACTTATAGATAGAGGGATGGTCAAGGGGACCCCCCAGAGAAGAAATGAGGTTGGAGAAGGCCATAATAGTGGCATATGGAGGGTCCATGTGAGTAGAGAAAATCCCCTCCATATTAGAATCCGAAGGGGTCATAAATGGAGAAGGTAGAAGGAGGATCGAGGATGCAGCAACTCAGAGTGAGAAGCTAGGTCACGCTCATTGACAATGCATTTCTTAGTATTTTCATTATATGAAAACTATTAAGTAGGAAACAATTGTCCATAACTCTTTTCGATTTGAATAAGGGCCATAGGAGTTTAAGAAACAGAAAGAGAAGTTTGGGTATGTCGAAATAAATTCCGCGACTAATAAAGGCTATGAAGACCAGGTTGATATTATGTGAAGAAATTTCGGTTTTCAATCGATGATAAGGCCACCTAGTCTTCCTGAGGCATCAATGGTAATGAAATATCAATTAGGCATAATAGATTTTGATATTATATCATTTTTTTTATTCAACTACATTAATTAAGTCATTCATCTATGACCATTTCCATGAGAGGTAGTCGTAACTAACTAATTTCTCATGATTTTTGAGTAGTTCACTTAGCACTCATTGTATTGGGTGATGATCATAGGGGTGACGAAGTGGTATTGAAACTAGTGAAATGAATCACATAGCGTCAATCATCACTTCCAGGGCTCGCACCAAGTAACCAGGAATTGTCGAGAGGTTACCCATCCCAGATCGCCTCTGGCTCAAGTGCACTTAACTGTGGAGTTTTCCCCACAATCAAGCCCACTTAGCTTGCTACTCCATTTGCAAAGCCTTAACAAGTATAGTGCCTTATGAACCATTCAAGTAGAGCTCCCTTCATTCTTTGTATTTAAGTATTGAGGGGTTTCTGGAGTGCATTATATTAGATATCATTTTTTGGGATTCAACTGCGTTAGGTAAGTCATTCATATATGACCATTTCCATGAGAGGTAGTCGTAACTAACTAATTTATCATGATTTTTGAATAGTCCACTTATGACTCATTGCATTGGGTGATGCTCACAGGGGTGAATAAGTGGGATTGAAACTAGTGAAATGAATCAAATAGCATCAATCATCACTTCCGGGGCTTGCCCCTGGTAACCAGGACTTCTCGGGATGTCACCCATCCCAGATTTCCTCTGGCTCAAGTGCGCTTAACTGTAGATTTTTCCCCACAATCAAGCCCACTTAGCTTTCTACCGCATTTGCAAAACCTTAGCAAGTATTGTGCCTCATGAACCATTCAGTTAGAGCTACATTCACTCTTTGTATTTAAGTATTAAAGGGTTTCCACAATGCATTGAATTAGAGGTGGGATTGAAACTAGTGAAATTATATCTAATATAATGCACTGTGGAAACCCCTCAATAATTAGATTTTGATATATCTAAGGATTTTCCACCTTCTAACATATTTTCCTAAATAAAAATGACATGTGGCGAGGTGCATTCAAATAGTCTCTTAAGAGCCAATTTTTGGCGATACTCACCAATCCCTTGCAGTTTAAAGAAATGATCTTTATTGGGGAATTGAAGGAGGACCAATTTCTCTAACTTCCCTTTTGATGGAAGACTATTTCCCAACTTGTATTTCAACGTGATCTTTCTGCTATGATCTTGAAAGGAAGGATTTCCGACCATTGACAAAGGTTATAGAGGTCAGGTATGTAAAGAGACCAAGACTACCCCCTAGTTTCATTGAAGAAGGAAGAGGAGTAGAGGGAGGGGATGGGGAAACATATCACAATGAACAAAGGTTATATCATGGAGGAAAGAGAGGAAAGGATGTAGGTGGGTTAGGAACCATAGGATGAGAGCACAAAGAAAGTTCGCCTAGGGAATTAAGGGAGGAAATGATAGGATTCAGGTGGGATTTTGAGAAGATGGGAGGGAGGGTAATAGGTGAAGAAATTATCGAAATAGATATAAGGGGATTATCATTAGAAATAGGAGGAATAGAGGTCACCAAATAAGAAAACTTCATCAGAATATAATCATCCTTAGAGGGGGGGGGGGGGTTGCGAACCCGTACCTGCAATAAATGGTGCATCCGGTGGAGGGATAAGAGCTGCTGAGCTAAGCACAGTTATTAGATAAGAATTTGGAGTTGTTTAAACTTGAGTAGAAGCCATCCCCGAAGAACCAAGATCCATAGGCCCCTGAGGCATTTGAACAAATATTGAGTGAATGTTCTGATATTCGAGGGTACCTCCAAGGGTGAAGACGAAGTAGGAGACTTTCTATCCTTATGAACCACTGAGAGGTATTAAGGGGATTTTTAAAGAAAGATGGGAGGTGTGGTAGAGTAAAAATCATTTTTCTTGATCCACTTTTTCTTCAAACCCTTCTTGATATTTCAGTCATAAAGATGTCCATAAGCATGGCACCGAGAGCACTTGAAGAGAATGACTTCATAATTAATGGCTCGCTTATGAGTTATATAGGGAGAGCTTATGGTAATATTTTTTCTAAGCCCCAATTCTAGGTTGATACCTACAAGAATACTTGCAATAGCCATGACTCCATATAGTTTAAAAGATAAATCAGCTTCATACAAGTGCCACATAGAGTTTCCAACCTCCCGAAAGAGACTCTACTACTAGAAATTTGGAGGAAGGGTAGGAAGTATAACTCAGATGGGTACCAGTATAGCTTTTCCACCCTTGCATCAAAACTAACAGTCCATTTCTTTGGTAATAGAGCTTGTGTGCCCCAAGTACATTTTCTAGCCATAGTTTTCCATGTGTCCTCTACATTTTGTGCTTGCTAACCCGTCCATCCCTTGGTGAATGAGATGCATTGAGGAGCATACCCCAACAAGGGTTTTAGATTGATGTCAGTCGAGCGACGTTATACAACCATGGACATCCAGTGACTGATGAAATGACCAACCACAATTTTTTCCTCCATATCCAAGATTTTGTTCAGTTCTACCTTCTTCCCCAAAACCAATGAGGGTTCCTCAGCTCTATGCTTAATGAATTTGTGAAAGGGTTTTTTCACATGTCAAGGTGGAAGCGGATTTTTTTCAACCTTATTCATAATACCATCACAACCACAAAGTATTTTCAAGGTGATCAAAGCACTAAGGAAGTTGGAAACATAGGAAAATGGGTGGTTTTCTGATGGGTTGGTGGGAGGAATCCACTCTAGGACCATTTGAGAGAGAAAGGGAGAAGGATCTGACAGATATCCAAGGGAGGACCACACATTATAGAAGGGGTTACTAGATTCGGGTGGAGGTGGACAACTATCTTGATGAAATGGAGAAGGAGGTAGAGTCTTAGGAAACAAAGAGGGAATAACAACCCCTAACAGTATCCCCCATGATAACAATCAGGGTTGGGAAGGAGACAAACATCTAGGAGACTATCATACCTTCTTATCATGATCAGATGTGATCAGAGGAGAGTTGGGAGGAGAAGGTTGTTAAAGGGACTAGGTCCCTCCAAATATTTGTGTTTTCAAAGGGACCTGGGGTGTAGTCCACTAAATTTTCATTGTAGCCTTCTAGAGAATCCATCAAAAAATAAACTAAGATAGGGATCCATGAAAGATAGCACAAAAAGTGATAAGATCTATACATAAAGAAGGAGGCAATTCCGAAAACTCTAGTTGAGGGAGGATTTCCTTCCGATCCATCTTTCTTCCACTAGAACTATTCAAAACCACTACTGGTCCAATGGCATTTTCATACCATTTAATATATATATATATATATATATATATATATATATATATATATATTAAGAATTAGTATAGATCTATCTTAATTACAAATCTATTAAGTGTTTAGAGGGAAAGATTTGTACCTTGAGAAATACATATACACATGATATATACATATAGACATGATATTTTTCTTAACATACACACACATGCACACACATATATTTGACATAGTTTATCTTATAGATTGTGATTTTTTTGTTGTTTAAAATACATTTTTGAATGCATAAATGGATTCAACGCCGTGAAAAAACTCTGAAGGAAATTATACTCACTTAAAAGTTCACAAGGCATGAAGCGATACAACAATATTAATAGGCACAAATTCATTACAACAATGCTCATCATGTCACTAGCGAGGATTTACAGATGGGTGGGGAAGATAACAACCATTTCAACTAACCACCCAAGATAATCCATTGACTAATATTCTTATAGTTACAATATGAATCATCGCTATTTTAATGTATATTATAAAATATTTATTATTTATATTTCATATATATTTCACAAATTTATATGTAAAAATATTTGTATTTAAAATATATATATAACATTTTTCTTGACAAGTTTTATTAATTTAATTTTTATGCATGTGTGTTAAAAAAATTTAAGAAAAGAGTTTATTGTAAGTATTAAGTTTTTATATAATTATTCCCTAAATTTAAAGATCAAGTTCTCAATCATGGTTATGAATATGAATTGTGGTTATTTACATTTTTCTTAATGGAACATATATACTAGCAATTATCCCAAAAGTTACAAAAAGATGTAGATATGATCATTTGGAATTGTTGAATAGGAAAAGTTGTACTTTGGTTCACCAAATTATGAAAAAAAGCACCAAAAATAAAGATGTTAAATTTTGATTATATGCAAATATATTAAATGTAAAATTGACAATTTATTTAAAATAAATATTGCAAAACAACTTAGTGCTCGTCACTAAAATTATAAAATATACTCTAAAAAAATTATCATTGATAAATTAATTTTTCATTAAATTAAAAATATTATTAATTTTTTATTAATTTTTATCTATTTGTCACCATAAAAACCTCACATCGTCCACTTAATGAACATTAACATATATAATATTGATTTTGCAAAGTATTGTGTTAACCATGCATGTAAACCAGTGTCAAGTGAAAAATCATATCAAATTGTTTTACTTGCTTTTAAAAACTAATATATAAATGCACAATAAATTGATTATTTAAATCTATCTTTACAATTAAAACCATTGAATAAACGTTTCAATATGGGAGGCCTATAGGTTTAACAATGTTTCTTGATACGTTCATTTTAATAATTTCGATATAAATAACGTATTCCTTGGTGCATAACACTTGACCACGTTGATTAAAATAAAATGATTCCTTGTAACAGTATGAGACCCTCTGCTAAAAAGAAACGAAATGCATCTCCACGGAAAATAGTTAAAATCTGAGTGAACAATTGACCAACGAATCATCTGTAAAGTAACGTCTCAGATAACATTCTGGCTGTCACAATTTTGATAGATTACTGTAGTGGAATTAATCGGCAAATAAAACAATTTTAAAATTAGGTATAAATTGAAAAAGATGAAGATAAAGGTTATAAATGTAACTGCAAACTATACCATCACGGACTCTAATATATATTTGAATAGATATGTGTATGAGTCGACTGGCAGATGAAAAGGGATGCATTACAAATAGGTAACGAACATTATAGTACCAGAAAAAACATCATATAGTGCACAAACTAAGAAAAATAGATCATGTGCCTTGCATCTGAGAAAATATTCGTTGTCTAAAATCCAGCACATAACAAAATAAGAATGAGATAAGAACAAAAGGGAGGTGAAATGATGGTTATGGAATATGAATGTGGCCCCGGTCCACCTATCGACCAACAAGCTTTCGAATTCTCTTCCCGGTACATATGTTCAATAGGAGCTAACTAGAAAGTCCTGAGAAGGTTCTTTGTCCTTCTGCGCCAATATCTAAGTTGTGGAGGGTCGAAGGAATTATAGTCTTTGAAAGCTTGAAAGTTGGTCTGAGAATCACCATATATGTGTATGGGATCAATATCCTTACTCCTGGAAAACCATAGAGTGCCCCATAGAGCCAGCAGCTCCCCCCGTGTATTGGTCCCCTCCCCACCTCCCCAAGATAAGGTGAATTTATTATCCGCATCCATGTATAAAACAACACCACAACCACAAAATCCATCTTTCGTCGCCCCATCAAAAAATCTAGTCAGCTTCAAGATAGTTTTTTGTTGCAAACACATAGACATATCTCGTTTGTGGACCTTTCGAGGGATCATCAAATCAGCCCATGACAGAATCTTAGACAAAGTATAGTAAAGATGAGCAGGAGACCCATAAAAAATGACACTATTCCTAGTCTTCCATAATTCCAAAATAGTAAAAAATGGAAAACGAGAATAAAAAATCCAGTATTTAATGGCCCATTGGAAGCATTGGAGGATGGAGTGAAAACGAGTGATAGGGTAGTGTAGATGTGAAAAAATAAGGTTCCATACCTGAGTGGCAAAAGGGCAGCTGAGAAACAAATGTTCCACATACTCTCCATCATATCTACGGAGTGGTAAAATCTGTTGAATTCTATTCCAAGGCATTTGTCTTCAATGTTCATAGTCTAGATCATAGCCGCAAGTATTGAAAAATGTTACTAACTAATCCAAATTTACTGTTGTGGAATCAAGCGTTTATCATACCATTTTTTGCTTCTAGGGAGGAAGAATGGTAGAAAGCCATGGGCTCTATCTATGATTTTTTTCAAAGGTTGTTAATCCTAAAGTTGTCGAAGAAATGGTAGATCTTGCAACAAATAGGCTTAGTTTTTTGTATTTGTCTTAATATGCCAATTTTATTCTTTGGTTTGCTCAAAAGCTTGGATTTAAAAGGCTTTGCGGCTATGGCCAAGGTTCCTCTCAGCAGGGAATGACTAGTTTTATTTAATATAAATCTTAAATTTCCAAATGCAGGTTTCTATTTCTACACACAGACCTAGATTAAGTCATGCTTCACCTTGTCTTTCCAAGGACTATGTACTGCAAAGTTGTATCACATGTAATTATGAGGGTATGTATTGCAAACAATATGTGGCATGACTCATGTTGGTCAACACAATCCACTGGAAAGGCAAAATCTTATTCGTTTATAGATTATTGAATAACAATCTTGGTTAATTTTGTTATGTTCTTCATTTTGAAAAATAGAAATCTGAGTTCATTGTTGATACGAAAACTCTCATTTATTGGCATTATCCAAAATATTTTCTTCGGTTGATGTTACCATAATTGCATGAAATAGCTTGTAAAAACCATGTATGCAAACATATAAAGAAGAATTAACATAAATGAAACCACAAGGACAATGCACATAATGTTTGATGACATAGTTCATTCAA